>CM040398.1:40327524-40745024 GCA_022702515.1 Ilyophis sp. 1 JC-2022
TCCCATTATGCGTCATTGATAAAGCCTTAGATTCTGTTAATTTCACTATATGCCTTTTGTGATTAATTGCCTGTTAATTTCAGTAACTTTTCCACCTTCATTTAGCTTTTAGGTAGCCTATTAAAACATGGATATTGTCAGCAGTTGAACAATGAGCTGTTAATTGTTAATATAATATTAACTATTGTGCTTGGTTCACATAAAACAACAAGGGCTTTTTAACAGTTATTTCATAGTTCAGAACTAAAAGCATCACGACACTTAAGGTCTTTTTTATTTTCATGAATTCACAACAGTGACAAGAGATACGTCTGACCCACAAGTTGAGCAACACTAAAAATATGCCACAATTTTATATCTCCCTCAGGATTGGCTCTGTCCAGAGCATTTAAACCTTTAGTTATAGGTGTTGGTAGAAATGTGAAGGATGTAAACCCAGGTACTCATTAGGGGTATGGAATTATCAACACATTCCATGAGACAGAACAATCGTTTGTTAGGTGTTTAATTAAATTACAGGAGCTTTATTAGGTAAGTGTCATAAGGGTTGCTGACAGGAAGTGATGGGATGTCATAAGGGTTGCTGACAGGAAGTGATGGGATGTCCTAAGGGGCGCTGACAGGAAGTGATGGGATGTCATAAGGGTTGCTGACAGGAAGTGATGGGATGTCATAAGGGGTGCTGAAAGAAAGTGATGGGATGTCATAAGGGGTGCTGACAGGAAGTGATGGGATGTCATAAGGGTTGCTGACAGGAAGTGATGGGATGTCATAAGGGGTTCTGACAGGAAGTGATGGAATGTTATAAGGGGTACTGACAGGCAGTGATGGGATGTCATAAGGGCTGCTGACAGGAAGTGATGGAATGGGTAGTGTGGGGGGGTATGGGACGTTGGCGGGAACCCAGGGCCGTCTCAAGGGTGGGTGGGGCCCGGGGCGATTCAACCTACGCGGCCCAGCTGTTAACACGATGACATCATAGCTAACCCATCATAGGGTTAAATATGATCTATTATATAACTTAAAATTATCTACAGGCTACGACATCACACAAACCAACCATATACCATATTAGTAGGCTATGCCATTACTCTGCCCTTGAATTTAAATATTGTAATTAACAATCACAACACTTTTGCTTAATTTCTCCAATTAAAATTAAAAAATAATACTGTGGGTTGTGGTGCGAGCTATGAAGATTGTTTTATTGATTGAGGTGGACCATAAAATAATTGCAAAAGTTCACGATGTTGAACACTAGCGTTTTCATTGTAAAGAGAGGTAAAAAGCAGGCAGAGGGTGGGATATATGAATAAACGTTTATAAATACTGACAGCATATTAAGAGATGCATCACAGAAAGTCTCACCTACCAGAATTTGATTCAGCATTTTTTCACGCATATTTCTCCGGATGGGCCCGCGTTCTCCGGGAACCTATCAGCTCTTGGACAGGAGACTGGAGCTCCCCCTGGTGCCCCTGTGCACACTCAGCCCAAATGCAGAAGCCCGTTTCACTAATTAGAGTAAGGATAAGTGGGCCTCCCGTGGTACAGGACGGCCCTGAGGCCTATGTCCTATTTAACCCATTTCACTTGACTGTGCCTATTCAGTCATTTAAAAGTGCAGAAATCATGTTGTATTGCATGAATTCACTTTAACCATAGGTATGTTCTGCATGTATTGGACTATACTTCAGCACACAAAGGCAATCAGGCATGCAGTCAGGAATATAAGCATGTGCATGTATGATTATCCATGTCACAATATATGCATGTGCATGTATGATAATCCATGCAGGAATATATGCATATGCATGCAGGATAATTTATGCAGGAATATATGCATGTGCATGTATGATAATCCATGCAGGAATATATGCATATGCATGCAGGATAATCCATGCAGGAATATATGCACGTGCATGCAGGATAATCCATGCTGGAATATATGCATGTGCATGCAGGATAATCCATGCAGGAATATATGCATGTGCATGCAGGATAATCCATGCAGGAATATATGCACGTGCATGCAGGATAATCCATGCAGGAATATATGCATGTGCATGCAGGATAATACATGCAGGAATATATGCATGTGCATGCAGGATAATCCATGTCTCTTTGTACTGAGGACTCAAATTGGACGCAATTTGGGGTTCAGTATCTTGCCAAGGACACTTCGACATGTGGACAGGAGGAGCCGGGGATCGAACCGCCAACCCTGCGATCAGCGGACGACCCGCTCTACCTCCTGTCCCACAGACATACACAAAACATAGTCCCACAGACATACACAACACTTAGTCTCACAGGCATACACAAAACATAGTCCCACAGAAATACACAACACTTAGTCTCACAGACATACACAACACTTACTCCCACAGGCATACACAAAACATAGTCACACAGAGGTATGAGGTATTGACTTTGGTGTAGCCTACTAGCCAGAAAAACGAATGTTGTGTAGCTTGTAGTCGATCACTTTAAGGGTTGTTTCTCCTGCCAAATTTTTCTATTGAACTCTATGGACAAAATAAGTCAAGAGAAGAAACCCTTCAAGTTATTCATCCTGCATATCTGGCAGCTGAATGATGGTTTAAGGCTTGTTTGATACGTCAGACCCTTGATAACTTAGAGCCATTTAGCCAACCATGTGTTCTATACTGTTCCAGTGTAATTTACAGCTAAATCTAGACCCACCCCCCCAATTCCCATAGAGATCCATTCAAATGCAGAAAGGTCATAGTATCGCTTGTAGGAGTACCAGAAAATAGGATATCAAGAGTCTTTTGATATTGTTGGGTCATAGACATCAGGAAGTCATGGCATGCAAAGGTGTGACCAAATATTTTAAAATTATGACTTTATTCTACATTATGTTAAACTATCCAATATTTTTGATGCCCAAAAATGGGGGCGGGCTATGAACAAAAGGTTCTATTATTTCTAAACGGTTCATCCGATATGGATTAAAATACCCTCAAATTAAAGCTGACAGTCTGCTCTGTATCCTTTCAAACTCAAAGGGCTAGAGTACAGAACCAAAATAACAAAATATGTGTCCAATGAATTATGGTGCTCACTGTATATAGATTAGAATAAACATACACCGGAAAATACGTATTATGTTTAACTGATCACGATTTAATTGCGATGGGAATCACAGAACATTTTTTTGAATCACAAAAATGACACATTGAATCAAACTCAAAACTTTGCCTAGAAATGCTGACAATTCTCAATTATATTTCGAAGGTGGATAAATCATCATGAGGGATTATTTGTAGTGAGTTATGTTTATTTTGGCTCCTCCACTAACCCGAAGACTACGATTGTAATTGTGACTTTGGAACAGCTCTCTACATACGACCCGACAAGGGCGTTATGAGAAACCTGCGCGTGCTGCAAATCGCGGAGGCGAATTCCTCTTTAAGCAGAAGAAGGAGCGCAGCCTGCGTAGTCCGAGTTCAGCGCGAGGGAAGAACTGGGTGCGAAAGGCAAGGTAACAGCTGATCCTTCTCGTCGTTAAATTGTGACCAAAAGGACGCGGTACTAGCCCTTATTTACAGTGATTGCAGCTGTGCACAGGGTTGCGCGTGAGAAATGTCGCAATTAAATGAAGATTGCGACAGCTCCTGATTACTTTTATATTTTGTGGTTTCCATGTTCGGGTGGTCGTGGAAATACGTGTCCTACCTTCTCCTTGGATATATCAGCCTTAATGGAAACCATGTCACCCCAGCAGGAGAATTCTGGCCAGAGTCGGTCTGCATCTTTGACAGGAGAAGCCCAGATCTGTTCTCTACCTGAGAACAAAAAGGTACCCGGAAAAGTTTATCTTCTGGATGTAGTTTACCATCATTAGTGTCAGATGACGAGACTGTAATCTGTTGGCTATATACATGCTGTATAATAACGTTCGTAATTATGTATTAACCTTACACTGTTTATTATATTAGGCTGCTCTATATTATATTTAATAGTTATTCAGATCAGTAACTGTCGTTAATGATACACACACTAGCCTACAACACAATGCCGATTCTCCTATCCCTCAGGAATGCATCAGCTTCAAAGAGACCATTTGCATAGGCATCATTTAACAGTCTAACGAAATTCTATAGCGAACCACTTTATTCGATTTCGCGTTGCATTTGTGTTGGAAACATACCTAGCATTGTCTAAGAAGTAAAGATGGTGATCATTACATATTCAAATTGCACTATGAAGTGTATGGTGTTGGCGATCATATAGGAAAGTAAAGTTTTGGTTTTGGAAAGAAAATCATGTCCTTCCGAATTTTAACTTTGTTTTGAGATTTGAAAAAGTTAATTGAGTAATCCGCATAGCTACGAGCTCTGTCACCCGTAGATGGGCAGTCTTCCCTTTTTAAATACCCAGCTTGTTTATGACGTGCAAACGAAAACGATGCTTTACCTGTAGCACGAAGTCTAGACGTCCCGCCCGTATACTGTGCTCGGGGGGCGATTCATATGGAACTCTTCGGATATTGGTATCGTTCTCATAAATAATACACTGATCGATTGTTCCATGTCTGCATCTAACAGTGCGTTGCTTGTATTATTTATTTGTTTCTTATTTCAACACTATTCTAAAAACAATAAGATGCAATGAAATATTTATTTCTGATTTCAACAGTCATACGTGCCTACCTATTTATTGAAAGTGAAAGGGGTGAAATCAGAAACGATTAAGGAGCATCATACAGAGGTGCTTAAAGAGCTGGTGTGGGAACCGTTGCTGTTACCCGTATGAGAAAGAAAAGGGAAACGGTGTGCTTTCACGAGAACAGGGCATTCAGAGCAGGCAGGGAGGAAACGGTGTGTGGGAGCAGGAAAAAGCCTCGCTGGCGCGTGTGCGGACTCTCCCGCCAGGCAACTGTGGTACCTCTGTCGCCACGTTTCTGGCTCTGTGCGTAAAAGCAGGGCGGCAAGCTTTTCCGGCATTCATGGACAGGTTATCTCCTGCATGGATGATTTGTAGCAGCTCTCTGATGCTAGTGGGCTGGCTGTGTTGTTTGCGTATTAAATCTCCATTCAGACAGAAGTTTAAGGGGCTTTGCTTAGAGCTAAAACTTCAGAATATCTATCATGCATAGCCAAGGAAGTCTTTTAAAATCTTTTTGACTCAATCCAGGCCATACAAGCAGAAGGGTATTGCTATTGGTGTTCAGTATTGAGTGCAAAGCTTCACATCCCAATACTATGATTATTTTCACAGAAGAAGCACATTTTTTTAGTTTTTCATGTTCCTATTAGTGGGGATCTATAGAATCAGAACTGGACATTAGTGGGGATCTATAGAATCAGAACTCGACTAGGCACATGGGCTACACTACAATGCTATAGGCACAAATTGGTGTGTGTTTAGCTTACTGCAAAGGTGTAGGGTTGAAATGACATACAGTAAATTAGTTTATTATTTTTGAGCTGGCTTGTGTTCATAAATAGACTCAGGTTGATTCACTCCATGACGCAGGGATGTTTAGATAGCTTTTCCATAGAATTCAATCAGCTTTCTGTCCCCTGAGTAGCACATCTGTAGCGTCTTAAATCGGCATTTTCACGAATTCAAATGTTGCCGATTATGTAGCAATGCAAATTCACACGCAGGGGAAATGTCGTTCATTACAGCTGCAACTGCTTGTGAAGTAAGGAAACAGACCACTGCAATACATATTCTATTTTTATACTGTCATAATCATCATATGTTTTAAAAATGTCTTTCATGTTTACATTCTTGCGTCGTGCAATGAAACAGGTGGGATTGCTCGATATTATCGATGGCAAACAGCGCTCTGCTGATCTTGTGGTGGGAAGTTGCTATTGCAGCTGATGCGTTCAATGAAAATGCTGCCATAGCAAACTGATTTATCGCAAGCATTGTACCACAGTAATATGGAGGTAGATTTCTATTTAAAAAAACAAACACAAAATTATAATCCACAATTATTTTTACCATCCACACACAAACACCTCTCAATTTCTGTTCGTAGGTATAATCAACAAATGTGTTTTTGCCATCCACACGCAAACACCTCTCAATTTGTGTTTCGTAAAAATAATCCACATGTGTTTGCCATCCACACACAAACACCTCTCAACTTGTGTTTCGTAAATCATCATTTGGATGAATGCAAAAATTATATTCATAAATGCAAATAACATTTTCAGATAAGTTTCCAATGTTCACATTTACAAATCAAAAGCTTGGCTTGCGAACTGGTGAATCTACATTTAGCGATCAAAGGACACGCTTCATCTGCTTGGATTTACGTACAGAATTTTGAGACAAATATTCCGCTGTTTTTCCCCGTGTCGATTCACACATGATTCACACGCAAAACGTCTTCTCCGCCGCTACCTAACACGGCGATGTGTGTTCGGCTCATCTGCGCCACTTTTACATTAAAAGTAAAAAAATAAATTAAAAAAAGCCAAGATTAGCTTGGTTTCCAAATCTTTTTCAAAGATAGAAACCAGAGATGTAAAACCATTGATAGGAACTAGGAAGTATACATGCAATACCAGCATGAAAACAACAATCATCTCTGCTCATGTCTACCCTTCATGGACTCTTTTTTTGGGCCTGTTTCTACAATGAAGGAAATTCCTTTTGGGAATGCAAAATTCAGGGTGTTGTTGAAGAGATTAGGGTTTGCCTTAGACTGTCCTAAGAAACTTGACAAATTAGGTACTCTTGCCAGGACAGACTTTCCATTCTTTCAGTTTGCAATGCCAGTGTATAATACACTATATTCTTTGTTTATGTCTTGAAATGTTGCAAGCATAAGTTTGTATGAGGCCGTGGTGTGTTTCTTTATTAATTTTGTAAAGACTTTTACCCAAACACAATGAAAATTTGAGCCCGTAAAAGACCTGCAAAATTCTATTCTGAGAAAGTGGCAGCCTTCCACCCCTTAAATAATGTAAAGGCTTATTTTTTCTGTGTGGGACATATTGATCTATGCATTTATAAATCACTCTATGTTCTCTTTTTTTCTTGCTCAGAAGATGAAGAGCTTGACACAGCGACGACAGTCGGCCCCCTCCCTGCTCATCAGCAAAGCACTTATAAAATCCAGGACCATCTCCAGGTACAGTGTTACAGTGTAGCACAGCAACCAATATGGACCAATCAGGAACCAGCATGTTTCAACATGTTTCAGCATGGACCAACCTGAAACCAGCATCTTTTAGCATGGACCAATCTGAAACCAGCATGTTTTAGCATGGACCAATCTGAAACCGGCATGTTTTAGCATGGACCAACCAGAAACCAGCATGTTTTAGCATGGACCAATCTGAAACCGGCATGTTTCAGAATGGACTAACCTGAAACCAGCATGCTTTAGCATGGACTAATGACATGCCGTTGTTTTCAGATCGTCCTGAATCTTGATTCCAGTCTCTATGAAGTTTTGTTACTGTTTTGTCATTATGTGTTCTTTGTTTTTATTATTTATTCCAATACGAAGTCCAATTTGACAGAATAGTGTTTTCAGATTTACATGTGTTGCATACTGTACCCCTAGCTGCCATCTGGTCTAAAAGTTTAACATTTAACCATTGCAAAAGTTTACCACACATCTATGAAAGAACTGCCATGCATACGGATACAACTTTATGATTTTATAATCCAAAAACCCATTACTCTGCAGATCTCCTATCTCATACAGAAGGGATTAGACCCAGTATTCAGTTTTACTGGGTACACCTGTATTTAACTGTGTTATATTTCTATACCTGTATATAACGTGTTCTTGTCTAGTTGCATGATGTAGGCAGTAAAATGTTGTTATGGTATTCAACTCTCATGCAGTTCCAGCCTAGCTGTGGGGTTTAACACTTGAAACATTGCCAAAATACATCTGGATACAAACTGGTGAAATTCTTCTGGGGATCGTATTTGCAGGTCTAAAGAAATGTGTTCTGACAGAATGCTGTGTGTTTTTGGATACTGTATGTGATAAATCAATGGTTTACAGCACTGGAAATATTGTTTTTAAAATAGGGACGTATATAAAAAACTATTTTACTCTGCTCTACTCTGCTTTACTCTTAATCTCAGTTAAGGACTACAAAATACATTTTCAGGGTTCTTTAGCTTGTTTCTATAGGGGGCCCTTTCAGTTCTTTATGGAACCCGCTATGGTTGGTATGAAAAGTGTGAGAGCTCCAAGATTGAACCATTTTGTCTGACAAAGAACCCTTGACCTAGTTAGGTTTCCTCCATGGAAACACAGAGGAGCCTTTTGGAACTTTTTCTTCTGAGAGTGTAGTTCAAATCTGTGTGAATATTTGCAGTGCATTGCTCGTTTAGTTTCTTCAGGAGCTGAAAAATGCTGGTTGACGCTGATGGTGGGGGGCCTGGTTATTTGTGCTGTTATCATTTCTGACTCACGTCAGAGGTCAGGGGTCATTGGACAAGGCATTTTTCTCAGAGTTAATCACCCCATTCTTGCCTGGGTTTGACTTGGATGGTCATCTGACCCTCTTGGGGCACGGGTCACTTGATGAAAATGGTCTGGTCATTCAAAGATCATTTGAGTGAAATCTTAAGTGGCTTTAGGTGAGCAAATAACCAGACAATTACCCGGCAGAGTTGTGCTTTCACTTTTCTGAACATGCACTCTATGACCGGACCTGCTTTCTGTCCGCTGAACAGCGCCTGGGTTTATCGCCCTGTGATCCATCAGAGCTCAGCCCCAATGCCAGCCGTCATCGCGTCATTGTAGAAGGACTGCATTCTTTCAGATTCCTGCTGCTCTTGGCAAACACGGTGCATCGTTGGTGACAAGGGACCCGCTGGCACAGTTTCTTCGGCCACGTCAATGCCGAAATGGATGGACATTTTTTTAGTGGCAATCATGACCCTCATATCCTGCCTCAGACCTTGGTGTCGCCCGGTGTAATTCATGTTATTTCCTGATGCCGTTTTGGGACTGGCATCAGTGGCTTTATGTATCCTTTTCTTTTCAGGACTTTTAAATGTTTTTTTTTTATTTTATTTTTTTTCTTCCAAAAAAGCCTTTTCTCCTGAAATAACCACCTTCTGAGTTGTCCGGTTTCACAAAATTACAATGATGTTATATACATTTATATTGACTGTGTTTGCCAAGACAAAATGCTTCCGACAGACTTTCTGAAGCTACTAAGTGTTGTCTGGACTAAGTTGACTGGACCAAGATTATTATCTATGATTTTATTTACATCCCAAATTAATGTGAGTGATATGGAAAGTCTCCTGGTTAATGCTCAGTTATAAGGCTGCATAGAGCTGTGCGTAACCTGGTTAATGCTCAGTTATAAGGCTGCATAGAGCTTTGTCTAATTCCCTGTTTTGGTTCCATGTTTCACATGGAATTCTGGCCCCTGAAATCATTGGCTCTTCTTTTCTGCCGCAGCCCGGAAGATATCTCGCCTTTTCTGATTGATTTGCTTTTTGATTTGCTTTTTGATTTACAATGAGTGACAGTGCTCACACACTCAGTGTCTCTGGGCCATCAATCACTCTACACACACAATGGGAGAAACTTGATAGCCTGCACTGTGTTTGCCTCGTTAAAGCACTTTTCAGATTATTGGTGACCTGTGTCGCCTCTGGTTGCCTCCTGGCATGGAATCATTTTTGGAATCTTTTTTAGCCCCCAAATCCAAACCAAAGTAAACTGAGCCTGGGCTACGATAACCCACACAGTACTGCGCTCTTAATATTAATTTCACTCAGCCTGTAACCCACACAGTACTGCGCTCTTAATATTAATTTCACTCAAAGTAAACTGAGCCTGGGCTACGATAACCCACACATTACTGTGCTCTTAATATTAATTTCACTCAGCCTGTAACCCACACAGTACTGCGCTTTAATATTCATTTCCACTCAAAGTAAATATTATATAATCTTGAAGGAATATTTTTATTGCCCCAGTTTCTGTTCTCTTTTTGTCAGGCGACCTTGTTAAGTAGAAATTTATTCATGTTTTTGTTGGATTACCCTCGCTAAAAAAAAAGCCCTGTGTTTTTTGAGTGGAGTCAAGTGCACTGTTTATGGTAAAAATAAATTACTGATATTAAAAATGAACGGCTTATTTATGGTATAAGAATAAAACTACAGATGGCTTTTGGGTGCTGAGTTTGGTGTGCCAAAGGGAGGAAACCTGGTACAAATGCATGTTACATATGATATATCAGTCGGATTTCTAATGTTACGTATGATATATCAGTCGGAGCCCATCCACATACTGGAACAGTGTCTGGATTAGATACTACAGCATGGAGCCCATCCACATACTGGAACAGTGTCTGGATTAGATACTACAGCATGGAGCCCATCCACATACTGGAACAGTGTCTGGATTAGATACTACACCATAGAGCCATCCACATACTGGAACAGTGTCTGGATTAGATACTACACCATGGAGCCCATCCACATACTGGAACAGTGTCTTAACAGGATGAGCCATTCACTAGCCCAAGGCATTTAAATAGCAGATGACCTTGTTTGCAGCCCCCTTATATGCTTACCACGCTAACAGGCTGTCTCTCCATGAATACTGTCAATCATGGGGTTCTGTATGAATTATTATTATTATTATTATTATTAGTAGTAGTGGTGGTAGTGGTAGTGGTAGTAGGAGCAGTACCAGTCGTATTATGCTTTCATATGCATTTAGATTTGTTACGGATCTGAAGGCACTTTATAATAAGATGGGCCGGACTCTTTTCAACCTCCCGCAGTCAGCCCACTCTGGATTATCCACAGTAAGCAGAGCCAGGACTGAAGCAAGCCTGTATGTTACTATGATGTGAGTGAACATCATCCACAGTAGGAATATGAAATTGAGCAAACATTGTTTAAATATCAAATTAATGTAAATTGTATAAATGTGCAAGTAGTAAAGGCATATTTATGCAACATCGCAATTCATGCACAAGAGGATCGAGGCTGGAAATTCCTTGAGGTCAGGAATCTAACAGCACTCGCCTATTGTAGTGCAAACAGCTTTGAGTCAACACAAATAAACCAAATTGTAAAATAAATACAAGTATCTTACTTGGAACAATGAAATCAGAGCCCACATAGATGTGGCAGTTGGGCAGTAAAGGAAATCATGCATTTGCTCCATAAAACTTGCAGGGATCCAATTGCAGATGTACTGACACAAAAACCTACTTTTCGCTGTTTTTGAATTCTGAAATGAGTGGATGCAAATGCGGATGAGGGTGTGGTTTCCCATTGCATTTCAGTGAGGATGTGGTTTCCCATTGCATTTCAGTGAGGATGTGGTTTCCCATTGCATTTCAGTGAGGATGTGGTTTCCCATTGCATTTCAGTGAGGATGTGGTTTCCCATTGCATTTCAGTGAAGATGTGGTTTCCCATTGCATTTCAGTGAGGATGTTTCCTGTTTTCTGTTGTGATCCTTGGCCCTGCATGCTCCCACTTAATTGCATACATGCAACATCTCTAATATAGTTTTCGTCTTGAGCGAGAGGGCCTTTCCTTTCTTTGTTTACAGACATGCTGTCGATTTAGAGCCAGATTCCGACTGTTTGAAGGGTTGTGTGTGTGTGTGTGTGCAAGAATGTGAATAGGCAGAGTCCTTTATAATTAAATGAACCCCACTTTTGATGAACAGAAAAATGCTGTTACCAAAACAAGTGCTGTTTAAAAATGAAATATTAACTAAAGGAAGGAGATGCAACACTGAAGACTCATATTCACTGCGGTAGAGTTGTGTTAATGACTGTCCAAGATGCTAAGATAATACTGTAATGAGACAGGCAGTGTGAAATTTCAGAATCTATTAGAACAAATTCCACAATCCATATATTGTATATCCATATAATGCTCTTATTAAATTCATGACCCATACATACGTATGTACATACAGTACATACACATTGTTAAAAGGGATCATTTTAGGTAGGCTGTTTAGTGTTATCACAATTACAAACCCCAACAATCAAGTAATTAATTGTACGGCAAAAAGTCAATGTCATTATTTTAATGTCCAGTAAATAAATGGATTAAGTTTTACACTTCACTCACACTTTGCCAGCAGTTGCTCCAGTTCCTCATGGTCTACAGTCATTTTAAAGGGAATTCTCCCTGGGATTAGACCTCTGTGGGGACGGAAAACAGTCCATAAACAGGAAAAGACAGAGCCCTCCAACTATTTCCTTTCTTCTTCTGAAAATTGCACATTTTTCCCTCTGGTCCACCCATGGTTGAGATTGAGTTCTCTCTTTCTTAAAGCCCTATACCCTTGGTATACCCTTTTCACCCTTGTTGGGCGTGAATTCAGGATGCATTGCGGCCATTACGCTGATGGCTGCTCTCTTTACCCTCTCATATTCAGGAAGTCATTCACAACCTTCCAGATGATAACTCACAGCAGGGAAAACAGTCTCGGCTGATAGATGTTGTGGGGTTTTCTTATGAGCTGTTTTTCTGAAAATCAGTTTTTGTCTGGAGGGACACATTTTTTATCCTGAATGACCCATTTTTGTAATACTTTTGACATTACCTCTGAAATGTATGGCCTACTAGCTCTCCTTTTTGCACACATCACAATATAGTAACCATGCAACCTTACGTCAAAACCTCACCCTAACGACGGGAAGGTTATCCAGCATCTATGGATGTCATTACTAGATCATTTCACACAAGGGTAATGATTTATGTGTCACAAGCAGTGCTCTCCTGGCACTGATTTGATTTTTCACACCCCACTCATGGCTGCCACAGTAACCCTGCATAGCACTGCGCTTCGGGTGCTGAGTATATTAAGGACTTTGAAAATACTCTCATATTACTGCACTGGAACCAGGAGTAGAATCAGTTCAGCCTCATGATAGGACAATGCTTTGGAATATGAAGGATAAACATTCTAAATATAAGAGTGAATTAACCTGCTAAACATTCTAATTATAAGAGTGAATTAACCTGCTAAGCCCCAGGATGGGAGTTACCTTGTTAAAGCAGATTTGTTAATACGCTGGTGGGTTAGTCTTCCTGTACCCATGAATGACCTAATTCACTGTCCACATAGAGCGATGACTTGAGCTTGGATTTAGAGGCTATGGCATAAAAAAATCGCACCAATACAAAAGGCGTTTATTTCATGAATTTTCTAAATAAGTCGTGTTTTATTCTGTGTCAGCCCTCTTTCTCATCTGTTTCCATAGTTTCAGAATGACGCTGATTAGTAACTTAATGAGATATTATTATTATTAATTATGTAATGAGGGATATAATTATTAATTATGTAATGAGGGATGTTTGTTTTTCAGGGAGAACTGCCTGTCACCCGTCACCCCAGAGTCTTGTCCCCTGGTCCAATCCTTTTTGACTCCGTCTCGGATGTTTGTCACGCACGGCCACGCCCAGCTTAAGACGGGCCTTCAAAAGCAGGACCGTTGCCTCTTGCTCTTCACTGATATCCTTCTCATTACCAAAGCTAAGTAAGTGATTCACAGAGAGAGTTAGAGGAGCATACAAGTGCAAATGTATCTTCGTAGAGCTGCAGCCGTCTCTTTACTACACGCAAGGTTCTGGGGTCAACTCTCTGTTATTATGTAAACTGATTTTGCCTCTGTTGGGCTTGATAATGTGCTCTTTTGTCAGGGGACCTGTGTTGTAATGTTGATACTAGGGTGGGAAATTAACTTTCTGACCTACCAGCCACAGTGGTTGGTCGATGCAAAATGTTACCAGCCACCCTAAAATTTTACCAGACAGCTTTTTTTTCTAGTTTCTTATTTTTGTATTTTTTTAACATTATGTATTGCGGGTCAAACATTGTGTATAAAGGTATTACATACATTTTATATTATAGATAGATATATTATGTATTAGCCTATCTAATAGTATAGGCTACATTAGCTAACATTTGCCATTTTTATGAACAAACACAAATAATGTTAGAGCAAGCTGTCCGGAGCTTTACCTCAGCTATTAGTCAGTTTATTTTGTTTTATTGTGCGTTGCTGATGGTCTTGCTAGAATTGCTTTAACTATAGTAAATTGAATGCAAATTACTGCTGGCAATCTGCCTCGGTATCGACCTGAGTCAATATTTTAGAAACATTTAATAACATCGAGCTTTTAAAAAGGTATCACCATCCGACAATTCACACAGTTTTCTGCCAACTTAAAATAAGGTCGACTTCATCCTTATTCTATAAGTAAGCGTGTTCATGAAACACAACGTCATCCATAGCGAGGTCAACCCCGTTCTTTCTCTTAGCTTAAGAGTTCTCCCCATTCTTCAGTAAAAGTTTGTCTCAGCAGCTTTGTGTATGGAGTTTAAGATGAAACTCTTAACTAGGAACTTTGGTAACACTTTATTTGACAGTGTTCGTCATGACATGGAAAAGACAGTGTCATTACCATGACATAATACCTGTCATGACGTGTCATGGCCATTCATAATTATGACATAGTGTTGTTATGACACAATCTGCAATTTGTGTTATGACACAACTGACATAGCAACCTGCATAGAAGGCTCACTATGACAGGGGTGTCATAACACTGATTAACCATGTCATTTGAAAATCACTATTATTTGGTCCATTATTTGTTGAAAGCAATGTCCCTACGTGCCAGCTTGCCAAATAGTGATACTTCATGCAAAAACACATTGTCATGAGTTTATATTCTTTTGGTCGGGATGAGTTCATTTTGATAGATAGATAATGTACCAATGTTAATTTGCTGTGAAACATACCTTAGCCTCTGGAAGAACCACATCTTCTGAAATGCATTTCTGAAACAACTTTAAAAATACAGGTGGAGATATGTTCCCATCAAGACAGTTTTATGTCAATGTGCTGATCATATTGTTATTTTTTAAAATTGCATTGTCTTTATACTCAGTCTCAGAAATTGTGTATCCACCAAAAGGACTAATTTTATGGTGTGGTTGTGAGGTGCATAACAGTGCCATGACATTGGTTAGACCATGTCAAATAAAGTGATAGCATTTGAACTTGTCATTAGGAGTTATGATGGTGAAATGCAAGATGAAGTTTTTAGTGGCATCCTGATATTTTTCTGGTATTAACATAATGTGCATACCACCGTCATTACATCATTTTAAAAATAAAGGTATCATTTTCAATTGTTGTAGAGAAGTAATACGCTTCTAGGACATTCAAGGATATGCAATTGGAGGCGATACCTGTGATAAAAGGCACAAGTTTATATATGTAAATCAAACCTTTTTTTATTATGTGTGTGTGTGTGTTTCACAGCAAATTAACATTAGTGCATTACATATCTATCAAGATGAACTAATCCCAACTAAAACAATATAATAAATTCATGACAATGTGTTTTTGCATGAAGTATCACTATTTGGCAAGCTGGCAAGTGACATTGCTTTCAACAAATAATGGACATAGTGATTTTCAAATGTCATGGTGAATCAGTGTTATGACACCCCTGTCATAGTGAGCCTTCTATGCAGGTTGTTATGTCAGTTGTGTCATAAGACAAATTGCAGATTGTGTCATAACAACACAATGTCATAATTATGAATGGCCATGACACGTCATGACAGGTATTATGTCATGGTAATGACACTGTGATTTCCATGTCATGACGATCACTGTCAAATAAAGTATTACCGGAACTTTTTGTGCCATATAGGAGAACTCATAATGTTAAGATAAAATGTGTTGTGAATACGGCCCCTGAAGTTTTTACCGAGGTGTTTTTTTTTTTGTATCCATTTGTAGCCACTGTGGCGGGTAGGTTTGATACATTTACCCAACAATTCTGAAATCTACCCGCATTTGGCGGGTGGCGGGTGCTAATTTCCCACCCTGGTTGATACGCAACATTCTGAGAGTGTGATCTCTTCCTTCCTTCTCAAAGGCAACGTGTGCCTGTGGAAAAAAAGAGCTGTTACTGGGTTGCATTCCAGATCGAGCAACACTGTGGCGCATTGAGAGAGTGTAACATGCTCAGAGTGTGTAACGCTCCATGTCGTATTTAGGTCCTCGACACACTTCAAGCTGAAGGCTCAGGCACGTGTGTGTGAGATGTGGACCGCTGGCTGTATTGCGGAGGTATGTGAGGGGACCATGCACCCAGACCGGAGTTTTGTCATGGGCTGGCCCACATGCAACTGTGTGGCAACCTTCAGGTATGTCATGGGACTAGCTGGGCTTCTCTGTCTTCTCCTCCTTCAGTCATTTACAGGAACTTCCCCTACCCATAACCCTACCCATAGTCCTCTGCATAATCCCCTACCCATAACCCTACCCATAGTCCTCTGCAGAATCCCCTACCCATAACCCTCCCCATAACCCTACCCATAGTCCTCTGCACAATCCCCTACCCATAACCCCACCCATAGTCCTCTGCATAATCCCCTACCCATAGCCCCACCCATAGTCCTCTGCACAATCCCCTACCCATAACCCCACCCATAGTCCTCTGCATAATCCCCTACCCATAGCCCCACCCATAGTCCTCTGCATAATCCCCTACCCATAGCCCCACCCATAGTCCTCTGCATAATCCCCTACCCATAACCCTACCCAGAGTTCTACACATAGTCATGAAATTACATTACATTACAGTCATTTAGCAGATGCTTTTATCCAAAGCGACATACAATAAGTGCATACAGAGACATCATCGAAATAACTACAGAACAGATAAGATAAAGCACATCCTTCTCATAACGTAGCTGCTATCCGACGAGCTGCGTTTCGACGGTGATGACTATAAACAAAACCAGCCCCGATTGGACAATTCGGCAATAATTATAAAAAATTGCAGCATGAGTGCCCTGAAAAATTATCAGCCTGCTTCCCTGTCTTATAATAGACATACTATTACATGAAAAAACAAAATACATACATATGCATTAATTTTAGACTGGAAAAAGGAGGTCTTAGCTGTTGTAGTTGCATATGTGAAGGCTGCCAGGAGAGTGTGATAGGAGGCCAGGTCATCTGGGCATCTGGATTTCCTCCACTTTCTCTCAGAGGCTCGCAGCATGGTTTTTCTGGATCTGAGAGAATCCGTCAGCCACGGGGAAGGGGGTGATAGTCGAGCTGGTTTGGAGACAAGAGGACATAGTGAGTTAAGAGACTGAGAGAGGCAGGAGTTAAACGTGGAGGTGGCGACATCAACCGGCATATTGGCAAAGGAAGCAGGAGGAGGAAGTGCAGAGAGGGCAGAAGAAGTGAGAGAGGAGTGCGAGAGGGTGCGGAGATTTCTCCTGAAGGTTACAGTGGGTGGGTTGTTAATAGAGTTGAGGGAGAGTGGGCAGGAGAGAGCGAATGAAAGAAAGAAATGGTCCGATACGTTGAGCGGGGTCACCGTGAGTTCAGATGTGGCACAGCTCCTGGTGAGTACAAGGTTTAGTTGGTTACCAGCCTTGTGGGTGGTAGGTGATGGGGATTGAGTGAGGGCGAAGGACTGGAGGAGTGAGGCGACACTGTATAGCTGGGAACTCTCTGGTTGGAGGTTGAAGTCTCACAGTAGGATAACAGGGGTGCCATCCTCAGGGAAGGAGCTCAGGAGAGTGTCCAGTTCATCCAGGAAAGTGCCAAGCGGACCTGGAGGGCGATAGAGAACAACAATATTAAGTGTAGATGGGTTACAGAGTTACAGTGACTGCATGCAACTCAAAGGAGGAGATATTAAGGCAGTGTACAGTGGGAACAGTGAATTTCCAGGATGTGGAAATGAGCAAACCAGTGCCCCACCTCAGCCAGAGGCTCTGGGGGTGTGGGAGAAGGAGTAGCCAGCAGACAGAGCAGCTGGAGTGGCTGTGTTATCAGGAGTGATCCAGGTCTCAGTGAAGGGACTTCATTTTGGCATAGGCAGTGATGACGTCAGCTTTCTGGACAGCTGACTGGCAATTCCATAGTCCACCCACCACTGAGAGTTTCTTATGAGAGGACCGGGGTGGGCAGACCAGGTTAGCCGGGCAGCGCCTGCGGTGGTTGGGCCTCCTGGAGCGAGGCATAGAGCACAGAGGAATGGGGGTTAGACACATGGTAGGGGGTGATAAGACAGGTTAGGTGGGGAAAGATCAGAACAAACGGATAAGTCAGACAAATTGACGATGAGGCTGCTGTTTTACGGCAGCCTTTGCTTTAAGTTATACACTATTTGCTAATTTCCCCGATTGCACTCAGCTGCTTGCAAGGCTAATTCACTCAGGTGAAGCTAGTTTCAATAAGCAACACAAAAAACCCGCAGTTGGGCTACAAACACAAAACAAGTTAACAACTGTCCGCTAATGCTGCAATTTACTTAATCCTGTCTATAGGCCCCTACCCATAGTTCTACTAATAGTCCTACCCATAATGACCCATAATCCCACCCATAGCCCCACCCATAGTGCTATAGTCCTACCCACAACCCGACCCATAATCCCCTACCCATAGCCCTACCCATAGTGCTACAGTCCTACCCACAACCCGACCCATAATCCCCTACCCATAACCCTTTCCATAACCCTACCCATTGTGCTACCAATAGTCCCCTACCCATAGCCCCAGTGTTTCTCAGAGTTTCTAATGTCTTTATATCCTGCCATCATTCAAGTTTAATTGTTGGATTTCTGTTTCTGTCATGGGACTTTTTTAAATAAACTGACCAAAGAAGAAGTTTGAGTTAAAAGAAGAAATTAGAGTTAAAATATTATATAATATAGCTATTATAGAGAAAGAATGAAACAGATGAACATTACTTACTGAGCTTTGACTCTGTTTGTCCGGACTATAAAACATCTTTCCTCTATAATTTAAGTGAAATGATTCCTATTGTATTACTTATGTAAGGGAATGTGCCGGTTTTTCATTTACCAAATTATGTTATTTAAAATTGAGTTATTTTTCTTCTCTCAGTTCCGTGGAACAGAAAGAAAGATGGCTCTCCTTTCTAAAAAGGTAATCAACTGAGAATGTAATACAAGCAGGTCAAAGGTCATTCTCAGTAATGGTTCTACTGAGATGTTTGAAATGGACTTTCTCAGTTCTGCACTGTCATCATCATCATCACAATTTCTCCATCTGACCGCCTCTATTGCCCCCCACTGCCCACGGCACTTTGGTCTTAACTGAGTAAATAATATTCATCTTATGTATATTCTAATTGTCTTGCAAATATTTTTCACAATTGATGTGCAATCATTAAATGTAATAATTGCTCCTATTCACTACTTAAAAGTAGATTGCTATAGAAGTTAAATTGTATATTATATGTATAAATGTATAAGATCTAATCCTTGAACTGAATCAGCGGGTTGAACTCATAAACTCACAAAAACAAATGTTTATTTTTTCCATCAGAAGCATAATTTCTTACAGTAGTTTTAGAGATTATGGAACTCTAAGACACTAAGTTAAAGATATGTATCGACTGAGTCTAGAAGTGAAATATATGCTGTTGTTAATTTTTTTTGGCTGATTTATTAAATCATTTTTGTTATGTGATTTTCCTGACACTGATTTTTCCTCTTTTTTTTTCAGCCGAATAAAAGAAGAGAAAGAAAAAGATGATCCCAAAACAATTTCTCTTAAAGTATTTGCGAGAGACGTTGGGAACTGCACATGTGTAGGTATTATTAAAGTCCTTTTGAGTGTCTATGTCAGGGGGAGGCGACCCTGGTCCTGGAGTAATGGTGACGTTTCTGGTTTTTGTTCCATCTGAGCTTGATAGCAAGAGGTTGATGGATGATTAAAAGTCTGAGCCTAAATATTCTGAATGGTGCAATGCACACACAAAACTAATTACACAACATATGATTGGTGCTAAACAAATACCATGACCAATCATATGCCATGTTGTTGGTTTTGTGTGTACTAAAAGGTTTTGCACAAGCTAAAGGTTGGAGTAAATCAGGCCCCATCTGTACATCTGGTTGGCCTGACTGGCCCCCCACAGCCATGGTGAGCAGAATGAAAGGATATCGACACAACTGTATATTTTCCGATATGCTAATTTATTGTCAATATCAACCATATAAGCCAGGTGTCACAGCAAAATAGATCTCCAATCATACATGAGGAGAAGCCTTTTGTGTTACCTTTGAGAGCTGAGGTAAAAACACAGTGGCATGACACGTTATGCTGTTCTCCATCAACGCTCTCAACTCTGACCCCTGAACTCTGACCCCACTACAGCAGTGCCAGACTAGAGCAAGACACTCATACAATAAAAATTACTGTTACACCCTCACACTGCGGTATGTGTTTTTTTCATATGGTTTTCTCCCAGGCCAAGACTCTGACTGTCAGCCAATCAGACTGTGTGACAGAAGTGATCCACATGGCCCTGCAGGAGTTTGGCATTGTGGTGAGATTAACCCAGCGTGCCTTTTTTAATCCTGTGCCTGTTCTGGTCCTCTGTGTGTGTGTGTGTGTGTGGGTGCGTGTATGTGTGTGTGTGTGTGTGTGTGAGTGCGTGTGCGCATGTGTGTGTGCGTGCGTGTGTGGGTGTGTGTGTGCATGCGTGTGTGGGCGTGTGTGTGCGTGCGTGTGTGTGCGTGTGTGTGTGTCCATGTGTCCATTGAATAGAATAACTTTTATTTTTCCTTTACTTTTTCCAACTTCAGTTGTAGCCACCAGCATCAACAAAAAAAACAGTGGGGCAAAACCACAACACACAAACATATCAAATAAAGACATTCAATACAATCATTGCATTAATCAAACTAATTAAGTTAATTAATGTGGAATACAGCCATGATTAAAAATAGCCCCCGCTGTCCCGAGATGTCCAGTGTCATTAAGCAGTCCAACAGACAAACTCCGCCTCCACGACTTTTCTCCATACACGCAGCGCTGCAGTCGCTGTACACTGACGAAACTGAGCACCAAACTGCGTCAGCCTTCCCACTCATCGCCTCACTCCTCCCTGCATTATTGTCTCCTTCCCTTCCCTGGTTGCCTTTTGGAGATTGCCTGCATTCGGAGTTGAAGATTGTCCCGACATCTTCAACTCCGGTGAAGAGCGATGGTAAACTTTGTTGCTGCAGATCCAACGGACATTCCCAAGCATATGTTGCAAATGCGTCTCCATGGTGATGACCACAAACAAAATTATCCCGACTAGACAATTCGTCAATATTATCAATATAGAGTGCCCTGAAAAATCTCCAGCCTGTTTCCCCGTCCCACAACAGACACAGCACATGAAAAAAAACTAAAGACAAAAATCCAGACACAACAAAATACATTAAAATGAACAAACTCCAACACGAGAGACAGCTGGACTACATGTCGCCATTACAGCGCCACGTGCCATCACATGTGTCACACCGCATGTGTGTGCGGTTGTTTGTAAGCAAGCAGTGTGATTGGTCAGCCAATTATTTAGTGTTGTACATGTATGTGCTGTTAGTGGTCAGGCAGTTCTTTGATGTGCATGTGCATTCTGAAAGCATGTTAGTATGTATGAACAAGCACACTGTTTTAGTATGTATGTGCAAGCACACTGTTTTAGTATGTATGTGCAAGCACACTGTTTTAGTATGCATGTTGTAACATCCACCGTTTCCCTCCAGTCCACCTCTCTTTCGTTTTCTTTGTTTTCCCATTCCTCATTTTTCATGTCGTGTTTTTCAGTTTACCCTGTTCATCTCGTTTCTCTGTTCGTTGCAGGCTGAGCTTGATTCCCCATTTAGTTTTTTGTTTTCGCCTCTTATCATTAGCCTATCACTCGCCCTCTCGTACACATTCCTCACTCCTTTGTATTATTCAATGAATCTTCTCACCTGTTCCCCTCCTTATTTAAGTTCCCTTGTTTCACTGCCTCTTCGCCAGTTCGTTGTCTCAGCTCCATCTTGAGCTCCATCCATTCTCCCGGCCAGTTTGTTTGTCTCTCTGCTTGATATAACCTGTTTGTTATCTGTTCCTTACTCTAGCCCACCCAGCCTGCCTCTTGTTTTGCCCACTCCAGCCCTGACTCCTCACCTGCCCCCTGCTTAGTTCGCCAACCCCGTTTCCAGTCTGTCACTTTTAGTTTTTCCATTTTTTGTTTGCTTTTTTTTCTGCCTCGCTGTGTCTAATAAATTTACTCCCTAGTGGAGTTTACATCGAGTCTGTCTCAGAGTCTTGCGTTTGGGTCCAGTCCAGTACTAAGCCTTGACACGTGCAAGCACACTGTTTTAAACTTTTGTTCTTCATCTGTCCGTTACAGGGCTGTGTAAAAGACTACCAGCTGTGGGTGAGCTCCCGAAAGGACGACCCTCCCTACCCTCTCATTGGTGAATAGATCAGATAACATTTAAAAAACATTTACCTTTTCCTCTTACCATTTCTGCTTAAGCTTCAGTTGAATTTAGAGCTTAATTTGAATAGAAATGTTGATTGGCCAAGTAATCTTGTGATTGGCCAAGGTGAAGGTCCTCCTGAATTTTAATGTGGAACTTTTCAAAACACACTGCAGCACTGCATGCTTTATGGAAAACAATGTGCCGTCTAAGTTGAATATGATTGAAACATGACCTTTGACCCTTGACCTCTGAAAGGGCACGAGTTTCCTTTCAGCATCAAAATGAGCCACATGCGGAAGAAAACCTCACAGGCCGGGAGAGAGGAAGAGCGCATCAGCGCTCAGGGCCTGCTGAAGCAGCTTCCTCTGGACACACAGTGCCAGTTCATCCTGAAGCCCAGCCGTGTGGCAGTGAGACCTCTAACGGGTACGGCTCATTACATTACATCCCAGGCATTTAGCACACGCTTTTATCCATTATACAATTGGATATTCTGAAGGAATTTAGGTTAAGTACCTTGCTGAAGTGTCCTACCTGGGAATCAAACCTGCAACCTTTGGTTTACAAGCCCAGTTCCGTACCCATTATACTACACTGCCACACATCTACACACCCTCAACAACCGCTCCCCAAATATTCAGGGACCATCTGGAGAAATAGACAGGCAAAGAGAGATGGATTAGGGAGAGAGGGAGACAGAAAAAGAGAGAGAGATTAGGGAGAGAGGGAGACAGAAAAAGAGAGAGATTAGGGAGAAAGGGAGACAGAAAAAGAGAGAGAGACAGGAGAACTGAAAGGCGGAGAGAGAGTGAGATGTTTTTCCATGTTTTTCCAGAACCACAGGGCTTTGCAGATGTAACCTCAAGCCTTGCCTGAAATTCCTTCTATGTATACGTCACATAATTAGATCATAATTAGATTTTTTTTAAAGATAATTATACATTACATATTTCTCCCTGCTTTATGGCTTTGTAATAATAACTGCTATAACAGGATGGAAAAGTCACAGGGCACCTGGATGTTTACTGTTATCTGACCTCTGTTTTCTCTGATAGCCAAATCTTTCTCTTTCCCCAGAACTGGGCTGTGTTGCACTTGTAATGATGCAGCACGTTACTTGTGACTCACTACATAATGATAACAATAATAACAAGAATAATAACAGTAATAACAATAATAATAACAGTAATAACAAGAATAATAACAATATTGATCAAGCTTATTGTGAAAACAATGCAGGTAAAACTCTTTAAAGAATGAAATTATAGAATAGCTTTATTTACAGGGGCTGACTCAGTCACGTTTATTTTGTGTCTCCACTGTGGAATGCTGGAGTTACAGGGCGTGTGCTTTTCACTCAACACAAACAGACAGAGTGTTTAAAAACAGACAGTGGCTGTCCCAGCGCCCCCCAGTGCAGAACACAGCTCTCTGCAGCCCAAATGTGCACAGAGCGTGGCGTATCTGTCTCCGGTGTGTGACTGAGCGGGATCAGGGTATTTCTCTCGCAGTCAACGCCCTCTTTCTCCCCTCAGACCTTCCCCTGAAGCCCCTCAGGAGGAAGCGCTCCATTATAAACTGGGCCTTCTGGCGCGGCTCTAGCCCTCAGCTGGACGGCCTGCCCCCGTCTCCCCCGCCCACCCCAGGGTGTCTCTTCGGTCGGCCGCTGAGTGCTGTGTGTGAGGGCCACGCCCTCCCCAAACCTGTCATGGTGAGTGTTCTTAAGAACATCATCCATGGAATGCTCTATATGGCTTTATATTTGTAAAAAGCATTTTCTTTGCAATCAGTTTTTGTAAGGTATTATCACACTCAGATAATTCACATAAGTAACTCTCTCTCCTCTCTGTTTGTTGGTCTCTCTCCCTCCCTCTCTTTCTCTCTCTCACACACACACACACACTTTCTCTCTTTTTTCTCTATCTCTCTCCCTCTCACATGGACACACTCTCTCCCCGCTCTCTCTCACTCTCCCTCTCTTTCTCCCTCTTCTCTCTCTTTCCCTCCCCCTCACTCTCCCTCTTTCTTGCTCTCCCTCTCTTCCCCTCCCTCTCTCCCCCCTCCCTCTTTCCCCCCTCCCTCTCCCTCCCTCTCCCTCGCTCTCCCTCTCTCTCCCTCCCTCTCCCTCTTTCTCTCTTTCCCTCCCCCTCCCTCTCTCTCTCTCTCTCTCTCTCTCTCTCTCTTTCTCTGCAGGACATGCTGGTATTACTGTTTCAGGAGGGACCGTTCACCAGGGGAATATTCCGCCGCTGTGCCAGTGTAAAGGCATGCCGAGAGATGCGTGAGAGTCTGAACGCTGGCGCTGACATCGGTCCCCTCACCTGCGACTCTATCTTTGTCACCGCCGCCGTCTTGAAGGTACGTACGCAAATCATACGTCTAGCCTTCCATTGACTTTGCATCGGATTCCAACTTTGGCTTCAATGATCACTCATAAACATTGAAACACCCATGAATGCTCTGTACTGATCCTACAGGTTCATTATACCAGGCTGTGTTTTTAAAACCCCTCCATCTCTGTCAGGTTCCATGTGGATAGGGGACAGAGATGGAGGGGTTTTAACAGCATGTGTGCAAAATGCTGTTCATCAGCCTGTACACACAGGGTTTTGCTTTTCAGCATGGCGGTGTGAGCTCAGCTCATGTATAACGGGCAGTCTTCTGTCTGTCTGAAAACTGCCTTATTAGAGTTACCCAGCGCAGGGCTACAACAGCATGTGCAAAATGTCACATTAGTGAGATCTGTAAGCTTAAGCAACATATTGGAATTAATGACTGTCCAGTAAGTCTGCCTTCTCCGCGTTACTCAGTGTAAACCACAACCACATTGTAAACTCCGCCCACAGCGTGTTCTCCAGCCACATTACTCAGTGTAAACTCCGCCCACAGCGTGTTCCCCAGTAACACATTGTATGGTTTAATGTACCTCACTCTCACAAATGACAGGTACAAGCTGGGAACGTGTTTGATTTTTTACCCAGAATGCCCTTTGTTTAGCCCTGATATATTTCTGCATTTCAAACTTCTGAGAGACACGACACACACGCGTTATGCAGCAGTGAGTGTCGCTCACACACTGAGGTGGTTCCATACACACACCGAGGTGGTTCCATACACACACTGAGGTGGTTCCATACACACACTGAGGTGGTTCCATACACACACTGAGGTGGTTCCATACACACACTGAGGTGGTTCATCAGCCTGTATCTGTGAGGACATAATTGGACTGGAGTTAACGCTGCAGATACTGCGGCCCTCCAGGACTGGAGTTAAACCTGCAGACACAGTGCCCCCTCCAGGACTGGAGTTAAACCTGCAGACACAGTGCCCCCTCCAGGACTGGAGTTAAACCTGCAGACACAGTGCCCCCTCCAGGACTAGAGTTAAACCTGCAGACACAGTGCCCCCCTCCAGGACTGGAGTTAAACCTGCAGACACAGTGCCCCCTCCAGGACTGGAGTTAAACCTGCAGACACAGTACCCCCTCCAGGACTGGAGTTAAACCTGCAGACACAGTGCCCCCTCCAGGACTGGAGTTAAACCTGCAGACACAGTGCCCCCTCCAGGACTGGAGTTAAACCTGCAGACACAGTGCCCCCTCCAGGACTGGAGTTAAACCTGCAGACACAGTGCCCCCTCCAGGACTGGAGTTAAACCTGTGCTGTATGGGATAGATGCAGTGGAATGAACTGAAACACACTTTTTCTGACTCCATATCGACTAAACTACCTATCTAGGGCCAATTATATAGTACTTGCTTCCTCTTTTTTTAGCTAGTTTTCTATTTAACTTGTGTTGTTTGCTATTTTATAGTTAAGAATGCATAGCTGACTGTGTTCTATGTTCATTACTCGGGATAGCTCCTACGTTGTGAGAAAGTTGTGCTTTGTTGGACTCACGTCAATGACCTTCAATATGCACTTATTGTACATCATTTTGGATTAAAGCGTCTGCCAAATAATTGTAATGTAATGTACAGCATGTGATAAACTCTATGGTGGGACATGTTGTAAGTTGTAACTCTGTGTCTCTGGCTCAGGACTTTCTCAGGCATATCCCAGGCAGCCTGCTGTCTCAGGACCTCTATGAGCAGTGGGTGGGAGTGATGGGCCTGGCAGGAGAGAGAGAGGAGGACAAGGTGCAGGCGGTCCAGAGGTAACCCCACCAACCTAAAAAAACACCTTAAACATTATCACAATGACTGTCAAAATGCCACAGCAAAAAAAAAAAAACCCCACAATAAACAGAACGAGAAACAATTGAAGCATGTTTGACCCACGAACCATTTTCTGGAAAATAGCATGGTACCGTATCATCTCTAGTATAAGAGGTCATGGAAAATCAAATATACGTGATGGAGTGGAATGCCGGAGGAGGTAACGGGACGCTCGACCCTTGAACCTTGACCCCCAACAGGTTGGTAGAGCTCCTGCCGAAGGAGAATCAGCTGCTTCTGAGACACGTGTTAGCCGTGCTTCATTGCATCCAGCGCCACGCCCATCACAACCAGATGAACAGCTTCAACCTCTCTGTCTGCATCGCTCCCAGCATGCTCTGGGGCCCGGTCCCCTGCAGCCCAGATGTGGAGAGTCAAGGTACCAAGAAGGTGAGGTAACGGCCTTCACAGCCAGGAATTAATCTCCATGGAAACCCCTGCTTTTCGTTATTTAAACCGATGCTCCATGTTTCACTAGCATTTTCAATCCTCTGCTTAGGATGAAAGTATATAAATATATTTACACACCAGAGCTGTACTCTAGGACCTGTAGCAAATGGTTAGGTATGAAGAATATGTCATCTTCCTGTGATTGAGTGTCCCACAGTGGATCTGTATCTTCCTCTGATTGAGTGTCCCACAGTGGATCTGTATCTTCCTGTGATTGAGTGTCCCACAGTGGATCTGTATATTCCTGTGATTGAGTGTCCCACAGTGGATCTGTATCTTCCTGTGATTGAGTGTCCCACAGTGGATCTGTATCTTCCTGTGATTGACAGTGTGGCACAGTTGATCTGTATCTTCCTGTGATTGACAGTGTGGCACAGTGGATCTATATCTTCCTGTGATTGACAGTGTGGCACAGTGGATCTGTATCTTCCTGTGATTGAGTGTCCCACAGTGGATCTGTATCTTCCTGTGATTGACAGTGTCCCACAGTGGATCTGTATCTTCCGGTGATTGAGTGTCCAACAGTGGATCTGTATCTTCCTGTGATTGATAGGGTCCCACAGTGGATCTGTATCTTCCTGTGATTGGGTGTCCCGCAGTGGATCTGTATCTTCCTGTGATTGACAGTGTGGCACAGTGGATCTGTATCTTCCTGTGACTGACAGTGTCCCACAGTGGATCTGTATCTTCCAGTGATTGACAGTGTGGCACAGTGGATCTGTATCTTCCTGTGATTAACAGTGTGGCACAGTGGATCTGTATCTTCCTGTGATTGACAGTGTGGCTCTGTAACCTAACATCTGAAGGTTCCTGGGCTTAATTCACTGTTTTCATAATGCCCCCCATAAAAGAATACTAATTGTCACATAACATTACACTTTCAGTTGACAAATGAAAAATAAGCAATGCAAAAATTTGTTAGCTTTGAGTTTTTCTTTTCAGGAGACAAAAACCAAAGCATTTCCTTTAGATTCCTGAGGGCAGCTCTGTTTGCAGAAACAGGCGTTTTTAGTTTTTTTCGCCGAGTTTGTTTGTTTGTGTTTGTGCTGGCTTTCCATTGGCTCAGCAAAGAAAAGAAAAAAACAGGAGATGTGGACATTCCACTGCAAAGAGCCAATGAAAGCGTGTGTGGTGAAGAGTGGGCTACACCCACAGACCTCAGATCACACAGGAGCGCTTCTCTTCCTCTTTTTGTTTCCCACAGGATCCACAGATATAATTTAGATTCTTTTTTAGGCTGAACAGTGCAATGAGCATCTGGCTTACAGGGTAAAAATAAAGTGCGCTTTTCATCCGTTTTTGACAGTGGCCAAAATGTGGTCTCATTCTGCCCTTCAGACAAACTCACAGTGGAGAAAGGAAAGCTCTTTGGAGCTGAAGTTTATCAGGGTCCGCCTGCTGATATGACTGTATGGCCGTGTGACTCAACATCATACGGCTTTATTTTATACTGTATATTTTTACTTACAAATAAATACAAGCTATTTTTAATTGACAGTTTGAGTTGAGTTAGTTTAGTGATTAATGGACTCGGCAGGCCAGAGGTTCTGGTGTGGAGGCTGAGTAACAGAAGCATGGGTTTGCCAGGCTGTAATATGTAATATTAGTGATATGTGATATATAATATCAGTGATGTCATATTATAGGAGCCAAATGAGCTGAAAGGAGCTGGTATAAATGTTTCACAACACATAATACCTTGAATACCTTTCTGCTATAATCACTCTCCATTGGGAAGTAGTTACAACACTGCTAACAGCCCAATGGGAGTTTTAAACCATAGCTTAGGACTGCTTATTCTCTATGATGTTTCTGTTAAAAAACGGAATTCTATTGGAGCTACTTTGTGACATTCTTGGAGAGAGAGAGAGAGAGAGAGAGAGAGAGAGAGAGCAGGAGAGAGAGAAAGATAGACTTTCTTCTTCTTCCTTCTTCTTCTTCTTCTTCTTCTTCTTATTTCTATACTGAGAAAAAAAAATAGGGTATATAAAAAAAGTCACAAGACTTGAATTTTGTACATTTTGGGCCTGATTTACTAAGAGGTTTAACATGTACAAAACCTTTTGGCACACACCAAACTAATAACCCAACCAATGATTGGTGCAAAGCAAATACTATGACCAATCATTATTGGTGTTGTGTGTGCTAAGAGATTTCACACATGCTTATGAAATCAGACCCTTTAACTTCAGAGGGAAAAAAGTAAAAGGCTTACACATAATGCTTGACCAATTGTTTAAAACGTTAACCCTGACATTTAAGTCTGACACTGCATTTAGGCTTAGAAACAGCACATTTCTAAACAACTAAACAACTGCCTTTCCGTGCGTTTGCAGGAATGTATGACATTACCTTAAACAACTGCCTTTTCTTGCGTTTGCAGGAATGTATGACATTACCTTAAACAACTGCCTTTCCGTGCGTTTGCAGGAATGTATGACTTACCTTAAACCAGTGTTTTTCAACCTTTTTTGAGCCAAGGCACATTTTTTTACATAGAAAAAATCCTGTGTCACGCCACCAACCAAAAGTGTTACTAATTAAGTGAAGTTAATAGGATAAGATAATTTCTCACGGCACACCTGACGATCTCTCAAGGCACACTAGTGTGCCGCGGCACAGTGGTTGAAAATCACTGCCTTAAACAACTGCCTTTCCGTGCGTTTGCAGGAATGTATGACATTACCTTAAACAACTGCCTTTCCGTGCGTTTTCAGGAATGTAGGACATTACCTTAAACAACTGCCTTTCCGTGCGTTTGCAGGAAGCCTAATACCGCAGTAATGCAATAGCCAGGCATGACTGAAGCGTCAGAGGAGAGGTAAACATCTGCTGGCAGTTATGAAGTGTAAAGCCTGTGATGAGAGTCTTCTCTCTCTGCAGGTGTCTGAGGTGGTCCGGTTCATGATTGAACACTGCTGTGCAGTGCTGGGGGATGATGTCACTTCTTTGTTTGGTGGATTCCCACAGAAGAGCAGCGACCACATATCTGGTAAAAGTCCTTCAGTTTTCACTATTCACTTTATTGCGATTATTATCTTTATATCGATTATTAGCTTTTTCTTGGCGCTTCCAACCAAACACTTTTCCCTGCTTTCATTTTCATATGTATTCCTTTGCAGACTTTTGATTGGGAACACACTCATACAGACATGCACTCTTCACACGTGCATGCACACGCACACGCAAATGCACACACATGCACACGCACACGCACACTTACACGCAAATGCACACATACAATCAGTTGTGTTGAAATGCTGATCGTGAATGTGTCTCTCACTTCTGTTGATGTGCTTCCAGATGTGACTTTGTCTCTCAGGTATGATGGTGTGCTTACAAGGTGGATGGTACTTGGAGTATTTGCACAGTGAATGGATCTGTCAGTCACTTCTGATAGTATGTTTATCGGGTGAATGTTGTTGGCATGCTGGTACAGTGAATGTGTGTTTTAGCCAGTTACGTGGCGCTTGTACAGAGGAAGTGGGTTTTGTTGGGTGAATCTCTTGTGAATTGGTGAGTTTGTCCTTTCCATTGGGCGACTTCCATCATGAATGGAAGGCAGGAAGGAGTGAGCGACAGGAGCCAAACAGGAACAGCCTGACAGCGAGGAACAGCCTGACAGCGGTCTCATTTGACACCGTTCTATGCAAAGTTCCACAGGGTCGCGTGTGTGTGTGTGTGTGAGAGAGAGAGAGAGTGGGCAAATGGTCTGTGCCTGAAACAACAGCAGCAGCTTTTTTTGTTTGACGAGCAGCCATTTCCCGGCACTAAGGAACGCCGTGGAAACAGCCGTGTCTTTCAGCCCCAATCACGGCTGTGTAAAGTTACCCCACCGTGGAGGGAGAAAGACGGGCGTTTGTGCTCTCCACACAGTCAAAGCTCTGTGAATCACAGCACGCTGCCTTTCAGGGTCTCCTTCCAACAATCACCTCTCATTATCAAATCCTGCCAGTGGTAATTATGAGCTTAATTTAGGTTGTGTTTGAGGCCATTTCAAGACACTGGTCCCATTCTGGCTCTTCCTATGCTAATGAATGGACCATTGGCTATGCCTACCACATGCATCAGACAGCTCATGACTGTGTGTCTTCTCGTGCAGATGTGTACAGTGTCCAGCTGAATGACTCGTCCTACGACAGCCTGGAGAACGAGCTGAATGATGAGTCTCCCTTCCAAGACCTGCCGGGCAGACATTCTCCCTTCCAGGACCTGCGGGGCACAGCATCTCCCTTCCAGGACCTGCGGGGTCGAAAGGACAAGCAAGAGAACCAGAGCCGGGACTCGGTCATCACCCTGAGCGACTGTGACCTGGACCAACCTGACCCTGACCCCACCCCCCCGCCCGTCCACCTGCGGCTTCCCCCGCTGCTCCACCCGCTGCCCCACCCTCAGCCCCCCGCGCACCGGGACGCCTCTGAACAGGACGCCCTCTCTCACCAGGCCGCCCGCTGGCTACGCCGCCGTTCTGAACCCACCATCAGACATCCCCCTTCCAGCCTCACGCCAAACCTCAGGCGGCGCGGCGTTGCGGTCCGCAAAACCAGCTATGACGGTGCGATGGGTGACAGCGAGGAAAGCCTGCAGCAGGACGGGCCAACGGGCCCAGGGGGTGGTGAGGGGGGCAGTGAGGTTGAGCCAAACAGGTACGGTTTGCAGGACGTCCTGAGGCAGAAGCACAAGCTCCCCTCCCCGCTGCGTTTGGACACAAGCTGCTCCAGCCTGTCCTCCCCCGCCATATCCCGCCCAGGCACCTCCATGAGCTCGCTGGACAGCGCCTTCTCCCAGTGCTCTACAGACTGCGCTGACCCGTCCACCACCATCCCCACTCCCACTCCCACCAACCCCACCCCCACCAACCCCTCCACCATCCCCACCCCCGCCAACCGCACCCCCACCATCCCCACCCCCACCATCTCCACCCTAGCCAACCCCTCCCCCACCAACCCCTCCCCCACCATCCCCACCCCCACCTCCACCATCCCCACCCCCACCATCCCCACCCCCACCTCCACCATCCCCACCCCCACCAACCCCATCCCCACTCCCGCCAAACCCATCCCCACCCCCGCCAAACCCACTACCCCCACCAACCCCATCCCCACTCCCACCATGCCCACCCCCGCTAACCTCATCAGCACCATGCCCACCCTTGCCAACCCCACCACCACTGCTCCAAGTGCCCCAGGGAGTTTTTTTCTCAAATACCCTGCCTCCAGTTCTCCTCACTCCCACGTCGCCACCTTTCCACTCTCCCATGGCACTGTACCCTTCCCCAGGGAGCACTGTGAGTGGAGCCAGCAGAAGATCGCCCACGGCCTGCACCCTAATACTTGGCTGAAGAGGGACCGTCGACTGTCCTTGAGGCAGCAGGACAAGAGTGCCTGGGAGGAGAAAGACCCTGGGGAGCTGAGCAGCGGGCCTAACAACAGGCCCCTCTCCTCCATTGGTGACAAAAAAACCCATGGAATTGGAGACCCTTCTAAAAAGAGACCCAACAGCCCTCCCTCATATCAGCAAGCAATGCTGCAGATCCAGGCACAAAGGTCCCCTATGGACAAGGTACTGACTGTGAAGGAGCTGAGACAGCTACATGACCAGGCTTCTGTGAGGAGCACAGGAAGTGACATCACTCACCAGAACACATCAACAGTTAGAGGCAGTCTGCCCCAGTCAGTGTTCTTTGTCCAGGGCTCCACAGGAAGTGACATCACTCAGCAGAACACATCAGCAGTTAAAGGCAGTCTGCCCCAGTCGGTGTTCTTTGGCCAGCGCTCCACAGGAAGTGACATCATTCAGCAGAACACATCAGCAGTTAGAGGCAGTCTACCCCAGTCGGTGTTTTTTGGCCAGAGCTCACCCAGTTGGACTCTCCCGAGGCAGACATCCCTGTCACTCATCTCAGCCATGGGGGAGGAGTCACGCAGGACCTCCATCGCTCGCCGCTGGGCGTCTGATCCCTCGGTGAGCCCAACCTCCACCTCACATCTGGAGAGGCTTCACAGACAGGCACTGGCCCATGGGACCAAGGCTTCGGTGGGCCAGAGCCTACAGGGCTCCTGTGCGGTGCCGCACCACAACAGCACAGGTCTGGAGCCAGAGTCCAGGTTCTGCCTATCGTCCTCCGCCAGCCTGGCAGTGAGAGACTACTTCTCGCGCACGCACACGGACCCAGACTCTTGCTTGAGGACAAGTCAGGAGGTGAGCGTGGCCATCATACAGGGCAAGCGGGCATGGCAAAGCAGGAGGTGCAGGAGGTGCAGCGACCCCAGGTTCGACGACTTCGACAAAATGTTTTTTGCGGAAGAGTCTTACGTGTGAATTATTTTCAAAAGTAGAGTCCTGCTTCTGCTGTAAATTTTGTAGATGTGTGTTCAAACAGTACTGTCAGCAGCACTCTGGCCCCTACATTACAGGCATTTAGCAGACGCTTTTATCCAGAGCGACTTACACAACTTCTTATTACATTTATCCATTCATACAGCTGGTTATATACTGAAGTAATTCAGGTTAAGTGCCTTGCTCAAGGGTACAACTGCAGTGTCCTACCAGGGAATCAAACCTGCAACCATTCGGTTACAAGTCCAGTTCCTTAACCATTATACTATCCACACACATCGGCACACACTCTGGACAGAACACAAATTCTCACACACTCTGGACTGAACACCAATTCTCACACACTCTGGACTGAACACTAATTCTCACACACTCTGGACAGAACAGTAATTCTCACTCACTCTGGACAGAACACCGATTCTCACATACTCCTTCCTAAATCATCCTCGAACACACAAGGGTCATTCGTACACACTGATTAAAACTATTTTTCTTTATTTTCCATTCATACTAATGTACTTTCCTACCCAACCAAACCAGCTGCTTGCATCTACAGTGCAGTACGTGGCAGTCCCACTAGCTGTATAGTGTATTGTAATGCCGGGGTTCAGTTTTTGTATATATATTTTAAAAATATACTTAAAAAAAAAAAAAATATATATATACACACAGTGGGGGAAATAAGTATTCGACACGTCAAGAATTTTTTTTATTAACATTAAATTTTGACCTGACATTGGTATTAACTCAATACAACGCCATCAAGGGTCTGATGTATCAAACAAGCCTTTAACCACCACTCTGCTGCCAGAAATACAGTAGATATGGATGGATCACTTTAAGGGTTGTTTCTCCTGACCAATTTTTCTATTGAACTCTGGAAAAATAAGTCAGGAGAAGAAACCCTTCAAGTTCATTTCATTTAGTGTGTTCAACACTTTTTTCCTGTGTCATTCCACTTTATTGCGCATAACTTTTTTTAAGGATTTGAATGTTACAATTGCTTTAGATCTGTAGTTTTATTGAGTTAATACCAATGTCTGGTCAAAATTTCATGTTAATAGCTGCATTGGAAATATGTTTAATATAAAAAGTTATATATACTATATACAGTGCATACGGAAAGATTTCAGACCCTTTCAAGTTTTCCACATTTTATGTTTCAGACTCATCTTAAAATTGATTCAATTAATTTTTTTTCCTCATCAATCTACACTCAATAACCCATAATGACAAAGTGAAAACATGTTTTTAGAATTTTTTGCAAATTTATTAAAGATCTAAAACTGACATTTTTCATTTACATAAGTATTTATAGCCCCAAAGCATCACTCTGTTGCCAGATATGGAGTAGATGTGGATGGATCACTGCAAAGGTTATTTCTCCTGACTCATTTTCCTATGGAACTTTATGGGGAAAAAAGTCAAGAGAAGAAACCCTTGCAGTGATCCATCCACATCTACTCCATATCTGGCAACAGAGTGATGGTTTGGGGCTCGTTTGATACCTTAGACCAGGGGTAGGCAACCCTGGTCCTGGAGAGCCGCAGGGTCTGCTGGTTTTTGTTGTTACTCGCCACTTAATTGATCAATTAAAGCAGTTGATTACACAGTTAACTCTCTTCACCTGGTTTCTTTAGTCTAAGTAGTTGCTGTATTTAGGGTGAAGCCAAAAACCAGCAGACCCTGCGGCTCTCCAGGACCAGGGTTGCCTACCCCTGCCTTAGACCCTTGATGACTTACAGACATTTCGCCAGTCATGTGTTCGATACTGTTCCGGCGTAATTTACAGCTGAATCTAGTCTCACCCTCCAATTCCCTTAAAGATCAATTCAAATGCAGAGAGGTTATAGTATCGCTTGTAACAGTACCTGAAAATAAGATATCGAGAGTCTTTTGATGTTGATTGGTCACAGACTTCAGGAAGTAACAGCATGCAAAGAATATGTGACAAAATATGAAATATGATACTTTAAAAATACGGTAAAGCAAAGGGTATGAATACTTATGTAAATTAGAAATGTCAGTTTTAGATTTTTATGTTGATTTGATGTTTTCACTTTGTCATTATGGGTTATTGAGTGTAGATTGATGAGAATTTTTTTTTATTGAATCCTTTTTAAGATGAGTCTGAAACATAACAAAATGTGGAAAACTTGAAGGGGTCTGAAAACGTTCCGTATGCACTGTATATTCATCTGCAATATATTATGGAACTAGCATAAAACACTGTCTAGATCATCACATAAAATCTGCTGCTTATGTTTTTTATGTGTCTGGGTATGAATGTAATTTTACTGTGTATTTACATGTAAAGCACTCATGTAGCTAAAGTGACAGCGCGTTTGTGCTGCATAGTAAATTATATTAACAGCTGTTAAGCTGCACACCTCAAGGTAGTTGTCAAGTGTGGGCGTAACTGGGTGTGTAGCCAGATTTAGCAATAAAAGGTAAGCAAATGGTAACTTTAATCCATACAAGTGAGTGTCAGGTGTACTGTTGTATACAGGTGAGTTCAGGCCATGTACTGTTGTATACAGGTGAGTTCAGGCCATGTAATGTTATGCGAATGGAGACTCAGGAGTTCAGTACAGGCTTTCATCTATGACACAGAAGAGCCAGGTGGAGATTAGACCCCCTAAGAGGTGTAATCATAAATATATTGTGGTTTTATAAATATATTATTACACGCAAGCTGGAAACACAGTATACGTCTGTGCGTACTTGCTATACGCTGTTGTCCTTGTCATTGACAATATGCTGTATATGCTATTTTTTGTTTATGTTGTACTTGCTGGCGTCGGCAATAGTTAAACTAAAACTGAGGAAAAATAGAAATATTGCATTAAGGAAATACTGTTTATAGTCTTAACAGTATCACCTGTTTTGTGTTAGTATTTTTTTGAAAACGCACTTAACGGTTTTAGTACAGCACTGTGTATTTAGATCAATACCCTTTTGAGTGTGTTAAAGAACTGTGCCATGGTAATAGCTGCGAAAGTGGCAATCCCCATTATTTCACAATAAAAAGTGTCAATCCAGAGTATTCCCCTTTAGCCAGTATATGAGCGGTTACTAACCGTTATTCAAAGTTCCCAGCAGGAATGCAGGAGTAAGAAATTATTAATATTTCACAGCAATTCCAAAGACAATCCCAGTCTCTGTTTATGAGAAAGAACATGCAGTGGCAAAAACACATTATGGACACAGTGGGATGCAAAAAATGCCTTTTACAATTAATATCTAAGTGAACAGAAGCTAACCTGACCTCTAAATGGTACAAAGTTAAACATGTACCAACACCTTTCTTAAAAGTTTAAAGCAAGATTACTTTTTATAAAAATTTTTAAATAAAGGCTATTTTCCTTTTTTTATTATTTTGAAAATGTAAAAAATCAACAAAAAAAAGTAATCTTGCTTTAAAATTTGAAGAAATGTGGCATATTTAACTTTGTACCATTTAGAGGTCAGGTTAGCTTAGATATTAATTGTAAAAGGCATTTTGACCAGGGGTGCCCAAATATTTTGCATCCCACTGTATTTGTGTGTGTGAGTGTTTGCGTGTGAGTGTGTGTGTGAGTGTAGGTATATACAGTCAAGCCGGAAAGTCTGCTCACCCGTTTCACCTTCTCCACGTTTTATTACATTACAGACATATTCTACAATAGATTAAGTTCATTTTTTGTCACAAAATTCTACACAAAATAGCCCATAATGACAAAGTGAAAACATGTTTTTGCAAATGTATTAAAAATCGAAAACTGAAATCTCTCATTTACATAAGTATTAATACCCTTTGCTTTAACATATTTTTAAAGTATCGTATTTAATATTTGGTCGCATATCCTTTGCATGCTGTTACTTCCTGAAGTCTGTGACCCATCAACATTAAAAGACTCTCAATATCTTTTTTCCAGGTACTGTTACAAGCGATACTATAAGCTCTCTGCATTTGAATGGATCTCTATGGGAATTGGGGGGTGAGACTAGATTCAGCTGTAAATTACACTGGTACAGTATGGAACACATGGCTGGCTAAATGGCTGTAAGTCATCAAGGATCTGAGCTATCGAACGAGCCCCAAACCCTCGTATGAAACGAGCCCCAAACCATCACTCTGCGGCCAGATATGGAGTAGATGTGGATGGATCCTTTTAAAGGTTGTTTCTCCTGATTTTTTCCCCCATAGAGTTCTATAGGAAATTGAGTCAGGAGAAATAACCCTTACAGTGATCCATCCACATCTACTCCATATCTGGCAACAGAGTGATGGTTTGGGGCTCGTTCGATAGCTTAGACCCTTGATGACGTACAGCCATTTCGCCAGTCATGTGTTCCATACTGTACCAGTGTAATTTACAGCTGAATCTAGTCTCACCCCAAATTCTCATAGAGATCAGTTCAAATGCAGAGAGGTTATAGTATCGCTTGTAACAGTACCTGAAAATAAGATATCGAGAGTCTTTTGATGTTGATTGGTCACAGACTTCAGGAAGTAACAGCATACAAAGGATATGCGACCAAATATTAAATATAATACTTTAAAAATATGTTAAAGCAAAGGGTATGAATACTTATGTAAATGAGAGATTTCAGTTTTCGATTGAATACATTTGCAAAAATTTCTAAAAACATGTTTTCACTTTGTCATTATGGGCTATTTTGTGTAGAATTTTGCGACAAAAAATTAACTTAATCTATTGTAGAATATGTCTGTAATGTAATACAACGTGGAGAAGGTGAAAGGGGTGGGCAGACTTTCCGGCTTGACAGTATGTAGTCACAGGTGTACGTATTACATTTATTTTTTGTTTGTAAAATGTTTAAACTGTCACTTTTCTGTCAATAATTCATACATGTATAATGCACAAAAAAACTATATATAATATATTTCCATAATCTCCATTTGTTTATTGTTTGTAGTTTTATGTTCATTAATATGATTCTGGGTTGGAAGGGAATGTGTTTTCTTGTACATGCCAATCCAGCTGCTGTCTATAAAAGTCTATAAAAATATCTGCTACAAAAGTGCACCATTTCTACATTGTGTAGAATGTAATACACATGGCAATTAACTTTAATAAATATAATAAAACATCACACTTGTGAAATAATCACACAAAGACTGAATGAAAGGTGGTTTTATATATATATATATATATATATATATATATATATATACTGTATATATATAAATATCCGTTGAACATCCCCCAGTTATCACCATCAGCGACTGCACTACCATTCAAAAGTTTGGAATCACAAAGGAATTTATATGTTTTTGAAAGAAATCGATACTTTTATTCACCAAGGTGGCATTAAATTGATCAAAAAGTACAGTCACAACATTAATAATGTTACAAATTACTATTACTATTTGAAATAACAGTTTTTAAATTCAATCTTTACATGTGATTGCAAAGCTCCATTTTCAGCAGCCATTCTTCCAGTGGACCAACAACACATTGCGTTACCTCATCTTTACGTAATCATGCTAACGTGCTAATTTAGTGTGTGCGTGAGTGTGTGTGTGCTTGTGCGTGTGTGCTTGTGCGCTTGTGCGTGTGTGTGACAGAGAAAGAGAGAGAATGAGAGAGTGAGTGCAATTAATTGGAAGGAAATTGTTATAGTTGCTTGTTAATCATTTTCACAAATGCTCATAATCATTGATATCCTTTTACTGCCTTTTAAGCACCATGTTTCTGACTCAATCATCAGGTAGAATGCAAATTAAACAAGCTGCCATTTAGACCTTAAAAAGCACTAAAGCCACTACTGCAGTACAGTATATACAGTGCCCTCCACTACTGCAGTACAGTATATACAGTGCCCTCCACTACTGCAGTACAGTAGATACAGTGCCCTCCACTACTGCAGTACAGTATATACAGTGCCCTCCACTACTGCAGTACAGTATATACAGTGCCCTCCACTACTGCAGTACAGTACATACAGTGCCCTCCACTACTGCAGTACAGTACATACAGTGCCCTCCACTACTGCAGTACAGTATATACAGTGCCCTCCACTACTGCAGTACAGTATATACAGTGCCCTCCACTACTGCAGTACAGTACATACAGTGCCCTCCACTACTGCAGTACAGTACATACAGTGCCCTCCACTACTGCAGTACAGTACATACAGTGCCCTCCACTACTGCAGTACAGTATATACAGTGCCCTCCACTACTGCAGTACAGGATATACAGTGCCCTCCACTACTGCAGTACAGTAGATACAGTGCCCTCCACTACTGCAGTACAGTATATACAGTGCCCTCCACTACTGCAGTACAGTACATACAGTGCCCTCCACTACTGCAGTACAGTACATACAGTGCCCTCCACTACTGCAGTACAGTACATACAGTGCCCTCCACTACTGCAGTACAGTACATACAGTGCCCTCCACTACTGCAGTACAGTATATACAGTGTCCTCCACTACTGCAGTACAGGATATACAGTGCCCTCCACTACTGCAGTACAGTATATACAGTGCCCTCCACTACTGCAGTATTGTACATACAGTGCCCTCCAGTACTGCAGTACAGTACATACAGTGCCCTCCACTACTGCAGTACAGTATATACAGTGCCCTCCACTACTGCAGTACAGGATATACAGTGCCCTCCACTACTGCAGTACAGTATATACAGTGCCCTCCACTACTGCAGTACAGTATATACAGTGCCCTCCACGACTGCAGTACAGTACATACAGTGCCCTCCACTACTGCAGTACAGTACATACAGTGCCCTCCACGACTGCAGTACAGTACATACAGTGCCCTCCACTACTGCAGTACAGGATATACAGTGCCCTCCACTAATGCAGTACAGTACATACAGTGCCCTCCAGTACTGCAGTACAGTATATACAGTGCCCTCCACTACTGCAGTACAGTATATACAGTGCCCTCCACTACTGCAGTACAGTATATACAGTGCCCTCCACTACTGCAGTACAGTATATACAGTGCCCTCCACTACTTTGTCGAAATTCTCTCCTGTACATTTTTTGGTGGTAAAAACATTTTAGTTGGATGTGTTTATCGGCCTCCTGACACCGATATAAAAACTTTTAATAATTCACTTGCATTAACATTAGACTTGACTAATAATGAAAAAAGAATTCTACTAAGGGATGTCAACAAGTAACGTACCAATTGCTGAATTTCTAAATACTTTGTACTACAACTATATGTATCCTGTGATTTTCAGGCCAACAAGAGTTAATCTGCCTCTCTTATAGATAACATTTTCACGAATTCCATGAATAATGTAGCTCAATCAGGTATTCTATTTCCGATCACTTTCCTTTCTTCCGTCTTTCATTAGTGACTAAAAATGATCAGATGTAGAATGTTTTATTCTAGAAATACGGAGCGTTTATGAATATTCTGATGTTGAGTCTGCTTATCAGACCTTCATTACTTCATTTAAATCTGCATTTAACCATTGCTTTCCTTTGGTTAAAGCTAGAAAGAAAGCTACTGAAGGCCTCTGGAAACCTTGGGAAACCTCTGTTATAAAAAACTAATTATATAAAATATTTCTCACAAATCCTTCCCTACTGAATTCTGCCATCTACAAAAAATACTAAAACAAATTAATTCATTTGCTGAGGCTATCCAAGAAAATGTATTTTTCCAACAAATTCCAAGAATCTCCAAACATTAAGACCAATGAACTTCTTAATAAAAAAGAAAGAAATGGCTGCAGTAGTCTGGGGTGGACAGTGTAGGAGGTGGCTGCAGTAGTCTGGGGTGGACAGTGTAGGAGGTGGCTGCAGTAGTCTGGGGTGGACAGTGTAAGAGGTGGCTGCAGTAGTCTGGAGTGGACAGTGTAAGAGGTGGCTGCAGTAGTCTGGGGTGGACAGTGTAAGAGGTGGCTGCAGTAGTCTGGGGTGGACAGTGTAAGAAGTGACTGCAGTAGTCTGGGGTGGACAGTGTAAGAAGTGGCTGCAGTAGTCTGGGGTGGACAGTGTAAGAGGTGGCTGCAGTAGTCTGGGGTGGACAGTGTAGGAGGTGGCTGCAGTAGTCTGGGGTGGACAGTGTAAGAGGTGGCTGCAGTAGTCTGGAGTGAACAGTGTAAGAGGTGGCTGCAGTAGTCTGGGGTGGACAGTGTAAGAGGTGGCTGCAGTAGTCTGGGGTGGACAGTGTAAGAAGTGACTGCAGTAGTCTGGGGTGGACAGTGTAAGAAGTGGCTGCAGTAGTCTGGGGTGGACAGTGTAAGAGGTGACTGCAGTAGTATGGGGTGGACAGTGTAGGAGGTGGCTGCAGTAGTCTGGGGTGGACAGTGTAAGAGGTGGCTGCAGTAGTCTGGGGTGGACAGTGTAAGAGGTGGCTGCAGTAGTCTGGGGTGGACAGTGTAGGAGGTGGCTGCAGTAGTCTGGGGTGGACAGTGTAGGAGGTGGCTGCAGTAGTCTGGGGTGGACAGTGTAAGAGGTGGCTGCAGTAGTCTGGAGTGAACAGTGTAAGAGGTGGCTGCAGTAGTCTGGGGTGGACAGTGTAAGAGGTGACTGCAGTAGTCTGGGGTGGACAGTGTAAGAAGTGGCTGCAGTAGTCTGGGGTGGACAGTGTAAGAGGTGGCTGCAGTAGTATGGGGTGGACAGTGTAGGAGGTGGCTGCAGTAGTCTGGGGTGGACAGTGTAAGAGGTGGCTGCAGTAGTCTGGGGTGGACAGTGTAAGAGGTGGCTGCAGTAGTATGGGGTGGACAGTGTAGGAGGTGGCTGCAGTAGTCTGGGGTGGACAGTGTAAGAGGTGGCTGCAGTAGTCTGGGGTGGACAGTGTAAGAGGAGTTGGCACAGTGACTTAGTGTATAGAAAGACTGAATCACAGAAGTCACAGAAAATCGTTCCCACATTGATCAGAAAGGAGCTGCAGCTGCTGGTTAGCAGGATTACTTGGTTAGCGGAGGTTAGCGGAGGTTAGCGTAGGTTAGCGGAGGTTAGGGGGGGTGTCCTTATAGAGGCTGTAAGAGGGATGTGTGTCCCACAGCTTTCATTTAGGTCCTCTTCAACTAACTGCCAAAGGGTGAACATTTTACCTCCGCAACCCTGGACATGAGCAGGGGAGTCAGAACAAACACTTCATTATATTTTTCAGACATCATTTTATGAGTAACCCCTCCCCCCTCACCCACCCCAAACTTAATTGTCTTGGGCTTTTGTCCCATGCTGGCTCAGTAATAACAATCATAACAGGTTACTCATAACACAAGATGACAGAATGTACACAAATCTGAAAAACTCAATTTCTGGGTGAAGCTGTCTCAGAGGTCAAAGTAATTTTTATTTAAAAATATATATATTTTTTAAGCTCTTGGACATGAAAGGCAAGTGGGAGCAGCACTTTTACTGGCAGCTGGCTGCCCCCTGCTGGCTGCTTTAAGTATAACACTCATAAGCACAATGCATGCCGCTAGTATGTATATTTCAGCACTCTGTCAAGTTTTAAAAAGTGATCCATGTTTCAGATACTTTGATCATGACCGCCATATATTCCCTGTGGATATATTATGTCTAATATATGCCATATATTATGTCTAAAGCTGTCAATCAGTACCAAGAAGACCTGTTGAGCCTAGTGCACATTATACTTGAGAATCGCTGTAGGTGTTCACGCGTATAGGCGTGTGCTGCGCACAGTGAGACGTGCCAGTGGCTGCGCAGCAGACTCCTATACGCGTGAACCCCTAGGGGGCGATAGACATACCATGCGCAGCACACGCCTATACGCGTGAACCCCTAGGGGGCGATAGACATACCATGCGCAGCACACGCCTATACGCGTGAACCCCTAGGGGGCGATAGACATACCATGCGCAGCACACGCCTATACGCGTGAACCCCTAGGGGGCGATAGACATCCACAAATGATAGTGCCTCTAAGAGGTAGGCTATGCTAGACTGAATGTAGCTAGCTAGCGTAGCACTACAGCGTTAATGTTAACATACAGACTAAGAAGAGAGCTGCTCATGTTACGTCAGCTGTCGGCTATTTAGTAGGCCAATAACTTAACTAAAATGTTACTCAGTTTTATGCATATTATTAAACCTCCGATGACTAGGCTACCACAATGTCTTAAACTGACTTGTATTTTAACAGTTTTGACCATGGGGTTTCATGTTATAGCTATAGTCCATTTCAGCAAACAACACAAAGTCCATCACATTAATAATATTCATATAATTATAACGGTACTTGGGGAGTGTCTATGTGGTTAAAGACAGATATTGTCATTGTGCTCTAATAACTTTTGTGTTGTCAGGTGTATATCAAAACATGGGGAATTCAATCATTCAATCAATCAATCAATCAATCAATCAATCAATCAATCAATCGTTATTACAGACTCAGTAATAGAGTAACTGCCATAACAAATGATATGTGCTTCCCAAGCAGTACATTCAGAGTATACGGCGGCAAAAATAAAATATATGTCAAGCCAATGGCTTTTCAAATTTTAACAAATAATATGGCAGAATTATTACTATTACAGATTTATGTAAAAACACACATTTTGAGACTGGGTGTGCGTGATAAAAACCCAGGTTATCATATTCTCCAATCCATCTTTTTAACTCAGTGGTGACATAGCTTTTTGCTCAAAATTATGTGTCCCCCTCACAAAATGCCAGTTGAACAAACAACCGTCCATGATTCTGTTTGTGTATTATCTCTATTACAGTGTATGGGAATAATTGCACAATGGAGCTTAATCCATTAACAAGCCATTTTTTAGGATAGCAGGGAACATATTCTAATTTTTTTCTTTTTTAGTATTGTTTTTCTCTTACTGGGCAGAGAAGGTGCTGAAGGCAGGGTCGAGCACTAATTCGTTTTAAGTTTTAAATTGTTTCTTGCACTCCCCTCCCCCACTGTTGTCCTGTAAAATCAAAAGCATCCATTTTGAAAAGCATCCATTGGTTAACAATAAAAAGACATGAAATGAATACCAGCTGGTTTTGAATTTGAATTTGAATTTTATTTAATGTTTTATTTAATGTTTAATTAAAGTAGTATATAGAACTGAACAAGGACGCTGCTGGTTTCACACTCAGTCACATGACCTCAGAATGTTCTAAAGAAGTCTTTATACTTGCCTCCATACTCCGCTACATGTGTTTGTCTGTAGGTAAGTGTCTTTATACTGGCCTCCATACTCAGCCACATGCGTTTGTCTGTAGGTAAGTGTCAATACATGCCTCCATACTCAGCCACATGCGTTTGTCTGTAGATAAGTGTCTTTATACTGGCCTCCATACTCAGCCACATGCGTTTGTCTGTAGGTAAGTGTCTTTATACTGGCCTCCATACTCAGCCACATGCGTTTGTCTGTAGGTAAGTGTCTTTATACTGGCCTCCATACTCAGCCACATGCGTTTGTCTGTAGGTAAGTGTCTTTATACTTGCCTCCATACTCAGCCACATGCGTTTGTCTGTAGGTAAGTGTCTTTATACTGGCCTCCATACTCAGCCACATGCGTTTGTCTGTAGGTAAGTGTCTTTATACTGGCCTCCATACTCAGCCACATGCGTTTGTCTGTAGGTAAGTGTCTTTATACTGGCCTCCATACTCAGCCACATGCGTTTGTCTGTAGGTAAGTGTCTTTATACTTGCCTCCATACTCAGCCACATGCGTTTGTCTGCAGGTAAGTGTCTTTATACTTGCCTCCATACTCAGCCACATGCGTTTGTGTGTAGGTCAGTGTCTTTATACTGGCCTCCATACTCAGCCACATGCGTTTGTCTGCAGGTAAGTGTCTTTATACTGGCCTCCATACTCCGCCACATGCGTTTGTCTGTAGGTAAGTGTCAATACATGCCTCCATACTCAGCCACATGCGTTTGTCTGTAGGTAAGTGTCTTTATACTGGCCTCCATACTCAGCCACATGCGTTTGTCTGCAGGTAAGTGTCTTTATACTGGCCTCCATACTCCGCCACATGCGTTTGTCTGTAGGTAAGTGTCAATACATGCCTCCATACTCAGCCACATGCGTTTGTCTGAAGGTAAGTGTCTTTATACTTGCCTCCATATTCAGCCACATGCGTTTGTCTGTAGGTAAGTGTCTTTATACTGGCCTCCATACTCAGCCACATGCGTTTGTCTGTAGGTAAGTGTCTTTATACTGGCCTCCATACTCCGCTACATGCGTTTGTCTGTAGGTAAGTGTCTTTATACTGGCTTCCATACTCAGCCACATGCGTTTGTGTGTAGGTAAGTGTCTTTATACTTGCCTCCATACTCAGCCACATGCGTTTGTCTGTAGGTAAGTGTCTTTATACTGGCCTCCATACTCAGCCACATGCGTTTGTCTGTAGGTAAGTGTCTTTATACTGGCCTCCATACTCAGCCACATGCGTTTGTCTGTAGATAAGTGTCTTTATACTTGCCTCCATAGTCAGCCACATGCGTTTGTCTAAGTGTCTTTATACTGGCCTCCATACTCAGCCACATGCGTTTGTCTGTAGGTAAGTGCTCTTGGGCTCACGTGATGTGCAGCGTGTTGTTTTAGTTGGTATTATTGCTTCCAGTATGACTCTTAAAAATATTCAGTCAATTTGAAAAATCAAATGTGTTTATTTTGAACGCTCCAAAGCACAGTGCGTTTATCCTGCATTTCTTTACAGAAACATCCCAATGCATTAAAAGTACATTGTGCCATTTCATCAAAACATTGTAAAAAAATAACCCAATTTAGTTACCTGCTGTTATCTTCTCATTGAAGTCAGATTTTATTTCTGTGAGGATAAGGCTAAAGCAATGCAGTCTGATTGGTCAATCCTCTGTATTTAAGTTAAAGCAATGCAGTCTGATTGGTTAATCTTCTGTATTTAAGATAAAGCAATGCAGTCCAATTGGTCAATTCTCTGTGTTTAAGATAAAGCAATGCAGTCTGATTGGTTAATCCTCTGTGTTTAAGATGAAGCAATGCCGTCTAATTGGTTAATTTTGTGTGTTTAAACTGAAGCAATGCCGTCTGATTGGTTAATCCTCTGTGTTTAAACTGAAGCAATGCCGTCTAATTGGTTAATTTTGTGTGTTTAAACTGAAGCAATGCCGTCTGATTGGTTAATCCTCTGTGTTTAAACTGAAGCAAGGCCGTTTGTTTGGTTAATCTTCTGTGTTTAAGTTAAAGCAATGCAGTCCGATTGGTTAATCCTCCGTGTTTAAAATAAAGCAATGCAGTCCGATTGGTTAATCCTCTGTGTTTAAGGTGAAGCAATGCCGTTTGATTGGTTAATCTTCTGTGTTTAAACTGAAGCAATGCAGTCCGATTGGTTAATCCTCTGTGTTTAAGCTAAAGTAATGCAGTCCGATTGGTTAATCCTCTGTGTTTAAGATCAAGCAATGCTGTCTGATTGGTTAATCTTCTGTGTTTAAGTTAAAGCAATGCAGTGCGATTGGTTAATCCTTCGTGTTTAAACTAAAGCAATGTAGTCCGATTGGTTAATCCTCTGTGTATTTCTCCTGTCATCTCAGGTTTCTGAGATTCCAAGAGTCCCAACTTTACCAGGCCAGTTTTTCAGCTTCAAATTAAAAGAAATCATCAGATGGTTTGCATTGCAGGTGAGCTGTCTGTCTAAACTAAAAACAATCATCAGGTGAGCTATGTCTAAACTAAAAACAGTCATCAGGTTGCAATTCACAGAGATAATATAGAATACTGATTTTCACTCTACTGACGTACATAATTGGTTTGGCAATATGCACTGAATTAACTACATGTACATAGCTGAACAAAGTATCAATGCAGTAGCCTGTCTAGACTCTGAGGACAATGGTCCATTCCTTCAGATGTTGGGAAAAAGGCTCAATTTAATCTTCTAAATCAAAGTAATTGCAATTCAGAAACAATAATAAAAATGTCATCTCTCATTCATCATTGAGGGGTTTGGGTTTGAAAGCTAAAAATGTTCAAAATGTAATGATGTGAAGTGGTATAGTCCACAGACTGAGGTGTGTACCGGCTCGCATTGTAACCATTCCTGATGCTCCAGTTTGTTTTCCATTTCATTAAAAACATTCATTGATTCCCAGGTTTAGAACAAAGCTACAACTAGAATGAATAGATCAGATCCCTGTCCATAGATTTGCTCTATATTAGGATGAGAAAAGAGAAGCATCATTATAAAATTATTGCTACAATAATTCTGCCCTGTGGTTTTGATCCACAAGAAGTGAATCTCTATATTATTGTCCCTTTTAAAAAAATAATTTATATTATAGTAAATATAATACTGTAGCAGACCAGATGTAATACTGCACAATTCCACTTAAGAGTGATAATTGAAATGAAAAATATCATCTTAATGCTGAAGTAATTACAATGAAATGACCTCACCTTCTATAAAATGAGCATAAATCAATTCAGAAGTGTGTACATTACAGTTACATATGAAAAGTTTACATTTTTCACAACTCTGTAGGGTTGGGTTGAAAAGCCAGAAAATCAACAAATTAAAATACAAAAATGCAGCAAAGCCATATTCACACCATCAAGCTGTAAGCAGAATTTACACATTTCCAACAGCAACACAAATGTAGAAAAAGAACATGAATAATAGTTTGCTGAACATGGTTCAGATTATTATGGGATGTGTCAATAAGCACAATGCTAAGAAGCAGCATTTACTTTTATCTACCCCCATCCCCATGGCAACACACTGTGTTCCGCGGTTAGAGAGAAGGCTCTTGGCCTTGGTCAGCCCTTTCACTTCCTCTGGTATCTCTAGGTAGGGCCAGTCCACGTTTTTTCTCAAAACCCCAGAATGGAAAGGCCACAAAATGCTTAATGTAAAAACTACAAAAAGAATGAATGGTCTTCTCTCCTCGTTTTGTATATGCTCTGAATCCCAGCGTTGACAGCAGCTGCATCTCAAAGCCTCGGAATCCGTCACCGATCGCTCATTTATCTGTCCGCGTGGAGACCGGTTTACTGAGACATTTTCTAATCATGTACACGTCTAATCTACTTGCACACATAATTGTTCTATGGTATAAATGGTGGGAACTGGTATTTTATTAAGACATTTATTTATATTGTTGCACCTAAGCAATCAATTATTTGGAAATATGTGGGTAATAAAGCATCATCTCCAGATCTACTCATTAAGTAATTTGTGCCTCCCTAACCCTCAGGCATGTGAAGTGTTTACTGTACTAATGTATCGAGAGTTTCACAACAAAAAAAACCTAGTAATTATTCCAACGGATCGACCAGGGCTGCCAACCTATTTTAGTTATGTTCTTTAAAAAATAAAAATAAAACTTTTTTAAACATAAGCCAATAAAATAATACAGATAATGCTTTAAAAGGCACCAATTTGGATTGTGTGTTTTATCTACTCAGTATTACATCAATCAGGCCACAGGACAAACTGAGACCTGCTAGTACAACCCCTGGTCTCACTGCTAGTAGCTTTTGTTTTTTTTGATTGAGGTGCACCATCGGTTAAGTGTTATGAACTGGGCACATAGCAGCCATCAAATTGCACTACTGGATAGCTATCAAGAAATCAGTCATGGACATGAATTCAAAAGCAAGATAGATTTTGATGGCTGGTACAGAAAGTAATCTCACGCGAGGCTGATCTGATTCAGCAAGAGAGCACAGACAAGCTTGATCTGTCTTAATTTCCATCTAATTTAATCATTTTACAGTGTGCATACATTCTGGGTCAGCTGGCAACCCTGTAACCGACCCTTCCTGCTACATACACTGACAGGAGAAGATGCATTTTATGCTTTTTTCACTCCAAAACCCATTTGACAATTTTGGTGCGCTTGGCTAAAATTAAACGATAACATGTTCCCCAAAATATCTCTTTAATAGTTACAAATGTCACTAATGACTATACATAAATTCATATATTTGTGGGTATATATATTTTCCATACATTTTTATATAAAATCTCTCCTTAAATTAATAAGATACAATTTGTATCAATGAATAAAGGTATTCTCTGGCTCCCAAGGATTGCGCTGGTTACTGACTGCTATTGAACACAATGAGATATAAAACAAGCCCAGGTAACCTTTAGGTAACGTTTCAACAGCTAGAAGATAGTGCTGTGTCACTGAAGAGGACCCCTGAAATAATCCACAACAGAGGACCTCTAAAATAATAAACAATTATTACTATATTTTCAGTGCATAGAATTTAGACCCAGACAAAATTTATATGAGGGATTCCTTAGTTCTCAGAATATCTTTTTCTTTGGGTTGAAGTAAGGAAATAATCATTCTTGCCAACAAATCCATGTTTCATAGCAGAACCAGGATGAAGGGCAATTTTGGGTTCTTTGTGAGTTTGACTGGGTTTGGCTTTGAGAAGCTTCACGGGCAGATTAAATACAGCATCCATTAGAAATCCCCGAGAGCAGAGCCAGAGACTCCCCTTACTAAAAGCGAAGATACACGGGGAATGCAAACCATGCATCCGTTTCTATTTCTACACCTCTCACAAGATTTTAATTATACTTTAGCTCCGCTACATAACTGCGTTACAAACTTCTCCCATTGCAATGGGAACATCACACAAATAACATAAAGAAAAAATAAATTAAATAAATTAAATGTTCTCAATTGTACTCTACAGTGCATCAAAAAACATACTATTCTGCATATCCTCAAAAACCATTGTTCTGTGATTTCAATGGTGTCAGGTTTTTGTGGAGATAAAAAAATCAAATAAATACAAATAAACTATGAGGCGAGATTAGGTACTGGATTGTAATGATGAAATAAAGGGCTTGGGTGTGAGCAGAAAGGTTCATAGAGGTGAGATTAGGCTATAAGGCATCCCAGGGACCCCATCATAAATTCAAATTATATTATTTATATTATATTAATTATATAGTTATATTTAAAAATAAAAAAAATGTTTTATAAAGAGTGCAAACCGGGGAGGATTAAGATTGCGGTTGTGGAGAGGAGAATGTGATGGCGGACCAGCAGTTTTATTTTATTTTGCCAAGGTTTAATTTAATAGTTTTCAAGTATATCCTGAAAATGAAATTACAACAAAGTGTCAAAGCCATACTTTTTGTTACTCAGATGGTAGGTTATTAGGATTGTGGTAACATAATTTCAAGTTCACACAGAAATGCTCTTCTTGCACATTGTCTGTAGGTACATCTGCCTTGCTATGCAGGTCACATATGAGCCAAAACTCTTTTTCACTCATATTTGTTTGGAATTAACTTTCGTTATTTCAGTTCAGAAATCATGATTTCTGCGTCGTCATACTGTATCGAGGCAACATCTGTACATAAATTATATTGTATTGAATTATTTGTTTGGTGAAACCTGGTAACAAAGTTTTGCTCCTCCTAGCAACTGACGGATTATCGATTATTCTTCATATCTCCCGCTTCAAATTTAGGCATCATTTTTGAAGCTTCCTTTGAGATGAAAGTGTCCATCAACTCTATAACCCTCTCAGACCACACCCATCTTTCAAAGCTCCAATTTGATTTGCTTTCAAAATTTTATGTCTTTAGAATCAGTACCTCTTCATTTAAACTTCACAACAAAAAAATACATAAAATAATAATACCGCATAAATTAAAATAAATATAACCAAAGCAACACAAACACCAGCACACACACACTTGAATTAGACTTCAATCTTCAAAGGCAATTACAAGCCCTCCCCTCCCCCACCTGGATAAAATAAAATGAATATAATGCAGTAAACTATCCGGGTATGATTGGGCCGACATGCTTTTAATCAAGGATAAAAGCATATATCAAAAACTAGCTTGGCTGCTAACTGGTGAGTGCTGTTGTCTGTTTGTAGAATTGCACAAAATAACATACCACAAATATTTCAACAGCAGTTTAGTCAAAATTAAGTTTGGATTACAAAAATCCCTGCTTTTCTCTTTGAAAGAAAATAATTAATGGATTCAACTATCTTCCTCAGCAAAATGGAAACATTAAATGCCTGACTTCCCAGGTAAATCTGCTTCTGATGTGAGTGTTTTTCCCTGCAGAAACCTGAAACAATGTTAATTATGCTACTGTAGCAAACCAGCCCTCAGCGCACAAACATCTGCATGTCAGTGGCTGAGGTAAGAGCACCGTAACCCTGGTGGAAGCTTCTCGGGTCAGTAGCCCGGTCAGTAGCCCGGCGGCGGTGACTTCTCGGCCAAGATAGCGGCAGCCAGTTGTTGGGCGTCGCTTATGTGCGGGTTCCGTTCCATCACAAGCCGCACCTGTTCCGCGGGAAAGATGTTGCACAGGTTCATGAAGACCTTGTCACGGACGTCGTGGTAACGGCTGAGGGAGGGGGGTTCGAGGGGGGCAGGAGCGGGGTAGGCTGGTGGGTAGGCGGGGTGCCCCCACGGCAGACGCCAGGCCTGCGACCGGCTTTCGGGCACGGTCTGGAAGGTGAATTGTTGGTGGCAGGGCTGTGCCGGCTGCTGCTGCTGATGATAGGCTTCCCAGCTGCCCAAACGCTCCTGCCCAGAGAAGGGCTTTCTGGGGCGCATAGGGGAAAGGTCATACGGCCGCGAGTCTGAAGTGCTCTCCGCCCGGGTGGACAGCAGGGCGTGGCCCAGTGGGGAGGTCTGGGAATGAGGGGAGGTTTGGGGGAGAGAAGGGTAATCTCCAGGGCAACCAGACCGCACTCCCACAGGTGTGTGCTGAAGGTGCGAGAGCAGGTAAGACGGGCGGGGCTTGAAGTGGTGGTTCAACGGACCTTCATATGCAAAGCTGTGTGCGTGCGGCAGACTCTGAGAGCTGTGGACAAAGGGCTGTGACAGCACTTGGGGGTGTTGGGGCAGGGTGCCGGAGGTGTGGGGGTGTTGGGGCAGAGAGCTGGAGGTGTGGGGGTGTTGGGGCAGAGAGCCAGAGGTGTGGGGGTGTTGGGGCAGAGAGCCGGAGGTGTGGGGGTGTTGGGGCACGGTGCCAGAGGTGTGGGGGTGTTTGGGCAGAGAGCCGGAGGAGTGGGGGTGTTTAGGCAGGGGGCCGGAGTTGTGGGGGTGTTGGAGCAGGGGGCCGGAGGTGTGGGGGCGTTGGGGCAGGTGTGGGTGGGTGTGGGGGTAGTGGTGGTGATGGTGGTGATGGTGGCACTTGAGGTTGTCCTCCAGCAGAGAGTCGGGGGAGCTGATGCATGCGCGCTCGCTGTATCCGCTGCCACTGTAGGAGTCTGAGCTCATGCTGCCCTCGCTGCTGCAGTCCGAAGCCACTGAGCTGATCCGTAGCTCCGCCTCCCTGGGGAAACGGTGTTCCGGGCTCAGGCCCGAGTATGCCTTCACCATGGAGTAGTAGCTGAGATCTGCCAGTTCCCCCTCGAGGTATCCCTCCGGGTGCGCTAACGTTGTTGTCCCATGGGCTTTGGGTGGGGGTACAGCACCAATAGGGGGTGCCCATTGGCTGTGAGGGTAGCAGTGGATAGGCGGAGCTGAAAGGGGAGGGGCAGGGCTGTTGTTGTTTTTGCGTACCTCCATCTTGGTTCTAGCATTGAGCCGGTCCTCTGGGTCGCTGTAGGAGATAGTGCGGATGCTGGGGTCTGACTGTTTCTTGGAGGCAGTGTGCTCCAGGCCCACATCGGGCCACATGCTGGAGGGAAGGCTGTGGCTCTTCACCAGCCCTGTGTCTCTGAGGCTCTTAGCAGCAGAGTTTTTGGCACTGGCCCGAAGCTCGTCCGCCACCGAGCGCTGGGGTTGTGGCCCCCGCTCCGGATGGTAGAACTTACATTTGTGTCCGTAAGTGCACTTCTTTCCTGGAGAAGAACGCAGAACCTTTTAATAGACACTCCGGAGCTGATTATATATATATACACTGCTCAAAAAAAATAAGGGAACACTTAATCAACACAGTATAACACCAAGTCAATTAAACTTCTTGGATATCGATCTGTCCAGTTAGGAAGCGTAAATGATTGTGAATCAATTTCACCTGCTTTGATGCAAATGAAAGTGACAACAGATTGACAGGAGAGGCAACAGCAAGACAACCCCCAAAAAGTAAATGGTTTTGCAGGTGGTGGCCACAGACCATTTCTCTCTCCTTATCTTTTCTGACTGATTTTTTTCTAGTTTTGCATTTTTCTAGTGCCCTTGTCACTACTGGTAGCATGAGGCGGTACCTGCAGCCCATTCAGGTTGCACAGGTAGTCCAGCTTCTCCAGGATGGCACATCCATACGTGCCGTCGCAAGAAGGTTTGCTGTGTCTCCCAGCACTGTCTCAAGAGCGTGGAGAAGATACCGGGAGACGGGCCATTACACGAGGAGAGCTGGACAGGGGCGTAGAAGGGCAACAACCCAGTGGCTGGACCGGTATCTGCTCCTTTGTGCGAGGAGCAACAGGTGGAGCCCTACAAAATGACCTCCAGCGGGCTACTCGTGTGCATGTTTCTGACCAAAATGTCAGAAACAGACTCCATGAGGGTGGCATGAGGGCCCGACGTCCTGTAGTAGGATCTGTGCTCACAGCCCAGCACCGTGCAGCTCCATTGGCATTTTCCAGAGAACACCAGAATTGGCAGGTTCACACTGAGCACATGTGATAGATGTCAAAGAGTCTGGAAACGCCGTGGCGAATGTTATGCTGCCTGCAACATCATCCAGCATGACCGGTTTGGTTTAATTGACTTGGTGTTATACTGTGATGAATAAGTGTTCCCTTAATTTTTTTGAGCAGTGTATTTTCTGGCCTCAAAAAATATTGGACAGTTGAAAACATAATGTAGAATAAAGTAATCATTTTAAATATTTGGTCGCATACCATGGCTTTCTGATGTCTCTGACCCAACAATATCAAAATCTTATTTTCTGGTACTCTTACAAGCGATACTATAACTTCTCTGCATTTGAATGGATCTCTATGGGAATTGGGGGGTGGGACTAATATTTGCAGGCTTTGTGCCCATATTTTGGGGGTGACCCTGAGACATATAAAGGTTTTGTGCCCGTATTTGGTGAGTGCTATATCAGGAATATTAAGACATGGGGGCGCAGGCAGGTGACAGGACTCACCGTAAGGACAGGGCTGCTTCTTGTGCTCCGGAATTACAGGCCTTTTTCTCAGGAAGTTCTCCAGGCTTGGCCCGTGGCGTCCCAGGGGATCATCCGGTGGCATGAACCTGCAGAGCCAGAATTTGTTTTACCCTCACAGAGACAAATGAACCCTCACAGACTAACCCTCACAGAGACAGACAATCTCTCACAGAGACAGACGATCTCTCACAAAGACAGACGATCTCTCACAGAGACAGACTATCCCTTTTCACCTTCTCCATGTTTTATTATGTTACAGACTTATACTACAATAGATTGAGTTCATTTTTTGCCTCAAACATCTACACACAATAGCCAATAATGACGAAGTGAAAACAGGTTTTTAGAAAATATGCAATTTTATTTTACTGACAAAAATAGGTTATTTAGGGATTACATATCTGAACACACCCTTAGCCTACTACTTGGTTGCTGCACCTTTGGCAGCGATTAAAGCTTCAAGGCGTCTTGGGAAATAAGCTATGAGCTTAGCAAACTTGTTTCTGGACATTTTTGCCCATTCCTCTTGGCATATCCTTGCAAGCTCTGTCAGGTTTTATGGGGAGCGTCGGTACACAGCCATTTTCAGCTCTTTCCACAGATGTTCAATTGGATTCAGGTATGGGCTCTGGCTGGGCCATTCAAGGACATGCACAGATTTTCTCCAAAGCCATTCCTTTGTTCTCTTGGCTGTGTGCTTCGGGTCGTTGTCATGTTGGAAGGTAAACCTTTGCCCCAGTCTGAGGTCCAGAGCGCTCTGGAGCAGGTTTTCTCCAAGGATCTCGGTGTACTTAGCTGCATTCATCTTTCCCTCTACCAGGACTAGTCGCTCCGTTCCCGCTGCTGAAAAACATCCCCACATCATGATGCTGCCACCGCTATGCTTCGCTGTAGGGATGGTATTAGCCAGATGATGAGTGGTGCCTGGTTTCCTCCAGATGTGACGCTTAGTATTCAGGCCAAAAAGTTCAATTTTGGTTTCATCAGACCAGAGAATCTTGATTCTCATGGTTTGAGAGTCCTCTAGGTGCCTTTTGGAAAACTCCAAACGAGCTGTGATGTACCTTTTACTAAGGAGGGGCTTCCGTCTGGCCACTCTACCATAAAGGCCTGATTGGTGGAGTGCTGCCTGGATGGTTGATCTTCTGAAAGGTTTTCCCATCTCCACTAGGATATGCTGGAGCTCTGTCAGAGTGACCCTCGGGTTCCTGCTCACCTCCCTGGCCAAGGCCCGTCTTCCCCGATTGCTCAGTTTAGCCGGGCGGCCAGGTCTAAGAAGATTCTTGGTGGTTCCAAACTTCTTCCATTTACGAATGATGGTAGCCACTGTGCTCTTTGGGACCTGTAAAGCTGCAGAGATTTTTCCGTACCCTTCTCCAGATCTATGCCTTGACACAATCCTGTTTCTGAGGTCTGCAGATAATTCCTTTTGCACCCCCAAAAAAGGGGGCTACGTATAAAATTGCTACACGGTTCACCCAATATGGATGTAAATACCCTCAAATTAATGCTGAAAGTCTGCACTTTAACCTCATAGTCACTGTTCCATTTCAAATCCAATGTGCTGGAGTACAGCCAAAACAACAAAAAATGTGTTTGTCCAAATGTGTCTGTCTGTCCTTTTGGATTGCACTGTTTATTGTAGCTTCATTGCAAAAAGAGTACATAACAGTACAGACATGTATAAAACATTTAGACCATCATCTTTTAAATTGAAATCTTAAACTTTTAATCTTAGAATAAAAAAGAATTGAGATCACTGCTAATGTGATTGTAATTATCTAAGCAAACTTGATCTCTTTCTCTATGGCTGTGTCCGAATATGACCCCTACACCCTTTTGAGGGTGCATTTTTGAGTCCACTTTGTCAAAAAACTTTTGAGTGGTTGACTTTTTCTTACAAATAATTTCTAACAAATTTTTTTTTAAATACTTCAAATCGGACACAGCCTATGGCTGTTTCTCAAGTGAGATACTTCCATGCTCCGCACTACCATGCTTCCAAGTACGCACACCAGTCAAGGCTTGGATCTTGACCTTTTTCTCGAAAATAATTATGATTTTTTTTTCGGTCAGAGCAAGCACCGATGCATACTTCAAATTCTGAACAAACAGAGTACACATATGAGTACTTTATCTGTGCTCCGTACTAATGTACTTCGGTTTGGACTCCAACATGGATGCATGCTCGCTATGCCCGCTCAGAACATGGAAGTGTGCGGTTTGAAACAGCCTATATCTATTATGGTGCCATCTGTGTGGTCAATAAAGCTGTGTGGTTTGACATATGAGCAGTACAGACAGGTTGTATCTGTGTGGTTTGACATATGAGCAGTACAGACAGGTTGTATCTGTGTGTTTTGACATATGAGCAGTACATACAGGTTGCATCTGTGTGGTTTCACATATGAGCAGTACAGACAGGTTGCATCTGGTTGGTTTGATATATGAGCAGTACAGACAGGTTGCATCTGTGTGTTTTGACATATGAGCAGTACAGACAGGTTGCATCTGTGTGGTTTCACATATGAGCAGTACAGACAGGTTGCATCTGTGTGGTTTGCTATATGAGCAGTACAGACAGGTTGCATCTGTATGTTTTGACATATGAGCAGTACAGACAGGTTGCATCTGTGTAGTTTCACATATGAGCAGTACAGACAGGTTGCATCTGTGTGGTTTGATATATGAGCAGTACAGACAGGTTGCATCTGTGTGTTTTGACATATGAGCAGTACAGACAGGTTGCAGCTGTGTGTTTTGACATATGAGCAGTACAGACAGGTTGCATCTGTATAGTTTGACATATGAGCAGTACAGACAGGTTGTATCTGTGTGTTTTGACATATGAGCAGTACAGACAGGTTGCATCTGTATAGTTTGGCATATGAGCAGTACAGACAGGTTGTATCTGTGTGTTTTGACATATGAGCAGTACAGACAGGTTGCATCTGTGTGGTTTGACATATGAGCAGTACAGACAGGTTGTATCTGTGTGGTTTGGCATATGAGCAGTACAGACAGGTTGTATCTGTGTGTTTTGACATATGAGCAGTACAGACAGGTTGCAGCTGTGTGTTTTGACATATGAGCAGTACAGACAGGTTGCATCTGTATAGTTTGGCATATGAGCAGTACAGACAGGTTGCATCTGTGTGTTTTGACATATGAGCAGTACAGACAGGTTGCATCTGTATGGTTTGACATATGAGCAGTACAGACAGGTTGCATCTGTGTGGTTTGACATGAGCAGTACAGACAGGTTGTATCTGTGTGGTTTGGCATATGAGCAGTACAGACAGGTTGTATCTGTGTGTTTTGACATATGAGCAGTACAGACAGGTTGCATCTGTATAGTTTGGCATATGAGCAGTACAGACAGGTTGTATCTGTGTGTTTTGACATATGAGCAGTACAGACAGGTTGCATCTGTGTGTTTTGACATATGAGCAGTACAGACAGGTTGCATCTGTATAGTTTGGCATATGAGCAGTACAGACAGGTTGTATCTGTGTGTTTTGACATATGAGCAGTACAGACAGGTTGTATCTGTGTGTTTTGACATATGAGCAGTACAGACAGGTTGCATCTGTGTTGCATTATGAACAGTACAGACAGGTTGCATCTGTATAGTTTGACATATGAGCAGTACAGACAGGTTGCATCTGTGTTGCATTATGAACAGTACAGACAAGTTGCCTTACTTATCGTTGACAAAGGAATACATGAGCAGCCGCTCGTCGATAAACTTCTTCCACTCTGGCTTCTCGTTGGCCAGGTCTCTGTAGTTGTCATTGGATACGATTATGCCGTGGGACTCGTAAGCCAGCTTGACGATGAAGCGGTCGTCGTAGCAGACCACCCTGCGCCCCTGCACGCGTCGAGATGGAGTGAATACCACTATCTTCTCCTTCTCCAGTCTTCTCAGAATCTCCTGGTCTACATGGAGAACAGCAAAACAAGATTTAAAGAGGACAGAATATAAACAGGACAGAAACCCACAGGATCTTCTGGTTAACAGAGAAATACATAGATTTATCATTAGGGCTGTCAAATGATTTTAAAAAATTATCTAATCACGATTAATCACATTTTAAAATTGCATTTGAAATCAAGGATATTTAAACTTGTGGATGTAGAATGTAGAATTGTAGAATCAACACAAAATAGGTATACTTCATAAAAGCCTATTATTATTGTTTAACAGCATTTTTTTCAATGCAAACACAAAAGACTTAAAGACTTAAGACTTTTGTGAACTGCAATAAGTACAATCAAATTTCAATCAAAACCATAAAGGCAATTAAAATGGGCCAAATTAGTTTGTAGCTGCCCATTTTAGTTAATGCATCTGTTACTTTGCCACTTGTACAAACCCCAATTCCAAAAAGGTTGGGACAGTATGTAAAATGCACATAAAATCAGAAAGCACTGATTTTTTTTTTTTTACATACAGCACCAGTCAAAAGTTTGGACACAGTTGATTGAATGTATCTTTCTCATTATCTTAGACATTTAGATCTTAGGCTTTTGCTTTAATGCTAGAATTTTTTTTAGACAAATATAAATAGTGAAGTTGATGCCTATGTATGAATTTCTCTTCAAAACAAATAAATAGATAAATAATTAAAATAATTGTTTTTGAAATGCACTCCCAACAAGTAGTTTTCATTTAGAACTTCACCGTTCGGGGGGGGGGGGGGGGGGGTGGTGTGAAACCCCTTTGGGGGGGGGGGGGAGGTGGTGGGAGAGGAGGGCGCCGATGGTGGTGGGAGAGGAGGCCTACCACAGCATTCTGCAGTGACACTACCACAGTATTCTGCAGTGACACTACCACAGTATTCTGCCGTGACACTACCACAGTATTCTGCAGTGACACTACCACAGCATTCTGCAGTGACACTACCACAGTATTCTGCAGTGACACTACCACAGCATTCTGCAGTGACACTACCACAGCATTCTGCAGTGACACTACCACAGCATTCTGCAGTGACACTACCACAGCATTCTGCAGTGACACTACCACAGCATTCTGCAGTGACACTACCACAGTATTCTGCAGTGACACTACCACAGTATTCTGCAGTGACACTACCACAGTATTCTGCAGTGACACTACCACTGTATTCTGCAGTGACACTACCACAGTATTCTGCAGTGACACTACCACAGCATTCTGCAGTGACACTACCACAGTATTCTGCAGTGACACTACCACAGTATTCTGCAGTGACACTACCACAGCATTCTGCAGTGACACTACCACAGTATTCTGCAGTGACACTACCACAGTATTCTGCAGTGACACTACCACAGCATTCTGCAGTGACACTACCACAGCATTCTGCAGTGACACTACCACCGTATTCTGCAGTGACACTACCACAGTATTCTGCAGTGACACTACCATAGCATTCTGGTCGTGTCACTGCAAATTTATAGCAATCGCTTACACATTTTAGTTTAATTTCCCCCCCCCCCCCCCCGCCCCCCCCCCCCCCCCCCCCCCCCCCCCCGCCCCCGTCAACAAACAGCACCCCCCTTGTTAACATTTTACAATTCAAATCCTGTGTATAAGTGTAATGGCTGTGGTGTGGCTACCTGTGATGAGTGCATCAGGACAGTGTAATGGCTGTGGTGTGGCTACCTGGGATGAGTGCATCAGGACAGTATAATGACTGTGGTGTGGCTACCTGTGATTTGTGCAGCAGGACAGTGTAATGGCTGTGGTGTGGCTACCTGTGATGAGTGCGTCCGGACGGGACTGCTCTTTCCGCCAGGCAGGCACAAACACCGTCACGTCTTTATGGCCGCGCTCCAAAAACCAGTCCACAGCCAGCTTGATTCCGTGGCAGGAGAACACCTCTTTGTTCCCGTGACTGTGAAAAAGAGCAGAGGGGCCACATCATTAAGAACAGGTACACAGTCACACACAGTGCGCTAGACTGCCTGCAGCCTGGATTGAGGCCCACTGCGGCCATTTCAGTAGTACAACACTGATATTTTTAAGTGTTCTGGATGAGGGGGTTTATTTTAGGAGAACAGTAGTTTGTAACATTATCAATGTCTTGACTGTATTTTTTGATCAATTTAATGCTACCTTGGTCAATAAAAAAAAAACATAAAAAATGTCTTGAATAGTAGTGTTGAATTTGAAAAACGCTGAAAACACAGATTGGACAGGACGGCAAGGCTGTTTCTAGACTGCTTTAGTCTCACCCTGTGTGAGGCGCAGGACCCACCTCATGGCCACATTGCTCCCGTCCAGGACTACGGGCCGCAGGTTGTCCTCGTCGTCTGGCGGCTCCATAATGGGAGGAGTTTCAGACCTGTGGGAATCAGAATCAGCCAGGAACATAGAGGAACACAGCGAGGAGGAGGAGGAGGCAGACTGCATAGCGGCCGACGCCCCGCCCTGCTCAGCCTCCACCTTGTTGCCCAGTTTGACCAGCTCTCCCAAAATGTCGTTGATGAGGGCGTCGGGCCCCAGTTTACCCAACACCAGCTGCACCAGCTCCTCTGTGTAGCCCAGTTTCAGGGCAAACTCCATTTTGGTGCGGTGCTCTCTAAGTGCGTCTGGGGGCTTGGGTTCCTCCTGGGGGGTCTGGGTTTGTCCCGGGTCCAGGCTGGGCGAGCGGGAGAGCTGCAGATGTTCTGACCCGCTGCCCTGCGGGTTTTTACTGGCGCCACCGTGGGCCCGCTCCGCCTCGCTCTCTGACCCAGCGTTCTCTTCCTCCTCCTCCTCTTCCTCTTCTGAGGAAGAGGAGCTGCTGGTACTGCAGGGCCTCTCTTCTCCGGCCTTCCCCTCCACCGCACGCTTATCCTGGGTGGGGGGCCAGGGAGTGATTACGTCAGGTTGCCGGTCTGTGCTCTCCACATGGAGGTAGTCCAAATCTAGCCCCAGGTCCAGGATGCGGCCTATTCCATCATCCAGGTGGTTCTTCAGGCCCATGAAGCCGCTGCACACATCCAGCTCCACGCTGATGATGACCCTGCCCCCAGCTCCTCTGTGATGGAGGGAGTCCAGCAGACGATGACCCTGCCGCCTGCTCCTCTGTGATGGAGGGAGTCCAGCAGACGATGACCCTGCCGCCTGCTCCTCTGTGATGGAGGGAGTCCCGCTGTTCTGCTGTACAGGGAGGGAAAATTTTATTGCATCACTAGACTGACATTAACTCCCTTCTGTAAAATTATAGCATCATTCAAAAATCACAGCTCATACAATCATAGGAAAAGATTTATATGTGAACAGGTATTGTCCTGATTGAATCCTCTCCAGTGAGGCTGCAGAGTATGGTAGTTCAGAATGTATAGCCAACTGTTCTATGTTCATTACTAGGGATAGCTCCTACGTTGTGAGAAAGTTGTGCTTTGTCGGATTTGCTTTGTAGTTGTGTCAATAACTTTCAATATGCACTTATTGTACATCGCTTTGGATAACATCGTCTGCCAAATAACTGTAATGGAATGATGTGATCTGCTGCTACGGCTCTTGTTTTTGCTGGCGTGAGTGAGTGAGTGAGTGAGTGAGTGGACACATCGTATTTGGAAGATACAGTAGCTAGGTTACAGTTAAATCATTTAACAATAGTTTTGCAATGTATGGATGACATCATTAGTTGGCCTATATTTGAATATTTCCACCCAGTTAGCAAGCTCCCTTGTGTTTGTTACATGAATGGTAAGCAAGCCAATGTGTTGCTTTCACTCCGGCACATTAGCTAGAAGCTAGAAGCCCGGTAAACTATTCTGTGTTGGTAAATTATTATCAGGGTTTGACATTAACGTGATAGTTAAATAAACAATCCGACGTTAGTTTGTTAACGTTCTATGTGTATACGTGATATTTCCACACAAGCACTTGTTGTCACACGGGGCACCACTAACAGAATAGCCTTATTGCGTTAGGGTGAGAAAGCCATTTCCGGGGCAAAACCTCCAGCGCCCGGCATGCACTAGATTCACCTAGTCTGGTTTTTCTTAAAAAAAATAAAAAATTCCGGTTTTAAAAATAAATAAATTTTTCACTCATTCACAACACATTTCTGAAAAAAAATATGGTGTTTTGGTTTCTATTCCATAACTATGTCATGCATCTCCAAAACATCCAAGCCTACATTGGTCCACACACAGTCCCATCATTCAATAAATAACTTGCTCAAAAAAAATAATGCAATTTAGAAAATTACTGAGTTACTGCAATGAAATCCAAATTCAAACATTTGTGTGATTAAGCTATGAAAGATTTATAATGGCACAAAACTTCCAGTCTTCTCCAAACAAAGCAAAGTAGTGCTTATTTGGGATTTAATCCTAGTTAGGAGGGTTTGATTGCATTGCATACGCCCTTAAACAGTCAGAGTGGCTTTGGTTGAAGGGATTTAATCCTAGTTAGGAGGGTTTGATTGCATTGCATACGCCCTTAAACAGTCAGAGTGGCTTTGGTTGAAGGGATTTAATCCTAGTTAGGAGGGTTTGATTGCATTGCATACGCCCTTAAACAGTCAGAGTGGCTTTGGTTGAAGGGATTTAATCCTAGTTAGGAGGGTTTGATTGCATTGCATACGCCCTTAAACAGTCAGAGTGGCTTTGATTGAAAGATTGCCCAAAGATTGTGTTTTATGAAAATGCACATTGTTTTTCTAGCAGTTAATTTTGAGGTAACATATGGTGTATATGCAATATCTGTGCATAAGTAGCCCTCCTCTGAATCATATTTAGGACAGCTGCCTGCATTTTGGAATATGTTCAGTCAGAATGTCCAGAAAATAGACCTACAGATTTTTACCCTTCCTCTTGGTATATTTGGTTAGCCTATATTATTAATAGATTGAGTACTTTTGAATTATTTTATACAGTTAAAATAATGCATGAAAAACATATATATCATACATAATCATATACGTATGCATTTTTGTATTATTATTATTGTATCTGTGGCATGAGAAGGCTGCAGATTGGCAGAAACGGGTGAGCCTTTTCAGTAGGCCTGCCTTACAATCACTTCTATCCCATTTTGAAAAGGCGTTGGCACATTTAAAAAACAAAATAAATAAATAAATAAAAACAAGTGTCAGCACTCATTAATCTAAGAGAATAAAGGCGCCTTGTCCCCCCCACACACAACCGTTATCTACCCCCTCCCACTTTTTTTAACCCCTCGTATGCCCCCCCTTATTTTTCTCTGTCAGTTATGTTTTAAAAACAACTCTCAAATCTCATTATAGAAATTATGTAACTATCTCATCCCTGCAAAAAGCACTTTATTTATTTCTCAGTGTTTCTTTCCATATACAAATAAGAAGGTCTTGATAGTCCTATGTTATATTATGTACCACCAAATGTAAAACGACCCCTATAAGGGACAGTAATTATCATAGTGTTCTATCTGTTTTTACGAGAAACCCTCATAGCCTGCTGCTTTTCTGTCAGATGCCAAAGCTCTTCACTTCGCAATGCAGCCAGTGAGAGTGCTGACCCCAACCCTGTGGCCTGGAGGTCGGACAGCGATGGAGGTGACGAGGACAGCGAGAGCAGCTCAGGGACCACGGGCCCAAGAGGTAGGAGGAGTGGCCCCTGTCCCCGAGCTCACACCCACCCACCAAAAAGTGTTGAAGGGGGACGGGGAGCATATTGGACAGGAGGGCTGCCTAGCAACATGCCCTGCGGTTGCTAAGCTGCTGGTGTTTTAAGAATGTCCCATGAATGCCATGACAGAGCTTGAATAATTTAGGCCTCGCTCTCACACAAAGGAGCACACAAAGGAGGCAGGGTGCCTCAAGTGTGTCTGGCTCACTCTTCAGCACTGCAGCTGGCTAAACCAATCAGGGCAGCTCCATAGGTCCATTGTTTGGCAGGCTGGACAGACGGAGGCTGAGTCTATACAAACCGCCCAGAGCTAAACGCCACGCACAGCCGCTGAGTCACAGTTAACCACACGTATCCCACAATGCCTCATTTCATTCAACTCATTCAGTGCTATCACAGTCAAACAGCTCCTAACATTTGCGCTCTACAGTCAAACAGCTCCCAATGTTAGCATATTAGCGCTCTACAGTCAAACAACTCCCAATGTTAGCGCTCTACAGTCAAATGCCTCCCAATGTTAGCATATTAGCGCTATTAGTGCTAGCCTTCAAAAGTTTGTACATAGAATGAAATAGAACCTAGTTATGGTGATTTAAAAACAAATTGTCAAATATAATTGCCTAATATAGTACTTTTTCAGCAACTGAAATTTTTTATAATATTGATGATTGAATATACACAGAGGGGTGTCTTAAACCATAACGTAAGCAATGTTTCCAGAATTAGCAGAATACTATAAGACATGGTCCAGATCAGTAGAGATGGGTCTGAGCTCAGACAGGCAGCTACCTTCTGCAAACATCATATTTATACTTTTTGACATACATTTGTATGTATAGGCCAAGCAGTCATAGGGCTCATTCTAGACTTTTCTATGTGGAGTTGAATGGGGAATTGGTAGTGCTATGGTAGTTGATTTTGAATATAATTAAAGTGATCTGTTATTACCTACAATAGACATTTTCTAAAAGCTGACAGAACTACAGATTTGCTTTTTAAAGAAATGCAGATTCCAGATATTCTTCAACAGGCAGAAGAGACAGCAAATCATATAATGATGGGGACACTGTGCTGTAGGAAATCCCATCTTTCGGATGAGACGTTAAACCGAGGTTCTGACTGTGGTCATTAAAGATCACATGACACTTATCGCAAAGAGTAGTGGTTTCCCTGGTGTCCTGGCTAAACTCCCAATCTGCCACCTAATCATCCCCCAGTTTAATTGGCCAAATAATTATTCTCTCCCTTTCCACCTCAGCTGTGTGGTGAGCATTTTCATGCAAAATGGCTGCGATCACCCAGGTGGGCGCTACACATTAGTGGTGGTTGAGGCGAGTTTCTCCATAAAGCGCTTTGAGCGTGAGAAAGATACTATATAAACTCCAGACATTATCATTATTATTGTTCTAGACTGTATCATAAAGAGTTATTGGTTTATTGCTTTTTATTAATTATGGATGAGCTGGTTGATATCCATTTGTGTTTCCCAAAATGTCAGCAGTTGCATGGTACTATCATTCCAAATAAATTGAACAGAAAGATTAATTTCCCATGAGCCTCTTTTCTTGGCTGTGCCACGCATGTGTCACATTTCATTACTTTTATATGCTACAGCTTAGTCTGTTGAGCCGGTGAGGCTTCCCCACTTGTTATACGCTGTCTGTAAGTTTTCATTGTACTGAGTGGGTTGAGTGTTTGGGAGGCAGTAGGCAGGTGATGTGTTTGTAATGCATGCCTATAGCTGCAGGAGAGCGAGTCCCAGTGGATTTCATCCCTATTGTGCCAGAAGGGGAGCCTGCTGTCTGCACAGCGACACTGTGAACAAAAGGAGGGATGTTCCAGCTCAGAGATGGTCTGTGGCCAGGAGGGCAGCAGATGTCTGCAGCAGCCCACAGGGGACCTGCAACCGGTGTCCTGCCCGTCTCTGGGACCCCTGAATAGGGCTGCTGCGTATGGCCCATACAATAGGTCATGTGACAATGTAGAAACCTTACTTTAACCCCCCCCCAAACAGAAATGTCTCTAATCAAATCTTGTATAAGCTCTGTATCTAGCACATTTCTTTGGATGTAGTTCTTCTAGATTCTAGATGATTAGATTATCCTAATCATCACGTGTCTAAAGCTCAATTCCATATACCATTGTGATCTTTGCTGGATTGAGTTTGTTGATCTCAGCCCCAGAGTACCATTTTCCATTAGAGACAAAAAAAAAAGCTTGTAAACTGGTATACAAGTATGCCCCAATGTCCTGGGTGAAGAAAAATTTATGCATTTCAAACTTTCATTCTTCACCTTAAAAATGTATATCCTTGAAAAATGTATGTCATTGAAAATATACTGAAGCTACATAGAGCTGTAAATTAGATGATCATTTTGCATCTATTTCAACCTTAAAATCAATATAGAAATTGAGGCTCAGGCTCTTCAGTTCCAGCTGGTTTGATGAGAAGTGCTGCACTTCACAGAGGAGTTTGTAGTTAATGAGGTACATAACTCCCTAACCCTAGCCCTAACCCTAAAACTCCCATCCCAGTGAACTGAGTGATAATTCATCCTGCAGGTTAACACACTGCAATGTTTTGAAACAATGCCATTAGTGAATGAAACAGAAATGGTAAAAATGCAAATTATGCACAAAAGAAAGAAAACATTATATGGTTAATTTGTTCAAATACATCACTGGGATGGTGTCTACAAACCTGTGAGAAGATATGTCATAATTTATCTGCTCTTAAGTTTTATTCATTTTAGTTTTTCATAAAGACTCAATCGTAACATTATTGTTTGTAATAATGTGAAACACATCACTCAGGCCATTAACCCCTGCAGTGTATCTGATAATTAGCTGAGGTTTTACTTTTCAAACCCAAACACACAAGTATGAAACTGCAACTAATCATCCATTTTCAGCATATGGTTGCAAAGGTATAATAATGACAACACTTACCACCAGTTTCCAGTATGAACCCAAACAAAAGGAGCTCCTATGAAAGTGTTTTGGAATGATTAACTTTGCTCATTTCTCCACGCAAAAAAAAACTTTCTGTGAGTCTTTTCACAAATCTTTTTGGCTTGGTTTTCAAGTTGCTGGAAAAAAAGATTTCCACTTTATCCTCTGTTCTCTACTTTCCGAACCAAAATCCAGAAAGTTCCGGCCTTGCAGGAAGATCCGCAGCTGACACGGGCTTCTCTGTCGCGCAGCGGTTCCTGACTCCACCTCGCCGGCAGTGTGAATCGCAGACTTTTCCACAGCAGTCAAGCTGAACAATGAGTGGCTGAACAGATGGAGCGGCAATGTCTACGCTTCCCCCATTCGTGAGTGACCAACTGTAGACCAATGGGAGCGCAGCAAGAACACAATGAGCCGCACACACACACCGAGGCAGGCAGATGAATGCAAGCACACCCCCGGCACACGCGCGCACACACACGTTGGGGCCCGCAGGATTCTAAGATAAGCAAGTGGCTGTCACTCCAAAGGTCTTCCCCGCGCAGCCCATGAATAGCCTTACACAAAAGAGACTGGCCGGCAGCTGCTAGCCCAGAACTCCAGTCATTAGAGAGAGGCCAGCAGTACGGGACACCTGGCTAGGAGACCGCGGCCCCTCTCTCCTCTTTGTGTTTGGGTCGGGTGTGATGGCGGGGGGGGGGGGGGAAGAGCTGAATTATGTTAAAAGCATTGCGTATTTCTAAAAGAAAAAAGGGGTGAGGGGTGGTGGTTTGCAGAAGCTTTACGTACAATAAGTGGCCCGTGTCTAGTAAAAGAAATGTCTCTATTGTTCAGACACACTTCCACAGAATTATTTGCTTTACAAGCAAAGCGCCTTTGAAAATAACTTTAGAATGTAGACATCGGATTTTGTTTTATTTATTTTTTAAATTGCTATGCAAAAAAAGTTTTTTTTGTCTCCAGTGTTTAACAGGCTCATGTGATGATTCTGAAAAAATAGCAAGTCAAGCTGATACGTTTTGTTTATGAATATATTTTATAAGTACAATTAAACTGTAAAAAACTGAAGTTTTCATGCATATATTTGTTTATATATATATATATATCATACAGACAGCCATAGCAGTGGTTCAACATAATTCTTCATCCTCAGACTATAAAATGTGATTTGCATACTGAATAATATTTATGAAACCTATGCTAACTACACAAATGGTTTATATCAGACCATGAAAACTACATTGTTAATATAAAGAATTTGTGCAAATTCACTATAAATTATTCATATAATTATGTGACATAGAAGGATGTATCATATGAAAAGTGACATGAAGAATGGTTTACCACTGGGATTAAAATGCAGAGAAATGCAGATCTACGATGAATGCAAATAATAAAAAAGACCATCACAGGTTCAGTGTAACAAAAAAAACAAAAAAAAAACTTATTTTTAACTGTTATCTGCTGTATATTTATCTGCCTTTTACACACTACTTCCCTCTTATCAGATTGTTTTGCAAAAACATTAGAAAATTAAACGTGTAGCTTGTTGCACCTGAATAAATGAAATGTCAGGTCTAAAACAAAATTACTTTATTTTGATACACTCGGGTGCCAGCAGCTGGGCAGTGGGGGGAAGGACTAGGGGTCCAGGCAGTGGGGAACAGAACAGGGGTTCAGGCAGTGGGGAACAGGGCCAGGGGGCCAGGCAGTGCGGAACAGGGGTCCAGGCAGTGGGGAACAGGGGTCCAGGCAGTGGGGAACAGGGGGCCAGGCAGTGGGGAACAGGGGGCCAGGCAGTGGGGAACAGGAGGCCAGGCAGTGGGGAACAGGAGGCCAGGCAGTGGGGAACAGGAGGCCAGGCAGTGGGGAACAGGAGGCCAGGCAGTGGGGAACAGGGGTCCAGGCAGTGGGGAACAGAACAGGGGTCCAGGCAGTGGGGAACAGAACAGGGGTCCAGGCAGTGGGGAACAGAACAGGGGTCCAGGCAGTGGGGAACAGGGGTCCAGGCAGTGGGGAACAGGGGGCCAGGCAGTGGGGAACAGGGGTCCAGGCAGTGGGGAACAGGGGTCCAGGCAGTGGGGAACAGGGGGCCAGGCAGTGGGGAACAGGGGGCCAGGCAGTGGGGAACAGGGGGCCAGGCAGTGGGGAACAGAACAGGGGTCCAGGCAGTGGTGAACAGGGGGCCAGGCAGTGGGGAACAGAACAGGGGTCCAGGCAGTGGTGAACAGGGGGCCAGGCAGTGGGGAACAGGGGGCCGGGTCAGTTGCTTTTAGAGACTCCACCGGAATCAGTCGCTGACAACAAAATGAAAAAAAGACAAAAAACAGTTAACATCTCAGCATGAGTCCGAGTCTGATGAAGATAGTGAGGATGAGTATGACTTTCACTATGTACAACCCCGAGTCCACACGGAGAAAACCGTCACTAGTGATCAACGTGCTCAACCAGAGAGAGAGCCTGAGCGTAGGACTTCAGCAGAGAGACAAAAGGGACAGAGTGCAGGAACAAAGCCGTACTGCCAACACCGCCAGCCAATGGGGATCATTTGGAGAACCCGTAAACAGGGAATTAAACAACGAGAAAAATAATAAACCCTTCTTAAAAACTAACCCTAATCACTACCAAACTGAAAGCGACCTGTATCGGGCAAAAAACTCTAAAACTAGAGTTTAGTACAATAACACAGAAAGAAAGACCTCTAGCTCACATGAGAGAGAAATGTCTGAGACAGGGAGACAAGGGAAGTCCGAAAGGGAATAAACAAAGGGCAGAGAGTAAACAGAGCGAAATTCCTAGCTCACTCTAAAGACACCCAAAACAAGTCCCGTGTTACTCCAACACGTTGAAATGACATGGTCAATTTGATTTGTTAGTCCTATACCGTAAGTTACCGGCTTTCCTTGTCAAACAAATGATATTCACCTCAGTTGTTACATCCTCTTTGTAATTGTTTACAATATAACACAATAAGCATAACGAACATGGGAATTTTATTTTTCATGGTAGGCATAGCTATTGCTATGTGGCTTAAAAGGGTACATAATCCTGCTGTGCTGGACCGCTGGTCATCCAATGTTTCCCTCCTGGCAGCTGGATGGAAGCCTGCCTCTGCTGGCCGATCAGCATTTCTGCCGTGATGAGCTCAATGGCGAGCTGGGTGAAGGCGTTCTCCTCTGAATTCTCCAACTGCTCAAACACCTTCACCATCAGCTCGTTGTCCGAGAACTGCCTGTACCACAGGTTTTTGCCTGCTGTTTTTTTTGTACTTTTGCCCCGCGGAGTGGACTTCGGTCTTGACTCTTGCATTGCCTTCGACCCCGAGCCTGCCTACCGTCTGCCTGTACTTCTGCCCCGCTGACAGCTACTCTGGTTACTGAACTTTTGCATGGTGTACCGATTTTGAGACTGCCTTCTTCTTTGGTACTGTACATTGGTTTTAGCTGGATTTTTTTGTGTATAAACTTTGCTTGCTTTTTGACTACGCTCATTGGACATTCCTTGAATAAAGCGCTGACAGGACTTTATCTTCACCGCTGTTTCTGAGTCGTGCATTTCGGGTCCAACCCTCACACACCGTCTCACTTCTGTCTGTTACACACAGGGGCGTGCACAAGCATGAGTAAACCCTCACACACCGTCTCACTTCTGTCTGTTACACACAGGGGCGTGCACAAGCATGAGTAAACCCTCACACACCGTCTCACTTCTGTCTGTTACACACAGGGGCGTGCACAAGCATGAGTAAACCCTCACACACCGTCTCACTTCTGTCTGTTACACACAGGGGCGTGCACAAGCATGAGTAAAAATATCAAGATTACAATGTTAAATATTATTATTGTGTAGGCTATATATAAAAAAAATGCATAATAATAAAAGGGTCCCTAGGTCAAAAACCACATAGCTACCTGTCTCTCAGCGAAGGGGAATGCCGAATTAAATTGCTTTCAGCCCACTCCATCAACATCCAGGCGATGTGCGATGGTACGTGTAAGGTTGTGTAGGCTATAGACTATTCGCAATTATCCTGGATCAAGCTATGGCCTACATTTGCCAATAATTCTTGTAATCTTCTGGGGGGGGGGGGGGGCAATCTTCTGTTACGGGACAATGGCTGTCCATTAAAAATGGCTTTCCATTTGCTGATGACACCTATATCAAGCCTAACGTGTAAATTGTCATTTACACCTAATGCTTGAATTGCCATTCAAAGAAAAACTTGCGCACTGCAATAGACGGACATTTGAGTTCTGAAAATGCACTTCAGATGTCATTACAATACAGCTCTGAAGGCCTACAGCCTGTAAGTAAATAGAATGGTTTTGACTGAAAAAAGTTTAAAACCTTAAAGTGGATTGTTTTAAAGCATTACACTACGAGTAAAACAGGTTGGTCACATTTTTATAAGCAGGATATTATAAAACAAGAAGAAATATGCGTGAACATATGGGTTGCCAACCTGACAGCGTTATTGTATTTAGTGTAATCATTAAGGCAAAATAACGGTATTTATGTTATTAATCAATATTATGCAGGTAGCCTAATGAACTTCAATGAAGCTTGAACTTCGAGAACTCCATGAAAACAGCCTCATGGAATTGATGTTTGACACTCATTGCATAATCAAATGAAATGTGTTGAACAAGCAGGCTAATTTGATGTTTTCTAAGGTGAGACTGAAGCCATCGATAGCTTATTCTCAGCTGTTGCAGGTCCTTTTAATAAAATGTAGCCGCATATATTTTGTAAAATAACAGCCATGTCGGGAATTACCGGGAACTCATAGGCTAATGGTTAGTCCAAATAATATTGATTATACTATTGATTCATTTAGCCTATTCCTCGATTGCACTAAACACGCACGAGCACGTCTGTTTTGCTATCAAGCAATCCGGTGAAAAAAGGTGAAAAGGCAGACTTTTAAAGGGAATGGAATAGGACATTTTGATTGGTTTATTGCATGTCACGCCCAAAACACACCTATAATTAATGAAGAGACGAAGTTCAGCCCATTTGAGTGTTGCGCCATGCTTAGCGCCGAAAATACACGCCGTAAACTAGCAAAAAAAAAATTACGCCATGCGCTTAGACCAAGCGCCAAAATCGCCAAGATAGAGCCTCAGGTCTTCTGAGGACTTGAGCTTCACTTTGAGGAAAGTGTTTTGTTTTTTTTAGTTGTGTTTTTTTTGGATTGTGGGTTTAGCATTTTGGTTGCAGAAATTCCAAATATAAAAATTGTTGTAGGTCTGGAAATTCGTTTTAAAATTTTCTTTTAATTTTTTTACATTTTTGAGATAGTCTACACAATTTCTGTGTAGACTGTCAGGACAAGAATATTTTTGGGGGTTTATTCTAATTATTTTTTTAGCCAATTCACTTGCTGTGTGTGACAGTCAGACTTTCTTTATAGATCGAGCCATTTGTAATGGTATTGGTGGCCATTTTAGTGGTAGTCAAAGGGAGCAGTGGTATAAGATACCAGCTAAGTATTTATTGGGGTTAGGGTTAGGGTTAATAGACATAGATACATTTTTATCAAAATAATTATGTATAAAAGCAGCAGTAAGCAGGTGTAGACTATGGAAGAGTTGAGGTAATTGACAGTACCTAAAATATAATAGGCCTAAATAATGTGTTAACACTTTCTCAAGTGTACCCTGACAAAAACTAGTAAGCTAAAGTTTTCTTTTAAGTATACATCGGTTTATAGAAGCGTACTAATTTTGATAAACGATTAGTAGCCTATACTTTGTCTTTCGGATGAGACGTTAAACCGAGGTCTTGACTCACTGTGGTCATTAAAGATCCCATGACACTTATCGCAAAGAGTAGGGGTTTCCCCGGTGTCCTGGCTAAACTCCCAACCCAGGCTCTTTCAATCTGCCACCTAATCATCCCCCAGTTTAATTGGCAAAAAAATTCTTCTCTCCCTCTCCACCTCAGCTGATGTGTGGTGAGCATTCTGGCGCAAAATGGCTGCCGCTGCATCACCCAGGTGGGTGCTGCACATTAGTGGTGGTTGAGGCGAGTTTCCCCCTCATCATTGTAAGCGCTTTGAGTCACCGCTTGGTGAGAAAGGCGCTATATAAATGCAATGCATTATTATTATTATACTTGTAAGTGCACCAAGTTACAAGTCATAGTTATTGAGACTATTGATACTTAGATGTATACTTTCATTAATTAAAGGTTAATTAAGTTAATTATTTAAATGTACTTTTATGAAGTGGGCCAATTCAAAAAAGTCAAAAACTGTCTAAAATGTTTAAAAATAAAATAAAATAAATATATATATATATATATATATATATATATATATACAGGTGCAGCTCAAAAAATTTGAATATCGTGAAAAAGTTCAATATTTTTTGTCACTCATTGAAGAAAGTGAAACTCATATATTATATAGATTCATTACACATCGAGTGAAATATTTCAAGCCTTTATTTCTTGTCATTTTGATGATTATGGCTTACAGCTAATGAAACCCAAAATTCAGTGTCTCAGAAAATTTGAATATTTTGCTTTAACATATTTTTAAAGTATCATATTTAATATTTGGTTGCATATCCTTTGCATGCTGTTACTTCCTGAAGTCTGTGACCAATCAACATCAAAAGACTCTCGATATCTTATTTTCAGGTACTGTTACAAGCGATACTATAACCTCTCTGCATTTGAACGGATCTCTATGGGAATTGGGGGGTGAGACTAGATTCAGCTGTAAATTACACTGGTACAGTATGGAACACATGGCTGGCTAAATGATTGTAAGTCATCAAGGGTCTGAGCTATCGAACGAGCCCCAAACCATCACTCTGTTGCCAGATATGGAGTATATGTGGATGGATCACTGCAAGGGTTATTTCTCCTGACTCATTTTCCTATAGAACTCTATGGGGGAAAAAGTCAGGAGAAACAAACCTTAAATGTCTTAAAATTCATTATTTTCTACTTATTTCAATGCAGTTATGAAGTAAATATTATTGTCTATCCATTAGAATAAAGAAATGGCATTTTAATAATTATGACCATTTTGGCCCGTTTTGTATAGTCTTTTTCCCCCCCCAAAATACATTTTTCATCATAAATGTCTTAAAACTCATTATTTTCTACTTATTTCAATGCAGTTATGAAGTAAATATAATTTTCTATCCATTAGAATCAAAAAATGGCATTTTAATAATTATGACCATTTTGGCCAGTTTTGGACATAAGACTATATATATTCTTACATTTTTTTCCCAAAATACATTTTTTATCATAAATTTCTAAAAACTCACTCTTTTTCACTTATTTTAATGCAGTTATGAAGTAAATATAATTGTCTATCCATTAGAATAAAAAAATGGCATTTTCTTTTTGGACCATTTTAGCCGTTTTGGACATAAGACTATCGTATTTTGTTTTTTTCCCAAAATAGATTTTTCTTCATAAATGTCTTAAAACTCATTATTTTCTACTTATTTCAATGCAGTTATGAAGTAAACATAATTTTCTATCCATTAGAATAAAAAAATGGCATTTTATTAATTATGACCATTTTGGACAGAAGACTATCGTATTTTGTTTTTTTCCCAAAATACATTTTTCATTATAAATGTCTAAAAACTCATTCTTTTTCACTTATTTCAATGCAGTTATGAAGTAAATATAATTTCCTATCCATTGGAATCAAAAAATGCCATTTTTCTTTTTTTGACCAATTTGGCCCGTTTTGGACATAAGACTATCGTCTTTTTTCCCCCCGCAAAATACATTTTTCTTCATAAATGTCTAAAAACTAATTATTTGAAACTTATTTCAATGCAGTTATGAAATAAATATAATTTCCTATCCATTAGAATGAAAAAATGGCATTTTTCTTTTTTTGACCATTTTAGCCCGTTTTGGACATGAGACTATAGTCTTTTGTTTTTATCCAAAAATTAATTTATCTTCATAAATGTCTAAAAACTCACTCTTTTTCACTTATTTCAATGCAGTTATGAAGTAAATATAATTTCCTATCCATTGGAATCAAAAAATGGCATTTTTCTTTTTTTCACCATTTTCGCCCGTTTTGGACATCTTTTGTTTTTTTCCCAAAATACATTTTTCTTCATAAATTTCTAAAAACTAATTATTTTAAACTTATTTCAATGCATTTATGAAATAAATATAATTTCCTATCCATTAGAACCAATATGAAGTAAATATAATTTCCTATCCATTAGAATAAAAAAATTGCATTTTCCTTTTTTTGACCATTTTAGCCCGTTTTGGACATAAGACTATAGTCTTTTGTTTTTATCCAAAAATTAATTTTTCTTCATAAATGTCTAAAAACTCACTCTTTTTCACTTTCAATGCAGTTATGAAGTAAATATAAAAAACATAAGCCAATAGGCTTATGTCCAAACAGTGGAAAAATGGTCAAAATGATAAAAATGCGATTTTTTGATTCCGATGGATAGAAAATCATATTTCTTTCATAACTGCGTTGAAATAAGTGATAAATAATACGTTTTGAGATATTTATGATGAAAAGTGTGTTTTGTGGCAAAATGGTCAAAAAAATAAAAATGCGATTTTTTGATTCCGATGGATAGAAAATCATATTTCCTTCATAACTGCGTTGAAATAAGTGAAAAATAATACGTTTTGAGATATTTATGATGAAAAGTGTGTTTTGGGGGAAATAAAAAACATAAGCCTTATGTCCAAACAGTGGAAAAATGGTCAAAATTATAAAAATGCGATTTTTTGATTCCGATGGATAGAAAATCATATTTACTTCATAACTGCGTTGAAATAAGTGAAAAATAATACGTTTTGAGATATTTATGATGAAAAGTGTGTTTTGTGGCAAAATGGTCAAAAAAATAAAAATGCGATTTTTTTATTCCGATGGATAGAAAATCATATTTCCTTCATAACTGCATTGAAATAAGTGAAAAATATATTTTTGAGATATTTATGATGAAAAGTGTGTTTTGGGAAAAATAAAAAACATAAGCCTATAGCCTTATGTCCAAACAGTGGAAAAAGGGTCAAAAAAATAAATGCATTTATGAAATAAATATAATTTCCTATCCATTAGAATCAAAAAATGGCATTTTTCTTTTTTTGAACATTTTAGCCCGTTTTGGACATAAGACTATATAGTCTTTTGTTTTTTTCCCAAAATACATTTTTCATCATAAATTTCTAAAAACTCACTCTTTTTCACTTATTTTAATGCAGTTAGGAAGTAAATATAATTTCCTATCCATTAGAATTAAAAAATGGCAAAAAAAATTTTTGAACATTTTAGCCCGTTTTGGACATAAGACATATAGTCTTTAGTTAAAAATAAATGCATAAATGCATTTATGAAATAAATATAATTTCCTATCCATTAGAATCAAAAAATGGCATTTATCTTTTTTTGAACATTTTAGCCCGTTTTGGACATAAGACTATATAGTCTTTAGTTTTTTCCCAAAATACATTTTTTTAAATAAATGTCTAAAAACTCATTATTTTAAACTTATTTCAATGCAGTTATGAAATAAATATAATTTCCTATCCATTGGAATCAAAACATGGCATTTTAATAATTATGACCATTTTGGCCCGTTTTGGACATAAGACTATAGTCTTTTGTTTTTTCCCCAAAATAAATGTTTCTTCATAAATGTCTTAAAACTCTTTATTTCTACTTATTTTTGACTATTTTGACTCTGGCAAATCAAACCCTTACCCTAATCTAACCTTAATGCTAACCCTACTCCTAACTCAAACTTTTTAGAATAATAATAAATAAAAAAATGTTTTAAAAATCTTTATCTGAATGTTTTTCTAAATTAATTTCCTAATTTAATCCAGATTTTTTTTTCTAATTTTTAATTTTTTTAATTTTTAAAAAAACTTTTATTATTTAATCAAATTTAAAAAAACCTCAAAGGACAAGTCCAGGAGTTCCACAGGAGACTGAAACTGGCAGCCTTCTTTGAGGGAGCGGAAACCAGGGAACAGACACCTTTCACATCAAAATCCAACTGGAAACCCAGACTGGAAGAAATCCCAAAAGAGATTGCACAAATTATTAAAGAGGACAACACACTGATTAAGGCACTGAACCCGCAAACCCACAAAGACCAAAACAACCACAGCAGAGGTGAGAGCCAAGCACTACTACAGCTGGCTAACAACAAACAGATAATTATTAAACCAGCAGATAAGGGAAGTGCCATAGTTATTATAGATGGAACACAATACATACAGGAAGCCTATAGACAACTTCACAACATTTCACTTTACAGAAAATTAGATGGACCCATATACCCAGACACGGCCCAGGAAATACATGCCATCATACAGACACTTGTAGAAAACAAATACATAACTAAAAAACAAACGTTTTTACCTGAGGGGAGAGGACAACCCAAGACCTAGAATTTTTTACCTCCTCCATAAAATACACAAGCCACCAGAATCTTGAAGTATTCTATATGAGGTCCCAGCAGGGAGGCCTATTATTTCAGACTGCAACAGCAAATCCTATAGGATAGCTGAATACTTAGATTTATTTCTCAATCCACAAAACACAAAAGCTACATCAAAGACACATACAATTTCATAAACAAAATAAAAACCACCAAAATACCTGAAGAAACCAACCTGTTCACCATAGACATAGATAGTCTATACACCAACATAAGCACAGCAGCGGGATTAACAGCGGTAAAAACATGGATGGAAAAGTACCCGGACAACAATTGACCGGATACGATCCTCCTGCAATTACTGGAGATAAGCCTCACCAAGAATGACTTTGAATTCAATAAATAATTCTTCTTACAAACCAGCGGCACAGCTATGGGCAAAAAATTTGCACCGGCTTATGCCAACATTTACATGGTGCATTGGGAGGAGACAGTTTTTGAAAAATGTCCCAAACTCCCCACTAATTATTTTAGGTATCTAGATGACATTTGGAGAACATGGACACATAGCTCAGAAGATTTCAAACACTTCATAGGGATCCTCAACACGCACCACACATCTATCACAATTAAACACACCACACACTATTGATTTTTTGGACACTACCACATACAAGGGGCCCTAATTTACCCAAACACACACATTAGACACTAAAGTCTGTTTTAAAGACACAGACACACATGCACTCTTAGACAAGGACAGTCTCCACCCAAAACATACATTCAGAGGTTTGATTAAATCCCAATTACTAAGGTTCAACAGAATCTGCACACAAACTACAGTTTTTGAGGAGGCTACCAACACCCTCTTCAATGCATTAAAACCAAGGGGGTATTCCAGATCGTTCCTCAGACAGATTCGGAAAACCTTCTAGGCTACAAAACAACAGGACACTAGAAAAATCATTCCGCTTATCACCACCTACTCAACATTCAGCCAAATAGCGAACAGAAAAATTAAACGGAACCTGGCCAGGATTCTGCAAGACACAGACCTGCTCCAAGAATACAAAATAATTTTGGCCTACAAAAAAAACAAAAACCTTAAAAATCATCTGGTAAGTAGTAAATGACCGGAAATCAACATTTTACCCACACAAGGCCCGATATTTTACAAACAGGCCACTACAGTGAAAAACAACCCTACAAACACAGCATATCTTATTAACTTGTTTGTGCTGACCCCTAGTGGTAGAGACGCCTGCGTCTTCATTTTCGACACATCACAATTGTGCTTCTGCAGAAAGAGGTAACACTAACAGCTAACACATATAACTGCATATATGTCATAAAGTGCACACACTGTGACATAACATATGTAGGAGACACAGGAAATACAATTAAGACCAGACTGGCACAACACATATATAACATTAAAAAAGCATAGAAAAACAGACACACATAGTGGCTCATTTTCTACACCATGGATTGAAGCAGTAGAAATATCAGGCCTGCATTCAAACATTAACTGGACACAGGAGGACAGACGTAGGACAGAAAGACATTGGATTAGAAAACTCAACACCATATTCCCAGGAGGATTAAACAAACGCTGGTAAACGCTGTTTTTCCCAAGGGGCCCTCATAAGGGGTAACTTAGGAAATAAATATTTTTTTCTAAACCTAACCCTAACCCTTTTGAATTTTCTCATTTTTTAAAAACATTTGTATTTTTATTTTTATTATTTTTTTATTTTAGTATTTAATAACATTTTATTATTTTGTTTATTACATTTTTTTTGCTTTTTGATGATTTTTTGGTTTTTTAATTAATTTTGTTATTTTACTTTGTTGATTTTTTTTAATAATTAGAGTTTTGACTATTTTGACTGGCAAATCAAACTCTAACCCTAACCCAAATCCTAACTCAGGCGTGTGTGTGTGTGTGTGTGTGTGTGTGTGTGGTTAATATTGTTCAGGTATTCTTGTTCTGCTTTTGTCTGTTACTGTTGTGTTGTTATTTACATTGGATATAATTAAATTAGATTTTCTATAAACAAGAAACATAGTTTTTGTATTTTTATATATACATAGAATATGGTATTATCATAGCATAAATTATGCCAAGTAACACTTGTTTACTCATTTAGTATCATTTGGTCAATACAAAATCAAAAATATAACATAGCTCATATTAATCTTAGACATTCTGTGTGTTTTTACTAATATAAATTCAATAAATGACAATATAAGCGCTACCCTCACAATAATCACAGTTGTGAAGCCACAGCAGCTACTGAGCACGCTGAGGCAACGTGGACATGAGTGAACTGAACTCCACGGTATCATGCCGTGTAAAATAAATACTTCTTTACAACTGCAATAGCCTGCTAAATGTCTTAGATAAAATGCAAAAAAATAAAAATAATTATATATATATATATATATATATATATATATATACGTAGACCTATATATTTAAAAATCTATTTCTACTTACAAGCTGGTAGTCGGGAACTTTGAAGGTAATGCAGACGGAATGGCGACTCCAAACAGTTTGGTAAGTATGGCGAATTGCTTCCGCACCGGGGCATCATCGCCACCTTGTTGACCGAGTAAAAGTAAACTAGTTATGTGTATTAGCTTAGTTTGTTGTAAATTGAAGATAATGGGCATATTGTAGATGTTATTTCCTGATTTATGAGAGAAAACGGATTTGAACTCCACATTCTTAATTTTCTTGAAGGGTCTGTCTTTCTTGTGAGTATCGTGGCCATTCAAAAAGGATGCGTAGGCTACTATTATCTCTTTTTGGTGACATTTGTATATGGTGTTTCTTTATTAGCTGTAGTGTATCATTCAGGTTTGTATGCCCAACTCTCAAAGATAATACAAACAAGAATCATTACATGTATATACAGTAAGTGCTTTACAAATAAATATAGTTAGCCTCATAGATAGCCAATCATTAACTAGATGAGAAATAATAAAGAAATTAGCAGGGGATTTTAGAGGCAGATCTGTTTGTTGCATCATAATGACTGTTTAGAACGTCACATATTCTGAGAACAAAATATAACTCACGCTGGAGGGCCAGTGTCTGGAATCTGTAATTTACGTGCGAAAGGGTTAAGTGACATATTATTCATTGAGGTGAGAGGAGGACATGCAGACAAAACATGAAAATCAAAGGAAAGGAGGTCTTTCCCCAGCGATGGCTCTCTCACCCTAGCTCAATAAGTGGGCTATTTTGTTAGTGACGCAGCGTGTGACCCAGGTTCCTGCCTGGAACGTGCTTGTGTGGAATTATCACGCATACACAGGAGGCTGCACACATGTCAACAATGCAGTCAATGTTTGTGTTCCAGTCCACCTTTACCGACTGGGATTATGCATAGGCTAGTTGGTTAATCATTTTACTGGTTGTGTTAAAGCTAAATAATGCTTGTCTGTCGGCACTGTAGGCCTATATTCTGTATACGATGTGTGTACAGCGCCAAAGTTGAACTTTTTTGTTTATTTATCCAACCGATCAGCTGTCCGCGATATAAAAAAAGTGCTGAACCTTTGGTGAGCGGTAGCCAATCAGAATAAAGTGTCCTAACTTTAGGATAACCTTGTTTGTGTCGTAACTTCACTGCTGTTAGCCGTTGGAATGAAAAAGATAGCGTTTGCTAACAGCAGCTAGCTGGCTAACTCCATAACGTTAATGACTAGGCCTACGAGGGAACGAGCGGCATTTAATTATGGAAAGGCTTATGACAGCACAGATGTCAACGATTTCTGATTGACTATCAGTATGCCACCATTTACTGCCTCGGTATTCAAGCCTTTTTTACATCGCCATGTAGTGGCCAGCATGGTTAATTTGATTGAAACGTGTGAGATTTTAAGAAACAGTGAGCATGTGATCGGTCACATATGAGGTGTGAGTTTAAGTATTGTTCTCCTCTGATGTTAATAGGGTAGCGACAGGGGACCACACCCTCTGACTCCCCTCTAGAGCCACTCCCACAAAATGGTGATTACCTATTTTTACAACAAACTTTTCTATGTTTAAAATCCAACTTCAATCAAACAAACTCTTCTGCATAGCTCACTATTATCAATATTATTGCTATTTAATATTATTTTCAGAATGTTCAATATAGTATTATACTCTGTTTTCTATGTTTCCAACCTGTTATAGAATAGCGCATCATCTCCCTTTCCTTGTAGTGCGTATTAAAATGTAATACAAATGCTTTCTCAGGACTTTCTGAGCAACACACTGCAAATTTAATTTAAGAGGATTACGCAAATAATGTGCGTTTGTTTGGTTCAATGAATGGCCAAAGTGTTTTAACTTTCAAGAATTAAGGTTTTTTCATAGACAGCTTTCCATCTTTTCATCTTAAAATGAACATTTTTAAAAGCTTCTTCTGCGAGCCTTTTATGTTACTTTAAAGGCAAAGTAATTGGTCGAATACTGTGGCTCAGCTGACATGGGAATGATAGTCAGTTCATATGAAGCATAATTCCATTAGACCGCATCAAGCAGAGGGCAAGAGAAACTGGCAGCAACACATATAATGAAAACCGAAAAAAAAAAAAACGTACACAGAACACCCATGCAACCTTGGCTCTTGCATTGTACCTTGTTCATTAAGCTGAAACCTACAGAAGTCAACGTGTGGAGGCACACAGTGTAAACCTCGATGCAGTGCCAGGAGACCTTGGCTCGGGAAGAGATTCTTGCACTAATAATCCATTTGACTCACACTGTGTAACCACTCGAATTTATTGTATCCAAACAAAAGCATGAAACAGCCCACACGAGGATGAGGAGAGTGACATTTTTATGCTTTATAAAAGCAACCCACCTAGTATGTTCAGTATCCGTTAATAAAACAAAAGTAATTTCTTAAAATTACTGTTTGAAGATTTTTAATGGATACACTACAAGCTGGTGAATGGGGAGATTTACACACAACAAAGGTCTGTTTTGTACAGTATTAATAACAGTTACATATTCTCAATAATTATATAATAAAAATATAAATGAAAATGCAGTCTAAGATGAAGCAGAGGTCCTGGTTTGTCTTTTAAAGGCAGGATGTGTGATTTCACTTAAAATCAATGAAATAAGCTGAACCCACACAAGGTGCTCAGTTAAGCATCATTAAGGCCTCTTGATGGCTTTGTGTTTAAAGCTTACATATCTCATTATTCATTTATTAAATTGTCATAATCTTTCCAAAGCCCAAAACTCATATCAGCAGTCATGCACTAAAAAGACTGTGGGTCACTGATTCAACTTCAGCTGTCTTGAAGTGGAGTGAGGTTGTGTAGTTGGAGTAGGTATGCTTAGATTAGTAACTGGACTTATGCAATTATGAATCAGTCTCAAAAATATTGGAATTTTAACTAATTAGTAAAGTTACTAATATTAATGATACAATGTATTTAATAGGGTTCTGAAGGAATGGCATTCTTGGAATTGAAGATGTTGGCTCCGATCAACTTGAATAGAAACTAACAGACAACTGAAATAGAAAAACAGAAACTTAACACAAAAACTAACAGTGGATACAAGAAACAACAGATAGCGATGTGTAGATGGTAGATAGAGAGATAAAAGCAGAGTTAGAGAGAGAGGAGAGAAAGCCTAGTGTGAGCCTGTGCGTGTGTGCGTGCATGTCTAGGTGCACACGTGGACACGTGGCAGACTAACAAAGAAAAATGCTTAGAAATGCGAAAGAGGAAGAGGATATAGTGAGTGTGCAAGCCTCTAACTCACAATAAAGTGATGATAAGCAATATTATTTTGAACAGCGTAAAGACATACATTCAAAATATGTACAGTATGTAAATATGTACATAATATGTATTTAATGTTAAAGGTACACATGAAACTAAGGCTAATCTGTGGAGGTAGATGTGGAATTTTTCCTTGAAGACCAAATGGGGAAATTCCGTCTCCATGGGGCACCCTGGCTGGAATGAGCACGGGTTCCAGGTCTTCCCTGGAATTCTCCATGCCTTTGGCTTTTGTCCAGGCAAAAGTTGATTCATCAACACACAGGAGAATATCCGTCTCTGTGGGGTAATGTTGCCTGGAACGAGCACAGGATCAAGGCCTTCCCTGGAGTCCTCCATGTCTCTGGCTCTCATCCAATATCGAAGGGAACCGGTCGCTTTCATATTCGCAAATTGATTAGCCATTAGAAACAGCCTCTGAAATAAACCAGGTCTTGCAAGTAGGTTATTTTGCATTAACTAAGCTTAATGGAACAAGACGGAAAAGGGGATAAGGTAAGCATAACAAGCATTCTTGTAGCCATTTAGCTAACTAGCTAGTGATATAAATGGTCCAGGTACTTGAAGCACCCATAACCACAAATGCTAGTTAGGTAGCTAGTGCATTAGCAAGTTTGATGTTCATGAATGCTCTGTTTTTAAGTTGAAAAAAAAATGTTTGTCTATATTTTCCAGTCACTTTTGATTTAGGTCACACCCAGTTCCGCTTTATATCTCAATACAGATACAGACAGATAATTTTAGTGGTTGAACAGTTACAGATACAGATATAGATAGTGACCCCTAATAGACACTTTATTTAATTTTGCTGTGAGCAATTTATTTAATTTCGTGTCTATCTTCATCATTTTCTGTGGAGATCAGACAATAGGTTGTGAAGTAGCTGATCTAATATGCTGCATGGCTTGATGTCAAGAGCTTGCCCTCCATATCAGTCTCTTGAGAACTAGCAGCACCGGCAGATCTCTTGTTTGGAGTCCATTACGATTTGGTTTAGTGCTTTTGTTCAATCCAGCTGCCACTTGAATAATGCTGTTCACACTCCAGTTAATTTCACACAAACCTAAAAGCTTCATAACAGACATTTCTATTTTCCTGCTGATAAAAAACTTTTAGGTCACCCATGCAGCACACTAATTCAATGCTTCATATACAGCTTGAGATTAAACTATTTGACCCCTGAACCCTGAACCCTGAACCCTACATTCCATTACAATGTGGAGGCAAGAATGTACAAGAGTGTACAAAAGGGCTTAACTAACAAGCTGAACGAGATCTCTAGCTGTTGAATGAGATGTGCTTTGTTAGGGTTGTAGTGAAAGCCTACAGGACGGTAGATCTCCAGGAACAGAGTTGGGGAACCGCTGATCTAAGCAAAGGTTAGAAGAAGACTAAATATTTCCAGGGATGTTTTCTGGAAACAGTAGAATTATCACTGGACATGTACCCCAAAAAAGGAGCTCAAAGCTCCTTGGAAAATGGAGGAATTTCTGGTTTGATGTGTCTCAAACAACCACTATGTGGAGATCATTTATCATCTATGTGATAATTTTCACTGGCTCAGATGAAGGTTACTGTGTAGTGCAATACTGTCACAGTAAAGTTTGGGCAAACAGTCTTCACCCACTATTGGAATAGTCTACCCATTGAGTTAAAAAATTGTACTAATTACCTTACCTTTAAAAAAAATTCTATGGATATGGCTTAAAGCAAAGCAATCTTGAGTAATCATATCAGCTTATCTCTAGCACTGCCTTTATATATTTTATTGTTTTTATGTATTGCTGTAATCTCTGTCATGTATTTATGTATTGTATTGTTTTGTAGTATTAGCTGAAGTGTCGTTTTGATGGTATTACTGCAGGTAATTTATTTGTCTGAACCTGCCCAGGGACTACAGATGAAAATGACCTCATTAGCTAACTCTGGCACATTAACATTGATGTGGAAACTGAAATGTTGATTAATGTGCATTCTTTCTGTAAATAAATGAAATAAATAAATATAAACGTGAGGCAACAGAGCTACACACATATGCAAAAAATGTGTGCCAAAGTGTCATGTATCAATTTAGAATGTGTTTGATCATCTATAGTACAATTTTAGATCATGTTTATTGCGCCACTACGTGAGGTGATGTCTGTACGAACATCAAAGCAAAATAGATCAAAGCTGTTGCAGAAAAACTGGTGCAGACGGGATAGAAGGTTAATAATTTGATAAGAGCAAAGGCGAGTTCTGCTGGGCTAAATAAATGATAGGCACTTTGATCTCGTTCGGAGCAACATGAACACTGCGGAGGCATCGATTCTGTCCATGTCCAGCATGCACAGCTGAAAGCCTGACTGGTAACTCTCACCAGACACTGTAGGCCTACAGCACCTTGATTCTAATCACACCATTCAGGCCATATAATGATTTTAACAGCCAGTGCTTGTCAATACCTGGATTTTGGAGCAGGCCTACATCTGTGTGCATGGGCAACGTGGTATCACCCATACTCACATAGCTGTGAGGTAGCCAAAGGTAGCTTTTTGCGTTGTATATTGATGGTTGTGGCCACATAACGTTTTTTTGGTTGTGGCACTTCAATATTGTGCTTTTTAATTTTTTCCTCTTCTGGAACGTGCTATTTTCATTACACCCACCACCTTCGGTAAGTAACGTTATGGCTAATGTTAGCTAACTTAAAATATACAGATAAATTATGTTATTATAACTACAGTTCGGGCATGAGCCCGAGTTACGTGAACTCCTGTGAGGTTATGTTTAGGGGTTGGGGGTGGGGTACGGTGACGCAAAAGCCTCCTTCTGCGTCCAAAGGATGACGCCGTAGGCTGCTGCCCAAGCGTCCATTTATGACGCCTTGGGAATGAGAACAGCCTGCATAGTCTGAAAACCTCAAAGGCAGAAGCAAATATTCTACCTGCCAGAGCTTTTCATCAGAGAAAATGGAGGACAAACAAATCCTGTCCCTTGACAGCGGAAACAAATCCTAACACTCACAGTTACTCACTGGTTTGCTGAATCGGAATACTCACTTCTGCACATCAATGACACAGCATTGTGTCTACCATTAAATTGGGTGCTAACTCTTGAGGTAAATGGCTATGTATGTAATAGCTGTAATGGCTATCTCTTGCTTAAAAATCTCGTGCTTCTTATGAAAAAATATTTTTTATAAAAATTATAGAATATAATAAATCATATTTATAGCTATTATAAGCCAAGGCAAAAAGAGTTCTTCTGACCTAAATGAAAACTTTTTTTTTGTTTTTCTGTATTTTTCTTTTGAGTTTTAGGAAGATTTACCTTGTTGCTTGTGTAGCATCTTATTTTATTTTGTTCCTTTGTTACTGTGCTTCATTTTGGGGGAAATAAAATGCCCACTGGTCCATTTCCTTTTTTATCTTTTTGAGAAATTAATGTTGTTCTGGCACAACCTCGCAACTCAGCCGAGGTGCATGATAAGAAGAGAGGACAAAAACTGAATACAAAACTTTCAGCCAATCTTGGAGAGCAATGGAAGTAAAACATTTATTTATTATAAAACACTTAAAATGCCAAAGTGTTTTTGCATTTCAGCTCAGTGACATTCATGGCAAGAAGAGCGCCAAAACCTGTGTTTTCAAAAAAACGTCTTCTTCTTTTTCCGGTTTTATGGCGGGTGGCAACCAATGTTAAGGTGCATTACCACCACCAACTATGTTGGAGTGTGAACCACAGTTATTTACCTGCACAAATTATTATTTTTTTAATTAAAAAATTAAAAATTTTTACAAAAAATATTCCCTGAACTTTTTTTTACGGCGGTTGGCATCTATCTTCATGGTGCCACCTTTTGCTCCGGAGTGTGGATCAGAAACTAATTCCCTTATTTTTTTCCCCAACATATAAACTTTTTTCTAACTTAACCTCTTTAAACCTTTTATTTATTCCTATATCCTCGTAAATAATTCAGTTTCCCTTAAAAATTTGAATAATGCCCTGTAATATTCCACTTTGTCTTTACCCAATAATTTTTCTTTACCCTTGAATGGCTCTCAATCGTTTGGTGGGTGGAGCAAGTTTTGGGTCTTGGTGTCTTGTTGGGGAGTGTGTTGGACTTGTAGAGATGGCTCAATCAGGTGGGGTTGGGTCCGGCATGTTGTTCAGCAGGATATCGGGACTCGGGTGTGCAATACTAGGTGGTTGAGCTGGCCATTAAAGGGTTAATGTAATTTCTAGCCTTCCTATGTCCCTCAATGTAGCCCTCATCACTTCTCTTTGAGTCTCATATCCCCTACATTCCATTAGCACGTGTTCTACAGACTCTTCTTTCTGGCAAATCTCGCATAGCCCTGTTGGATGTTTTGCTACAAGTTTTAGTGTTTTATTTAATCCACTATGCCCCAGCCTTAATCTGGTCATTACTACTTCTTCTCTTCTGTCCCCCTTAAAGTTACTTTTTTCTTTGACATTTCTTTGAATATTAAACAAATGTTTCCCCTTCAACTCTCCCTCCCATTTTTCTTGCCACATTTGATTTGCTTTTTCCCATATTACACTTTTGGTTTCAGATTTACTCATCTTAACGTCTATATCTATTTCTTCTTTTTTTAATGCTTGCTTTGCCAAAGAATCAGCTCTTTCATTCCCACATCGTTCAACATGAGCCGGAACCCACATGAATTTTACTTTACTACCTTGCCTAGAGATTCTAGTTAGCGTGTTAATGACTTCATACACTATATATCTATATCTGCTAGATTTAAAAGATCTTAAACTTGAAAGTACTGAATGTGAGTCTGAACAAATCAAAGCTTTGCTGGCTTTAGTTTCTTTCACCCATTGCAGTGCTGTCAAAATTGTCAGCATTTCTACTGTGTAAACACTTAGTTTGTCAGATGTCTGTTTACTGATCATTATTCTTCTTCCTGGAACTGCCACTCCAAATCAGGTTTTCCCATTATCAGGGTTTTAGCTCCATTCGTAAATAACTGTTGGTATTCACTATACTGTACTTCTACATAATTATAATAAGCATGTACCAGTTCTATTTTATTTTTTAGATCTCATATATGTTAATAAATATTAGGCTGTTTAAACATCCACGGTGCTACCATAGGGATTACTACAGTTGGGCTTAGTTCCATTTTAAATACTCTCATTTCTTGTGCAGTCTCATTGCCGATCCTTCCAAAATGATCCCTCTTACATTTTTCAATATCCCAGTTTGTTCTTAATACTTATTTTTTGGTGGGGTGAGATTCATTGTGGCCTTTCAAATTAACCCAGTAGTTTGCCATCAGTTGCTTTCTTCTTATACCCAACGGCATTTCTCCCATTTCTACCTGGAGGGCGGTGGCTGCTGGAGATGTTCTAATTGCACCACAACAAATTCTCATTGCCCGAGCCTGAATGATATCCAGCTTTTCTAAGAGTGACTTAGCTGCAGATCCATACGCCATACTACCATAATTGAATACTGATCTTATTAATGCCACATACATTGTCTTCAAGGTTGACCAACTTGCTCCCCACTCCCTACCTGTAAGACATTTCATCACATTTATGACTTTACATTTGTCCTCCATTTTGTTTATATGTTCAGACCATGTTAATTGGTAATACAAATTAACTTCTAAAAACTTAAACAACCCCACTCTCTCTAACTCTCTCCCATAAAACCTTAATTTTATATTTCCTTCTTTTCTTTTCCTTGTGAAGAAAACAGTTTGGGATTTCTCAATTGATAACCTAAATCCCCATTCATATGCCCACTGCTCCACATCATCAATTGCTTCTTGTACCTTCCTGGTAGTGTATCCTGTATTTCTCCCTATTTTCCACAATGCTCCATCATCTGCAAACAGCCTACCTCTACCTACTGGTATTTTACTAAAAATATCATTGATCATTATTGAAAATTATAATGGGCTTATCACACTACCTTGGGGTGTTCCATTTTGTACTTCAAACTGGTTTGATATTTCCGATCCAATTCTGACTTGTATCATTCTTCCAACCACAAAGTCTTTGATCCAGTTAAACACTTTTCCACCAACCCCCATCATATGCAGTTTTATCATTAGTCCTTCGTTCCACATCATGTCATAAGCTTTTTCTATATCAAAGAATACTGCTATTATAGTTTCTTTGTTTCCTTGTGCTTTCCATACCTCAGTCTCTAATCTCATTATTGCATCCATTGTATTTCTTCCTTTCCTGAAGCCACTCTCTGGTAGTTTGCTATCATATCTCTACTCTCAAGATAATGCGTTAACCTTTCTGTAATCATTTTTTCCATGATCTTGCATACATTTGATGTTAAAACTATTGGCCTATAGCTAGTGAGTTTAGTTGGGTCCTTTCCTGGTTTTCTTATTGAAATTACCACTGTTTCTTTCCAGGCTTTTGGCATTCTCCCCTCCTCCCAAACTCAGTTATAGTATTCTATCATTCTTTCTTAATGAGCCCTCTCCTAGATTTTTTTATCATACTATAACAAATCTGATCTTTGCCTGGAGATGTTACTTTTGTTCTTCCTATCACTCGAACCATTTCCTCTATTGTGAATGGAGCTCTCATTACATCCTCTGTGTCCTCCCTTCTAGCCAACACATGTGGATATCCCCTCATTGTTCTTTCTCTTCTTCTTTTCCCTTCCTCTGATAAATTATCTATACTATGCACTTTGACAAATGTCTTTCCCATAAGCTCTGCCTTCTCCCTATTTGTCACAGCGATTTCTTCCTCTGTTTCTAAAACCGGATAATCCCATTGTCTCCTGTTTCCACTCATCCTTTTTATCATACCCCATATCTTCTCTACAGGGGTTGTTCTCCCTGTATTATTACAAAACGTTTTACAACTTGTTCTTTTTGCTTGTCGGACCGTTCTTCTCACGATTGCCTGTGCCTTCTTATACTTAATCAAGTTCTGCATATTGCGTGTTCTTTTTAGCCGTTTAAATGCTTTATTTCTGTTCCTTACAGCCACACGGCACTTTTCTGTCCACCATGGTACCATTTTCCTTTTTATCCTTCCTTTGCTTCTAGGAATAGATTTTTCTGCTGCCTTAATCATTTCTGAACTTATCAAACTATTTACAATGCTGCTTTAACAATGCATTTTTTGACTTGACTTCGGCTGTACTATTAATTACCCATGCTATGAATGCTTTTTACCCGTTTCATTTGTTTCATTTTGCTTATTAACCTTATTTTGTTCTTTGGTTACCTTAATTGCCTCGATATCCTATTTTCCACTCTCACTTTTTGGATGTTATTCTCCTGCTTCATTACCTCACACCCTTTATATGCCACACTGTGATCTCCTCCACAACTACAACACTTTGCTTGAACCCCTTCTCCACACTTTCCATATTCATGGTCATTTCTACACCTCACACATCTTCTTTGCTCTCTGCAAAACTCAGCCATATGCCCAAATCTCTGGCAATTAAAACACCTCATTGGTTTAGGAATATAAGCTCTCACTGGATAGCTCATAAATCCTAGAAATACTTTCTGTGTTAAAATTTCCTCTGCAAATTCAATCACCACAGTTTCAATCTCCTTTTTTACTCCGTCTTTTATTGTCGTCATTCTCTGTGCATTCAGGATTTCCCCTACCTTAAGGTTTTTCTTCACGTCCTCCATTTTTAAACATATCGGTACGTTACTTATTACTCCTACGTTACTTCCTCTATTCCTGTTTGCACCCACCCTCCCTGAACTTACAGCCCTGAGTTTCCCAATCTCTTTTATGTTTAATGCTTTATCAAGTTGAGCCTCATCTTCAAAAACTCTCATTAGATTTCCGTCATTAAGGACTTTCGCATATACTATTTCTCCTATTTTGTGAGTTAAGGCTGTCGTCAGCAGAATTGGGTTATGCTGTCTCATGAAATTTTTATATCGCTATAAGCTTTCCCGAATCTTTATCTGTTCGTTTCTTCTTCACCCCCCGATTCCTCACTACTACTATCATTTCTTACTCTTTTATTCCCTTGTTTACCCTGCTCCTCCTTAATTTCTTTCCTCGATTTCTTTGTTTTATCTCCTTCTTCTTCGCTATACACCTCGACCATATCTCCCCAACTATTTGTCTCTGATCCATTCACGGAGCGGTCAAACTCATTCGCCTCCTTCTCCGCCATTTAACTTTTTTTGCTTTTTGTTAATTTAGTTTTACCGCGACCTGCTGAAGTCGCCGCCATTTTCCCTTTTTTTCCAAAACCGCAAAATCAACCGGGAGCAGTGATTGCACACAGCACCACATGCATGGCTTTTCCGTGTCCACCACCGTTTTTGATAAATTCTCATACAAACGCTCGCTTTTTGCTTCAGCACACGTCATCACACCCTCATTGGCCAAGGCAATGCACCACAGCTGCTCTCCATTACCAATCAATTACCTGCTATACTCCCAAGCACTGATCAACAGCTGATCTCCATAGCCCAACAATCAACTGCTGAGTCAAGAAATCTCAAATAAAGAGTTTCCACAATGAGATCTCGAAATTGAGAAGGGAAAAATCAAACTAAGCGGAAATGACAACATATACTGAAAAACTGAAAAAACCCTGGACAGGTTGCCAATTCATCGCAGGGCACACACACCATTCACTCTCTCTCACACACTCACACACATACATACATACATACCTGCGGGAAATTTAAATTAGCCTAACCTGCATGTCTTTGGGCTGTGGGAGGAAACTGGAGTACCCCGAAGAAACAGACATGGGGAGAACATGCAAAGTCCACCCAGAAAGGCCCCTGGCCTGGATTTGAACCCAGGACCTTCTTGCTGTGAGGTGACAGTGCTATCCTCTATTGAACATGTCATGGGTTGTGCCTGCCTTTCCTAATCTCTGCGGGCGTTCGTTCGTTTATTTTACCTGTATAAGGCTATAAGGGATCTCTGTGTCAGAGACACGGAGGAAATATTGGAAGTCCAGATGCGATAGCTGTGCAATCTGAAAAATGTTCGAAAGAACACACTGAGACGGACAATAAGCCGTAGAGAAATAGAGGAAAATAACAGAACACAAATAACCTCGAGAAAAGAACGAGGAACTCGATCTCCGAGCATAAAATAAAAAAATAAGCTATACGCTTATCTAACTCCTGTTAGTGGAGCGAGCGAACAAAGAAAAATAAAAACTATAATATCCCTTTAACTGGGACCAGAGCCGTTAGAGCGCTCGTAGGTAGAAACGGTAAAACAAAGGAAATAAGCAGACACGCTTATCTTACTCCCGTTATTGGAGTGAAACGAAAGGAAACAGAACTCAAAAGACCCAAACTTTTCTTGGGTAAGAGCACTCGTAAGTCAGAGTATAAAACGAAAGAAATGAGAAAGCCTCTGCTCTGAAACGAGAGCTAAAAGAAACTTTCTTTCTTTCTAAAAACCCTACTTTCTAAACCCTTTCTTTTTAAACTAGCTTTCTAACTAATTTCCTATACCTTTTTACCGGCTCGAATGTTAAGTGGAATAACATGGAAGCAACGAGAGAGGCCGGAAGCGGGGTATAAATAGTGAGCGGAAATATATGCCAGGTGAACTCACTAATGATGAGGCGAAAGCAAAACCCGTGACGGAACACAGGAAAATCCGATAGATTACCAGTAAACGATAAAAACGAATAAAGCGACGCGGAGATAAGGGAAGAAAGGTAAGATCCATGACATAAGGCACTCTATCGGATTTTTCATGTTCCACGCCGGGTTTTCGTTTCACTCCTACACTTACCGATTTCACCTGTTTGTTGTTTCCGCCGGCTATTTATACTCTACGTCTTCTGGTATTAGTGCTTCCATGTTATTTCGTTTTAACATTCAAGCCGGTAAGGTATAGAACAAGTGCTTTCTATCGACCGCTTTGTTTCTGCTTTATGCTTAAACAATGCGGGACTTGATAGCAGTAGCTACTTTAGAAATTGTGGTTACTGATTTCTTCTTTTATTGAGCGTTTAAGTGCTTGTTTCTTTTGTTCTTTTCTCGCTCTAGCCTACGAGCATTTCGCCCGATACTTCCAGGTTGTTTTCCTTACCGTTTGTTTCTATTACCTTTTTAGATTCCTCTTATCTTGAGAGCGGAGGTTTTCTTTCCTTGTTATTTCTCTCGCTGACTTCTAAGTCAGTTCGCCCAAGTCGTTGGGTCGTTTTCCTTTTCTCCCCTTTTAAGTCTCCTGTTTTCCTTTTTTCTCTCTCTCCCTCCTATGGAGTTCGCTCCGTTCTATCGGTGTCCCCCTGGGGTCACTTGGCTGAAACCCCTTCTGTCGCGTCTGGCTTTCCGAACCAACCCACTCCATTACAGAACGTACACTTTAAAAATGTGGGAGCTCATCCCCAACAAAAAGTGTACAATATGCTATTCAGTGGCACAGGTATTCATCAAAATAAATCGTTTGGTGACGTCAAAAGGAGGCGATTCCAGTGCATCTAAATGAAACAGTGATGCTACATGACTTCATGTTTTAGTATTATCAACGTACCAAAATGCATTGACAATATAGCAGTGCAGTAGATATTGACACAATAAACAGTCTATTACAAACGATGCTTAGATCGGACGTGATTATTACCTTTTCTGTGCTCCAGCACACACAAGCATGGGTCCCTTTTCCAGACGGAGGCACCCCAAATTCCCATGTCTATGTGTGCCGCTGTATTTTAAATAGCACATGAACCACATATCCACCAAAATTTACGCCGTATATGTGTTGCTGTCTGATGCAGACAACAGCTTGTATTGAACTCCTTGATTCCAGCAATGATAACATCTTGAAGCCAATGTCTGGACCATGGGAAAGCATGCAAACCATTCACACAACCATAACACATCAGTTACTGAACAGCATGACTGTAATTAGTATTTAGACAGTGTCTTTTCCGCCATTTTCCATGAAAAAATAATGTCACACATCAGCTTTTTACACCATGTAGCAGCAGAAACGTCTTCAGGCGGAATGATGGTATCACTTAATTGGAAAATGCTCGGAGGGTTCCATTTCCTGTCTTCTCAATCAGCCATGACCAAACCTGTGCATGCTAGATTAGGAGAATTCACATTCTGCCCTCCTCAAAACAAACGTTTCTGACAACAGCCCTTGCCACACAAACTCTTCCCATGACTATTGGACCACAGCAGAAGTCTGCAGGACAGGCAACAATTGCTTTAATTTCAGGTCGGGAAACCGACAGCGACCGTGTTATTATCATCACACACCTTTGGTTTTATGAATGCGTGGATAATGAAAACAAATGCGAGATATACACTGCTCAAAAATATTAAGGGAACACTTAATCATCACAGTATAACACCAAGTCAATTAAACCAAACCGGTCGTGCTGGATGATATTGCAGGCAGCATAACATTCGCCACGGCATCTCCAGACACGTCTGTCACATGTGCTCAGTGTGAACCTGCTCTCATCTGTGAAGAGAACAGGGCGCCAATGGTGAACCTGCCAATTCTGGTGTTCTCTGGCAAATGCCAATCGAGCTGCAAGGTGCTGGGCTGTGAGCACAGGTCCCACTACAGGACGTCGGGCCCTCATGCCACTCTCATGGAGTCTATTTCTGACAGTTTGGTCAGAAACATGCACACGAGAAGCCCGCTGGAGGTCAGGGCTCTGGCAGTGCTCCTCCTGTTCCTCATCGCACAAAGGAGCAGACACCGGTCCTGCCGCTGGGTTGTTGCCCTTTTACGGCCCTGTCCAGCTCTCCTTGTGTAATGGCCTGTCTCCCAGCACCGTGCAGCTCGATTGGCAACCTGAATGGGCTGCAGGTACCGCCTCATGCTACCAGTAGTGACAAGGGCACTAGCAAAATGCAAAACTAGAGAAAAATCAGTCAGGAAGGATAAGAAGAGCGAAATGGTCTGTGGCCACCACCTGAAAAACCATTTACTTTTTGGGGGTTGTCTTGCTGTTGCCTCTCCTGTCCATCTGTTGTCACTTTAATTTGCACCAAAGCAGGTGAAATTGATTCACAATCGTTTACCCTTCCTAACTGGACAGATCGATATCCCAGAAGTTTAATTGACTTGGTGTTATACTGTGTTGATTAAGTGTTCCCTTAATTTCTTTGAGCAGTGTACATGTTACCAATAGCAACATACATATGGAATTAGCTGATAATAAAAATGGGCTGTCTTTACTATTTTATACAATTCGTTCATGCCTCCAGGGGATATACACGTGTATATTACCCAATTTTTCTTCTGAAAATTAGACACACTAGGCTATGTGATTTCAGCACAGATTATGCCTTCCATGAGCTATCTATGGTTTTGACAGGTGTCTTTTTGAAAATTGGTGAGTGTTTGCTGAAGGTTGGCTGAGACATTTCTGTGTCATGCTGCACATCAAGTTCTTGTGGGCTTTCTGGCATACAATCAGGGTGCAAATAAGGTATGTCCCAAGGTGAAGCCATTCTTATTTTGGTCGAGTTCTCAAAAACCGATAAAATGGTTAAGAGCGCGTCACAGTCTGGCATTAAAGCATAAACAGATATAAACCAATAGTTTTGTTTTATTCATACAATCTAATTGGTTAGTAGTAATGCTTTGAGAAAAATACCTTCACACAACATATAACGAAAACACAGGATAAAAATGACAATATTTGCACTACAAATAATTACACAGAAGGGCATAATTAATTTCACACAATCAATTTTAGCAAGGAAAACACCACAGTGTACAGAGCAACTATCAATTACCAATATCAAAACAATTCACGCTTACAGTATACAGATACACATATACATTTTTTTGGAAAATGTTTTAATTTTTTTTATATTACCATGTACACATACAGTACCCTTAAATTAATTTCAACCCTCAATAAGATGAGCAAAAATGAGGCTATGCAAAATAAACCACATAGGTAATGAGCATAAAAATACCTTAATCTGTGTCAATTGTCAATAAATTCATTAAAGTACAATATTATTGTGTGAAACAAATTACGTGTGTGTGTGCGTATGATTATGTGTGTGTGTGTGTGTGTGTGTGTGTGTGTGTGTGAGTGTGTGAGCGTCTGTGAGTGTAAAAGAGGGATGACCATGCAGAAAGGAACCCAAACTCCACTGTGAAGTATAGTTGTGGATATGCGGCTGTTTGTTTCCCTGGGAACCTTGTTAGGATCCTTGACCAAAATGTGGCTGCCTCTGCCAGAAGACTAAAACTGGTTGGATCTTTCAGGACAATGATCCAAAGCAATCCACCAAATTCACAAAAAAATGGTTAACTGACCACAGAATCAAGCTTTGCACTGACATCTCAGCCCCCTGACCTAACCCCCATTGACCTCATCCTCTTGACCTAACCCCCCAAAAACTGAACAATACATGATTATCCCTCCGGAAAAAGAGTGCATAATGTATGCTCCAGTGCCAAGACTAGTTCCAGTGTATACTGTACAATATAACAAAACTATTAATCACATCTGTATGTTTTTTTGGCTTTTTTTGAGGACAAAAGCAATCTGTACAGTGATGTTGTGTTGTTTGTGAAATATTTTAAGGAAAGGGATGTGGCCTGCCCTGTTGACGTCAGATGGTGGCGCTATGACACTGTCCATATACTTGTTCTTATGACAGTCCAAGCGTTTCTTCCAGAATCATGAGATCCTGGGACATTCTTTGACGTCATAAACCTCAGGTCAGATGGTCCCAGTATACTTTCCCGGTATTGAAGTTCTGGTTTATAACGTCCCAGAGTCGTTACAGGCTTCCACCCCACGGTGTTGTGTGTTCAGGTGCCCTGGGATCTCAATTCCAGTCTTACAGTTTTGAGTACAAGTATTTGAATGTACAGTATACAATGTACCTGACATTGTGGTTTGCATCGAGACATTAATTAATATGTAACTATTAATACGTACTTAAGATGTAATCAGCAACATTACATTAAAACACAAAGATCTGTTTCCGAGGCACGGAGGAGAAGAGGTGGTAGTGGAGGAAAGGAGGGTGCATTTTTTAAATATTGGGACGCACCCATGGTGCAATCTGAAGATGGGAGTCTTCAGTCTTCAGTCTTCAGTCAGAAGATGAGTAGGGTTTCTGCAGTTCTGGTCCCCTGGTGGTGGAATGAGCTTCCATTGCCAGGACAGCAGAAACCCTACTCATGTGACGTGGAAGTGCAGGCACACAGGGAGGTTTTGAATTTGATGTGAGCTGATATAGGTACTGGCCAGTGGAGGAGATAAGAAGGGGAGTGACATTGACACTTAGGAAGTCTGGGGAACACATTCAGTGTTTCAAATGAATCAGTCATCACACTTTTGAACAAATGGCTTCCACACGTCTGTAGCTACAGTAAGTCCACTACTCCTGCGGTTTCCACAAAGAAGCTTTTATCATGACAAAGTTCCCGCACAGCACCTGAATACTTTTGTTGTTATGGCAACTCTCCAAGAAAGAAATATGCAAACCGTGGTCAGCCAATGGCTTGTGAGTTGGCAGGCACCCACATCTTCTTAAAGGGTAACTACACCCACTGTTTCAGCCTGAAAAATACTTTGTGGGGTGAGCGAGGGAGAGGGCTGGGGGCGGAGGAGCTGTGTCCATCGTCATTTGCATAAATTAACGTACATTGTACAAATAATTACGCATAACTCGGATCAAACTGTCAAACTAGACATTGCACATCAAATACGAATCAAGTTTAAGCAACTACATTGCCCATTTCTCACCTCAAATATCTTCAGAAACATATTTTAGTTGACTATTTTGTTGGAATAAGAGAGTTGAACAGGACGCAACGTTGTTCCAGTTAAAAAACGTGGAGCCGAAACGAAAGTAACGTAGCGAGTCTAACCAATCAGGTGCCAGCTGTTTCCGTTGTGGGCGACAACAATTATCCATATGATGTAGAGCAGGGGTGGCCAATTCCAGGCCTCGCGGGCCGGTGTGTATGCAGGTTTTTGCTGCCGCCAGTTAACAATTATTTAATTAGCCCAATCGTTTACACGATCTGATATTTTAATCTACATATCCGCGATATGAAAAGCAGCTGATGAATGTTCTTGTGCCGGTATGCGTCAATGCGTGTATTGTAGCATTTTATTTAAGTGAATCGGTGATTGTGTGTATGACTAATTAGCTGATTGAACCGTGGTAACTGGTGGCAGTAAAAACCTGCATACACACCGGCCCGCGAGGCCTGGAATTGGCCACCCCTGACGTAGAGGTACCTCCAAAGATGTACTCTGACATCACGATTGGGGCGGGGGCAGTGTGGGGAACAGAAAGAAAATTTAAGCCGTTAGGGGCAGCACAAAGATGCTTTTCTACCAGTTTCTCCTAATTTATGTTATTATTTCAGAATTGTTGAAATAACGGAATGGATGAATACGTTTCATTATAAGGTAGGCATACAAACACGTTTACAGCAACAACAAAAAAAAGTGATCTAGGGTGTAGTTACCCTTTAAGTACATTAATTAGTATGTATTTACAACAGAGTTTAAGCTCTATAGCTTTCAAGATTTCAATAGTAAAATTGAAATAAAAACAAATGCAGAAATGATGCAGTGAGCATGTAGGTCTCATTTAGTCGTCACAAGGACCTTCTCCATTTTTTCCCTCCCAAATGCAATCACATTTAAAGAACTGTGCGGGTATGCATACGTGTGTAACAAAAAACATCACCTCGGAGAAATTCATATACAGACTATTTAAAATAAACAAAAAGAGGACACCGGAGTGTTTTCTGGATGCTTGGGCATTTACTGACCAACACGGTAACCGTTCTGAAAACTGCTTCTCACTGAAGTCATTCATTAAAGAATGGTTTTGCCATTGAAGTCCTTGAAAGTCAGGTCGGAAACAAATTGAGACTGGTACAAATTGATTTGTGTGGTACTTTCAAGGTAATTTGGCTTGAAGTAACACGCGTTAAGAGCAAATACAAAGTAACCAATGTTCCTCTCCACACTGCTCATTCTGTACGCAGTGGGGAATATTCCAAAGCTACTGAGAGAAGCAGCTTTAGCCAGATGCCTTAAAGAGATAGTTCAACCATTTTGAAAAAATGTATATTGTTTTACTTACCCCTGAAATAGTATGTAAGGCTGTAGTGATGCTGTCCTGGTATCAGCGTTGTAGCTAAAATAGGCTAAACCTGAATTGGAACAATGCTAATGATTAGCATCTTGCCATTGGATTTAATTGTAAGCCCCCCCAGGCTAACCTTTGTTTAAATAAACGCCTAAATCCACTGAAATTGTTAAATAAACAAAGGTTTAGTTTGATGGTATGTAGTATTCATTTTACATGCTGAAAAGTTGCCAGTTGTCCAAAACATTTTTTGTAAACGGTAGACCGACTTTGTGCAGCAGTGTTCTGTTCCTAGGTGGCTCTTGCAAGAGGTGTGTGGGAGGGGGTGTTTCACTTCGTAAACACAACAAGCTTACCATAGAAGCAGCTTGCCACAACGTTCTCACGTGAAGTGATACTAAGCGTTACCGGTTCTCTTACAGGATGTTCATAACTTAAATCTAAAGGGAACTAGACTAAAACAACATAATCATATTCGTTAATTTGAGCGAAAATATCATCCTTGTGCACTCAGTAATCAAATGTGCATTTTTGTCACTTGTAAAGCAGTTGTGAAACCTTATTTGAGTTTATTTAGGTGGTTATTTAAACAAAAGTTACAAAAAAAATCATCACTACAGCCTTACATACTATTTTGGGGGTAATTTTAAAAAAAATGGGTGAACTATCCCTTTAAACATGAGGGAAAAACAAGTGGGACATTTTCAAGCATAGAGACCGAAAAATCTCTCCCCTGCAATTTTATGACTTTCCTTGTTTGAAAAACAAAACAAAAAACAAGTGTGTTCTGCAACTGCAGTGAGTGAGACGACCCTCCTACACGTACCCCTCCTGACCGAGCTGGCGGCCGTTGATGAGGCTGAAGTCGGCCAGCGAGGGCTTGGTGCTCTTGAGCGAGGTCACTCGGGTGGAGCTCCGCCCCCTGCTCTGGGAGCGAACGACGCGAGGGGCCCGGCAGCAGCACAGCTGCTTGTTGAACTGCTTCTGGAAGCTCTTGCTCAGCAGGTAGAGGGCGAAGGGGTTGACGCAGGAGTTGGCGAAGGCCAGGACGCGGGCGCACACGCTGGAGATGAAGTGGAGCAAGGAGGTGTCCACCTCCGTGTAGTGGTAGGAGCGGTACAGGTACACCACATGGTTGGGAAGCCAGCACACGGCGAAGAGGGCCACGAAAACCAGCACCATCCTCGCCAGCCTCTTCCTGGACTCCATCTGGGAGTAAGGAGAGAGGAAGGAGCTGAAAGAAAATCGCTAACACATCTTCACTATAATTTGTGTTACATTTACTGCTGTGAATGACAGCAATAAGTGGACAAAATATTTGATGTACAAACCCATTTACTGCAATGCAATAACTGTCCAAGCGCATTGAACGTGATAACGTACATTGAAGGTGCAACGTATGTGTAATTCATCCCAAATAAATAGCACTTGAAAAAAGCACTGAAATATATATTTCCATAAAAAAAGCACTATTGAACATTTTGTTTTCATTTTAATTGTCTTCTTGTTACTCATAGGTATCCATGACACAAACAATGATGCACCAATCTTTGCTGGGACTGCCTTCTATTCAATACAAAGTGGGGAAGTGCAGGATTTGCCAGTTTACCATGTCTTAGTAAAGCCACAGTTTAGAGCTACAGTAATACTTAAGATTGTGGTAACAGTCAAATATATCTTCAGTTTGACGAGCAAAAACGAAGGGAGACGAGAATACAGAAGAAAAGAGAAATATGAGACATACTGAACAGACAGATTGACTGCATGGGTTTTGTAGGCAGGCCAAATTTGTCTTTTGGAGGGAATAAAGAAAGGACATACAGTTACTGGCAATTTGTCAGTCGGTGAGAGCAGGCCCAGGTGTTATTATTTGGACCAGGTGTGCTACATTTTTAACAAGTCATTATTTGTGGATTTGTAATTATCTAGCAGATAAGACTATTTCTGGCATTACTCTCTATACTCTGGCAATATGTTCATCATCGCCTGTCCATAGGCATCTGTCATGCCCTTTCTGTGGGAAGCATGTAACCCAGTGACAATGGGGAAACAATGATGGAACCAGAACTTTATGCTGTGGAAGCTCAGGTCAAGCAGTAAATGTCAACAAGAACTGTACATTGTACATACATGTACATTGCTACTTGACCCCATTCAATCTCAGTGTGCAGCTGACATAAAGGTTTTTTTTTCCACAAGATAACTGAAACACACACAGCTTGCAGTCTGCTTACAGCATAGAGACAGAGACGAGGGGTTGATGGAGTTGCTCGATCTTGGCAAAAGCAACTGCAACCCTTGTCATACTGGAAAAGCCTCGTTCTATAAGTTGTTTCTCGGTTTGAGGACCATAAAAGCCTAAAGTTGTTTCCTGTGCTGGAGCCACCGGCACACTTTTCCCGGAAGATGCCCTGCCAAATCTCAAACAATTTGAAGTGCAGAGACACAGGGATGCGTTCCATGGCATATTTCCCCAACTTTTAAAGTTCAAGTGTTCTGCTTGGATTGCTGCACAGGTCTGTGTCGTGAGGTATTATACCAGCACATATGGACATTGCACAGTCGCTCCCATATTCTTGGTTTTTACATATACACACACACTAAGAAGACCTTGCCTTATATGCAACCTCGACAGTGATCTCACATTTGTGAAACTGAAGCACTTCAGCATTCAAGACACGTGCACAAAAAGAGAGGCAGAGTAATCACACAATCTTTGAACACTGACGCATAAAAGCACGACAAGGGCATTGCACGGGCAAGCTAGCAACTGAATGTAAGACACCTCCATCATTTTGACTGTCATTGGGGAAAAAAATCAATTACAATAAAAAGGTAACTTTCATATAATTTGCGCAGGAAAACCTGTGAAACATCTTTTAAAGTCTTAGTGAACAGCATGGAACTGGTTTCCAAGACAAAAAATGACAGATGTAATTGGAATGATTTAAAAAAATCATATTTTCCGCACCACCTCCATAGCATCTCAATTAGACAAAGGGGCAAAAGCGCAGAATTCCAACATGGGAGGAAATAGACACAGTGAAGACTTGTTACGTTGCCAGATGCAGTATATAAATCACTGATCATTTTGTTGACGAAAACTATGAAGACAAATGTTTGTCCATAGATGGATAAATACCATCCGAAGAGAGTTTCAGATTTGGTCATATTTCTTCTATATCTTACATGCATATAGTGCATGTTCCAACCTTTTGTCATGGTTTGGCAGTTCGCCTCCTCTCCTTGCGGAGGTTCCCTCTCTTAGCCACCGGTCGGCGCCCGTGCCGTATTTTTCCTACGCCTGGAACTTAGTGTTCTCACCTGTGCAGGTGTATGGTTGGCTACTTAAGCGCTGCTATTTCCTGGTTCGGCGCTTTTGTATCATTACTGCCACAGCACAAAGCCGGTAAGGTATAGGACTCAGGAGATTGCGTTCCTTATTGTACATAAGCAGGAACTCTCGTTAGAATCGAGTTAGGGTTTTGTTCTTAGGATTTTTTGTTTCCCTTTCTGTCACTCTTTTCTGAGTTCTTTCATTGTCCTTCCTCTCAGAGGAATTCATTTTTTACCTCTTTGTCAGTTCTCTCTTTTTTCTAAGCTCTCTCATAGTATATAGAGCTAGAGGTTATTTATTTTCTGCCTTTTATTACTGCTCGAGTCTGCAAGCTTTTCACCCACTTTTCTGGGTCACTATTCTTTAGATTAGTTTCCATTTGCCTCTTTATTTTAGCTCTGTAGTATATAGAGCAAGAGGTATATTCTTTCCTTTCTCTTACTACTGCTCGAGTCTGCGAGCTTTCACCCACCTTTCCTGGGTTGTTTTTGGTTTTGGCATATATTCGCCAGGAAGTTTTGTCTTCCTTTTTTAGTTCTCCATTTCCCCTATTAGTGGTTGTTCATGTTGGTGGAGAACTTTAGGAATCCCCTGTCGGTCGCGTTTGGTTCTCCACACCCCCACCCTCAAACATTGTTAGATACTGTGCAATAACAAGACTATAATATTCTTGAAAGAAATTATGATGATTGCAGCAACTGTGTTTAAAGATCAGTCAGTAATCATTTCTAAGAACATTCCAGTGAAAAGAAAATTGTCAAAAATGTTTCATTACCATTATAGTGGCTGAAGAAGGTCAAACTTGCACTGTTTAAAATATGGGGTACTTACTCCAAGAATGCTGAGATACAAAAGGTTGTTTTTTTATTTTGTCAAGAATGCCAAAAGATATAAAGTGCTCAAGTGCTCGAGTGCAAAAAGTGCAAACATTTCAGTCATTTCAGACTTTTCTCAGTGCTTCGGATGCAACTGAGGAAAGCACTGCGCTTTTTGCACTTGAGCACTTTATATCTTTTGGCATTCATGACAAAATAAAAAAACAACTTTTGGTATTTCAGCATAAGAATGTATTCTTGGAGTAAGTACCCCATATTTTAAACAGTGTGCAAGTTCTCCCTTCTTCAGCCAGATTTATATATGTTTTTTTGAACCTACGCACCTGTGGTAACCTATTTGACATTGGCGCAGATTGAGTTTCTTCTATAGTTATTGCCATTATACTGAAACTGTTAGTTTTGTTGACTAATACTAGACTAAAACCAACAATATAATAAATAAAAAAACTGCATAGTTTTATATAAGACAAGTGAGGCTACAGTGCGGAGCAGAAATAAGTGTCTAGAAGCAATTATGATATAGTAAAATATCATAATACATTACATTCATTTAGCAGACACTTTTATCCAAAGCGACATACAATAAGTGCATATGGAAACGTCATCGAAGTAACTACAGAACAGATAAGACAAAGCACATCCTTCCTATAACGTAGCAGCTATCCCTAGTAATGAACATTGAATGTAGTTCACAGTAAACTGGGTAGATCAGCTCTACTACAATACTATTCTAAATACTATTATAAACTTCAGCGCACAGTTAAACAAGAAACAAGAGAGGTCCTAGATTAGTGTATCAGTCCAGGTGGAGTCTGAAGAGGTGTGTCTACAGGCCACGATGGAATGCAGGCATAATGTACATAATACATAATAAAGACTGGTGCATACCAATGCAAAGGTCAAAGCTAGTTAACATTAGAAAACATCAGGATATTGAAGCCATTGTTGAGGATTACTGACCACTTGTCTTCATAGAGTCTGTATGGCCATTTAGAAAACCCAATAATGTTTAATGTGCCCTTGCCGCTCCGTAATCAGTGGCGAACCGGCATGGGGTTTATGAGCGCACCAAGTGTTTACTGTTGTTCATTACACTATGTTAACTTGATCAATTGGAAAGTAACATGATTGCTAGTAGGTTAGCTGGCTAGATAATGGAAATCTCACTGAGGCTTAAAAACATCCATTATTCCAGTGCATTAAATAATTAAGATGTATCGTTTACACGTAACTAAAACAAATTACAGAGTTCACTGTATAACTGTATATTCACACTGTAAAAAAGTTCCTCCGCTGCCACGGCAACTGCTGCTTTGTTGTTTTCTGCTGGCATTATTTGACATAACAGAAGTGAGAAGCCTGAGATAATCGCAAAGACCTCTGGGATATCCTACCTGGTGAAAGATACATTGAATGCTGCCTTCAAATTTAACTGAAATAAGGCACCTTAGAATGACGTTTTTGATTACTTTTGTATGGAACGAAAGAGAAGTGTGCACAATTGTGAAAATAGTAAACTTGATGCCTTCTTATTGGGACACAGCCATCGTATTTGTAGGTTTTAGTTTTTTTACACCAGTTCTACTCTCTCACCATCTGTGATTGCAAACTTGCCTGTTTCCCGACTGAGAGAGCCACCCACCTGCCTTCTGATGTGAATGTTGCCCTCTGCTGGCAGGCTGTAGGCACTTCTAATCAGGCTGCGTGCGATGAAGAAATAATAGATGGAAATGATGAAGAGAGGGATGATGTAAAATATGAGAAAGGAGGCCATGGAGTGGATTCTGGGGTGCAGGTCGCCCACGCTGGGGTAGGGGGCGCACGTCACAAAGGTCTCATTGGTTTCGGCAATGCTGAAGGCATGCAGGTCAGAGAAGACCGCCTCGGGAATGGCCAGGGTCATGGAGAACATCCAGATGGTCGCCGCTCTGACGCAGATTTTCACCGTGGGGTTTGACGCCTGTAAGTCCATTGGTTTGACGATTGCTTTGTACCTTAGTGAAATGAAAACAAACAAAGAACAGATAGTTAATGTTGCTGCGATTCACCTAAGACCATGCATCTTAAAACTAGGAGATCAGTTATTGTCTCCTTTTGTATCAACTTTCCAGACCAGAAACATCTTCCTCTCTTCTGCAAACCAGGGACTGTCTGGGACATTAGGATCAGAAAATTTTATCACATCTGCACACTCACATTCTGCTGAGATACTGTTTTAGTGTGTAGGTGGGTACCATGGTCTGGAATCAAATCTGGCCTGTGGTGGTGCTGGTTATAGCTGGCAACCCCACAGGGTGGTGTACAACTGTCACCCATGGAGGGAAGAAATTCAGCTGCTGAGGGATGTGCATGTTTTACTGTGCACCAGTGACCCCTGGCGGTAGATCAGGTGCCCACGGTCTAAAAAACAGAACTTTTTCAGTTAATATAAGTAATTTATCTTCCCCCACAGCCAATATTTCCTGTGGGGTCCCACAAGGTTCCATTCAGGCCCCCATCATTTTCTCCATCTATATGCTGCCATTAGGAAAGATTATTCAAAAACACAACATCTCCTAGCACTGTTACGCTGATGAAACTCAGCTTGATCTCCCTTTGAAACCCAACAATCAGTCCAATTTAAACTGCCTCACAGAATGCCTTGAGGACATTAAATAGCTTACAATTTCCTACAACTAAATGAAAACAAATCTGAAATTGATCTTTTTGGCACCCCAGATTCTATTAAACTAATCACCAACAGCCTAGGTCAACTATCCACCTATCTTAAGCCTCACCCCAAAAACCTTGATTTTTGACTCCGCGTTCAAATTTGATAAACAGATACATGCAGTGGTAAAATCCAGTTTCTTTCAGCTACGGATATCTTTATATAGGGTATCACTTGGCGGTTCTTGTAAATAACTTCTTTAGCACATAAATCAACACATTCAAATGTTGCCCTGGATAGTAAGTCTACCACTTAAATGCGTCATACAGGGCCATCAAAACTATTTGAAGAATAACACTATCAAATCGTTCACTCTGCTCCTGCTGAATGGCTGAAGCTAAGCAGGTGTGGGCTTGGTTAGTACTTGGATGGGAGACCTCCTGGGAAAAACTAAGTTGCTGCTGGAAGTGGTGTTGGTGGACCAGTAGGGGGCAATCTTCCCTCTGGTCAAATAAAAAATCCCAATGCCCCAGTGCAGTGATGGGGACACTGTGCTGTAGGAGATGCCGTCTTTCGGATGAGACGTTAAACCGAGGTCCTGACTCACTGTGGTCATTAAAGATCCCATGACACTTATCGTAAAGAGTAGGGGTTTCCCCGGTGTCCTGGCTAAATTCCCAACCTGGCTCTTTCAATCTGCCACCTAATCATCCCCCAGTTTAATTGGCTAAAATCATTCTCTCCCTCTCCACCTCAGCTGATGTGTGGTGAGCATTCTGGCGCAAAATGGCTGCCGTTGCATCACCCAGGTGGGTGCTACACATTGGTGGTGGTAGAGACGAGTTTCCCCCTTATCACTGTAAAGCGCTTTGAGTGTCGAGAAAGGCGCTATATAAATACAAGGTATTATTATTATTATTAAATCAACAGCAAGTATGTCGCAGATTTTGTCAGGATTTATTTTTTCCTTGAAAGAATCACTTTTGCGCACCCAGTAGGCTACAGACCCTTTTGTGTGTAATGTAGCATTAATATAGTGAATGTAAAACTTGTAAGCAATGTGTCCAGTTATTCGATAGGGTATTCAGTTCTTGCTTAGCCTACCTGTCCGCGGAAAGTGCCGCCAGTGTGAAAACAGACACACCAACCGATGTGAGCTGGATGAACGGAATTAGTTTGCAGCCGACTCTCCCGAAGAGCCACTCGTCAGTCAGGTACCTGCTGGCATCCACCGGTGCGCATGTAACAAGAAGGAGTACGTCTCCCAGTGCAAGACTTGATATGAACAGGTTAGGGACATTTCTCATGGATTTCACCGTCCAAAACGTCTTGATGAGCGTTATGTTGCCAATGAGTCCAACCATTATAATGATCCCATAAACGGTAGCGATTGCAATCCCACACGGATACAGCATGGAGTGTTCCGTAGCAGTAGAAGTGTGGTTGCTGTCAGTCCCCGAATTATTTGGGGGAAACAAGTCTGTTACAAAAGAATTTAAAAACAAAGGTTCCTCAAGAGACATTTTGCTACTACTTGATTCTCGCGTTATTTAAAAGACTTGATTATTATGCAAAGTAGCCTACTCTGCCTGCTCTGTTCATAGTAAAACACCTGACGTTAAATTAGTTAATGCTGGTCTTACGTATGCCCGAAACAAAAATCTGCTACGAATGTAGTCGCTCTACAAACTGCAAAAATAGTGGTACGGATTCCAGGCTAGCTTTTCAACAAAAAAAAACTTCGAAGTATATTGTCCAACAGACTGCAGCTCATTCACCGTTATCTTGAGCTCACTTTGGCTTTGCGAGACACCAGTCCACACAGACTGTAAAGCGGACAGGCTAGATGAGTGTTGGGATCTAATTTGCTTCTCGTTTTGTTCGCTGAGTTTCTTCGGATGTGTGAGCTTCTGGAGTGAGCGGCACATGGCGTTCCGTACGAAACCTTTAACCATTTAAATGCAGTAGAAAACCCAAGCGCTCCAAGAGAAAGGACTGACAACTTGACGGTGTTGTGACGAATTTTTATGTAGGTTATTGGGTCTAGCCCATATTTTCGGTATCATTTGAATTGCACATCAGTAAGGGTAGCATACTAATAATTCGTTGGAATAATTATGTTATTTTAATCACATAGCCGATTGCAATAAGTTGTTACATTTAAACATTTTACTCTTGCTAGTCAGTGAGTAACGGAGCCAAATAGCTATGCATGTACTGTACTTAAAACGAATTGGAACAATAATCATACACTGAGCTTTTTGTATGCAGTAAAAGCAGTTTGCAGCTATCTGTGCCCCTATATCTAAAAAAATAAAATGTAGCACCATGAGCAAGCAAAATCTCCCGAAAGCCTTTACGACGGTCGTTCCACTCCCAAATCGAGCAAGTGTGAAAGAATATTTTGGGGCAATCTCACAGAAATGAGATACACATAAATAAGAACGTGCAGTTATTTTAACTGAACAAAAATGGTTAAATAAGATCCAGAATGCCCTGGCTATAAGTGCAGTGCCTTCTTGTACAAATAATTTGGCTCATAGAACTGGTTCTTTTGGAGTGCATGTTGTCCGTTTCTCAGCACCTTCTTCAAATGTTTTGATACAATGGATATTTATTAGCCTAATTGAACTGTGCTGTGTGTCTGTTGAGCCAGTTCTGGTTCTGGGCTGGTGCTAGTGCCGGTTCGCAGTTGGTTCAACTTACGAACCTTCAAAGAACCGGGCTGCGTTCCAATCCAATTTTTTTACCGTCCTATCTACTTGGTACTTGGCTGACCCGGAAATCGATCGAGGTCCGCCATCTTTAAGGACATCCCAAACCGCTAAATGCTCCACCGAGGAGCGAGCAGTGGGGAAAGAGGAGGCTCCCGAAGAATTCTTCAGTGAGGAAACATGAGTGCAGCCTTTGCGGAAGTCTTTACTCAGAACGCGTGACGTGTTTCATCACATCTGCCACACTGCCACAGTTTAAAACATGGCGGGACCTCTCGTACACAAATGTAAGTGCTTATCGTTCCTTTCTATTTAATTTATAAAGCGCTTTCATTTATAATGTCACTCGTTCTTTCGGACAAACGAAAGGCAAGTTTATTCATGAAAAAAGAGACAACAAATATTGTAGTTCAGCGTGTAAGCGTAACATTTAGGACATGTTTCTGTCCCATATAGTTGTTTGTTAGCTAACGTTACTGCATAGGAAACGCAAGCTTCAATTAACCCATGTCCTTTCAAAACTGTATACAATTGTATATTGTACGCTATGCAATAGGCTATGTTACGTTTAGCCTATGTTCACACTGTTGAATGCATCCCGGCAAGTAGGCTAACTGAGAAATAGGCTCTACAGTCGCTGCTCGATTTCCAGTGTAACAACTGAAACATGAACACGCAGCTGCTTTGCGTTTAAAATATATTTTTCCTCACTCTTGTATGACAGAAATAATGTAATTTCAGTCTATGTTATTGCATTTGCTGTCTTTGACTGATGAAATGCACATTAGGCTAGCTTATTAGGATAGGCTACTATTTTGCATCATGTAGCCTACTTACATATGTCATGTCTGAATTATGGGCTTGTGAAGCCTTGACACATGCCGTTGTGATTTAGGGCTATACACAGACATTACTAGCTGGTTTTTACTTGCAGGTCTGTTGTGTCATTTACAGGGACAGATGAGAGCACCCTCAGCCTCATTCGGCTGAGGTGTGAGAATGAGCATCTGTTTACGGGGAAGAGGCATGTAGCAAAGAAAGCTTGGGGGTGAGTCATTAGTGACATTCTATAATGTGTGATGTCACATAGAACTAAAATATGTTACACAGAAACATTGGCAATAAGCCATTTTTTATGTTCTTGCAGGACCATGTCACTGTCCATATTGGTGTTCCTACATGTCATAGATTAATGTTGACGGAATCACTCCTCAGCACCATGATTCATGTCTTGTGTTGAAGTAGTTAATTGTATGCAAATGACAACTTCTGATATCCCTAATGTAAGTGTGATGGCAAGAGGCATGCCTGCCCTGTAAATGGATAACACATAAACATGTTATGGCATGGCAGTAATTGTTGTAGGGCACTTGGGTATGGTATGGTAACATGTGTTGTTTTCCTCAGTGAAATTTGTCTGCAGATGGGCCTACAGGGCCAGGTGAGCCCCACCCAAATTGCAAAGAAATGGGACAACCTCAAGCAAAAATATAAGGTGAGGTTCAATTTATGATGTTTTTCCTTTGCGAATTTGTAGTTTCTATTGCATACTGAAACAAAATTATGCCTGTGCAATAGGCTCACAGCTCACCTTCACCCTTGCATCTTTCCTTGTAGGCACTCAGATGCCCTGCTACAGAGACGGAACAGACAGGGGAGAGGCCACAGCAGCCACATGGCCATGGTTTCATGCAATGCATGAGGCCATCGGGGGGAGGCCATCTATTGATCCTCCTGTCCTGATGGATTCATGTGTTTCAGAAAACCTGGCACATGTGGCTGATGAGACCTCAGATGGCACTGGCTCATCTCTTCCTGGATTTGTGGCGGTCACTTGTAGCCGGGCGTGTGTGGAGGAGGAGGAAGAGGATGCACAGCCTGGCTAAAGGCTGTGCCTGTCCCACACCCCCCAAAAGGAGAAGGACCGGTGAGGGAGCCGTTCTGCGGTTCCTGAAGGAAGATGGTGCCAGAAAAGAGGAGCGATTCAAGGCCACACTGGAAAGCTCTAATGAGTTTGAGAAAATTCTTAATAAATTGTAAATAGTTCACAAGTGTTTGTCAATTTGTTTTTTACTTGTGTTTTTACCTTTTAAGATATAGTTTTCATCTGAGTGCCCCCTTCAGCAGCACAAAACTATTTGGGAGAAAAGAAACACACAAATACTAACAATTTTGCTGATCGTGTAAGCTTCAGGAGGGTAATACCTAGGCTATTTCTGGCTTATCGGTCTCTCGCTCTTTACTGGTAACTTCAAGTGAATGTCTTCCTTTTTGTAAATTCTAAGTAGTCAGCCTACATTCATTAATGAATGATTTGCAGTCATTATTCTAATTTACTGTTTTTATTTTACTGTACTCTTAGGTCTGAATTAGACTTTGTTTTGACTTGTTGCTTCCACCAGGTTACTGTCCTATGGACGAATTATGCGATTGAATTGAGGATTGTCATTTCTAATAATTATGAAATGATGTTAAATATATTTTTACTGCAGGATAAGTGAGTGGTTCTAGCACGCAATATCGCCTGTGTTCAGTATTCAGAGTGCTGAACATTTAAACAAGGAAGGGCATTGACCGTTGGAAACACTGGATTCAGAAAATAGACATTTTACAGAATCCTCACTTCCCCGACAGGTGGTTGACATACATTGGTGTCAAAGTGGTATGCTTATAGTGTGTTTTGAAATAAATAAAGGTAATGAAAAAGTGGCACAGAAAAGATGTATGAAACTGATATGTTAGTATCCATAAGTGATTTTATTAACACTAACATAACAAATAAAACGTGGATTAACACTGGACAGAAAGAGGGGCTGCAAGGGAGAATATACAAACATAACAAGAAACGGAGACACTAACAAAAAGCTCTCCTGTATAAATAATATTTCAAACAATTGCCAAATTATATATAATCATGTTCATTCAGTGCTACTGGACACATATTTGGAGCAGACGGTTGCCTCGCCGGCCATGTCCGCTTTTTTCCCCCCTCACTGGACGTGGTGGAGCCACACCAACATCCTCGACAACCTCAAGGATGTCCCCCTTTGTCAGGCAGATGTTATGGAGCATGGCACATGCGGTGATGACCGTGGGTACAAAGGTGTGGTCCACCTCCAGAGCCTTGAAGAGCAGGCACCTCCTGGACCCTTAAGTGGTGTGCCCAGACAACGCTCCCCCATGCGGCAGTAGCATTATCAATGCTTCCATGGAGCCATGGCTCAGACGGTAGTCCTCCATGAGGTCCTGGTCCCCATTAAAGTAAAGCTGGAGCACTGGCACAGTGGCATTTTCTTGGGCATAATGCCCAGCTGTTGGATCGTCGACCTAAAAAAGATTGAAATGAAAAACATTAAGTGTGTACATGCAGCCTACAGTTCACACAAGTTGATTGATTAACACCAAACCACAGTAGCCAAATGTATAGTTTGTAGTCTGACATGCAGGTAAATGTGTGGTATTATAGAACATGCATTTACTATGTGTGCATGACATAACTTTGCTGTGTATTTATCCAGGTGAATTCTACTCCACCCACTGTTAAAAGTGCTTCATGCTTATCAATGTCCATGTTTGATCAAGAGCACTGTCTTATGACTACTGTTGAGAATACGTGATTCTTACCTCACTTAGGAACAGGACGGAGCGAAGCAGTCGCGATCCCCTGAACTGGCAACGCCACCGTTCCCGCTGAAGCCGGTGCCATGCGTTTAGGGCGAACGCTAGGTTCATTGCGGAAATGTTGATTGCGTACAGTAGCAGACCAGTATACTAGCCTATTGAAGTTCGCGATCTAAGTTTTGAAATCAGTATCTGTCGCTTATATACCATCAGATCATACATGCTTAATTGTTGATTGATGAATTAATTAAACGGCATCAGCTCGTTTATTGGCTGGAAGTGTCATTTGTAATGTGCTCCAATTTTAACGAACAAACATGCATTCGAGTCCATTGATGAATTGGCCATTGAGCGTGTGGAATATAGGCGTTGCCTACTTACAATTTTAATTATTCTTCGTGTGATCTTTATTCACACAGTAATAAATAGCCGGTTGTTGTGGACGTGTTAATGGGACACTGTACGTCAAACACAAACACCTGTAATTGAGAGACAATATCCCTATTTCCCATGTCATTTTCACATCTGTCAAATTCCACGGGAGAAAATCATTGAAAAGAATTGTGATAACTTCACAGTGCAATATAGCGTCAAATAAAACAATAGCTTATACCATTTTGCATGCAAAAACAAGCTCAGAGATAAAAATACGATAGGCTACAGAACAATCCGTTAGCCTTCTTTTTTTGACAGGTGATACAGCTGTGCACACGTCATTAGTAATTGACGTCGCTTCAGCTGACGCTTGACTGAGCAAGGACGTTCCATTTGCTTAATTCAATGTTGCCTCGCTGCTGCGTCCTCGTATGTGATCCTTGGATCCTTTCCTTATGGCCTCCACTGGGTGGAGCTAATGAGCGAGGAAAGGACCTAGGAAAAGAAGCAAGCAGTAAAAAAATTGGATTGGAACGCAGCCCCGGTTTGCTTTTCCACAGGCTAGAGAGCCACGTCATTGCGTCACTGTATACGTCTCCGCTTTCCCAGCAACGCTAGCGCCAAAGACCTGAGCATTTGACCACATGTGTGTTGTAGATCCGGACATTGTGGAAGACTCTCAATGATGGCGGCGAGTAGTACTGGAGGGAATTCAGAGGATGTTGAGGATGACATGGATGTTGAGGAATGGAGTAGAGTAGCTAGCAGGAGAGGACGGGGTAGAGGGAAAGTGAGGATAGAAGAGCAGGTGAGGAAACCAGGTGATAAAAGTAATAAACGGAGTTGGGAGGAAAGTAGCTCTGATAGTGAAAGATCGAGATCGGTTCGTAAGAAATTGGCGGGAGAATAATTTAAAATAATACTGAAATTTAGGCGGGAAGATGAAAATTAAAATATCAGCTTAAGTCTAATGGTTTTGACCAGGGAGTTGAAAAAGAAAGTAGGAGATATTGAAATGGCTAAAATACTTTGAGATGGAAGTTTGTTTTTGAAACGCAAAAACGAAAAACAGAAAAATAAGGCGTTGCAGATTGAAAATATCGGCAGGAAAACGGTGATTGAGAGAAAAGTATTGGGTGAGGATAGATTTAAATGGGGAGTGATAACAGGCATACCGATAGAAGAAGATATGGACAAGATTGCAAAAATGAAGAGTGAGGAGAATTAGAAGACTGTTTAGAACAGTGAATGGAAGTAAGGAAAATAGTCTATCAGTACTAGTGGAGTTTCAGGGTTAAAATAGGTTATATGAGCTTTAGGGTAAGGGCTTATGTACCACCACCGCTACATTGCTACAAATGCCAGAGATACGGGCATATTGCCGCAGTTTGTAGGGGGGAACAAAGATGCGCTAAATGTGGAGGAGACCATAAGTATGAAGAATGTGGGGATAATGTGCAAGCTAAATGCTGCAACTGTGGAGGTGGTCATAGCGTGGCATATGGAAGATGTGAAGTTAAGAAAAGAGCAATGAAAATTCAGCAAATCAAAACACAAAATAACATAACATATGCAGAGGCAGTAAAGAAAGTGCAAGGAGAAAGCAGAGTAGAAGAATCGGAGAGAAAATACCAATCTTCTAGATTTGAAGTGCAAGGAGAAAGAAGAGTAGAGGATTCTGAGAGAAAAATCATTAAACAAACCTCTAGAGATGGGATGGAACAGAGTAGTCAAACTAAAGGGTTGAGTACTGAAAATTTGATTTTATTCATTGCCTATGTCCTCAATTGTTCAGAGCAAGCTAAAAGCAAAACCGAGAAAATAAGAATAATAGTTCAGGGAGCGGAAAAGTTATTTGAGGTGAAGGGTCTTTCTTGGGAGCAAATTCAAAAAGAAAGTCAGGAAACAAGTTCTAAAGGACTTATGTAGGAATTCATATTGAGATGAAGAGAAGAGATTCAAATATGATTTAAGAGATGTATTATAAAGATTGTTTGGTATAATTTTAGGTTTTATTAGTTGTATTTATTTATAAATTTTTTATAGATACAGACCTAAGATAAATTAAATTTAATGAATCCTGATCTACACTCCAATCCGGATGGTGGCGGTAATGCACAATTTCATTGTTTGGCAACCGCCATAAAACAACAAAAGAAGAAGAAGAAGAACGCTAGCGCCAACTTCAAACACAACAACAACAATGGCAGACTACATCGCATCTCTAGTGTTGCTCCTGGCTTTGCGAACCTACATTGGCATCCAAACATGACTGGTTTTTATTTCACGTCCATGCTGAAGCTCTGTTTTTTTTTTTAAATAGCGATGGTCTTGGTTGGTCACGATAATCTCGCCCCCAGCCTCTGATGTAAGTGGTTCTTCGTTCTAGACCAGCTAAGTGTTGGTGCCGCTATGGAACCAGTTTTTTTGCCGAGAGCCAGTTTTTTTGCTGTCGAAACGCAAAGAACTGGTTCGAGATTAGGCACCGGCTTCGAACTAGCTCTCAAACTTGCTGTGTATGTATATGGTGTGATTTATATTTCCAGCCCAGGTATACAAATCTGGAGTAGAAATTGAAGTAGGCCTATCAGGAATGGCACAGTACAGCTGAATGCCAATGAACTGCCTCATTTCATTTTGCATGGTTTTAGAAGCACTGTGTAGCGCAACTTTCTTCTCGACAATGCTTGACATTTTGCTCCGACAAATTTGTTGAACGTTGGAAAATTGCTAGCCAATATACGAGTGCCACAAGTGCCACAATTTGAGTATTGCAAAGTGAACTGTATTTGCCATCAATAATTTGAAGGTTTCATTGCGGTGGATGGCATCATCGCCAGTAATAAAACGCTTAATATAAAAAATAATGAAGGTAATTTCGAACCTACCACAAACCAGCACAAACGAACAAGACTATTTTGGAGTGATTCGGAGCTAGGCTACTAGGGGTGGAGAGTGACACAGCTTATTAAGATACATTTTCAATGTAAGAGAAACAAGCACATTCACTTGATTTACCAGAGTAAGTAATACCAGACTTGGCTAACACTTGGCTAATACTCCCAGACCAGCAGGTATACTAGCCCTAATACTATGGTAACTACCTAATACTATGGTAACCTAAATTAACTATGGTAACAATGAACCAAAGAACAAATACTGAATGTCAGATTACATACATAACAAGTACAAAGAAGAAAAACATAAAACCATAAAAAGGCCATAATGAGTGGGCAGAGGGAGACTATTCGAGTGATCAAGACAAAGACTGCTCAAGCACGATAGTACCCAAGAAAAAACATTTTCTAAAAAATTACTTGGAAATAAATTTGTTAATTGGCAGTTTTAGTTTTCATAATTTATTTTTACATTGCAGCTGTAGCAGTGTGTTGCTAAGGTGAATAATTTTAGCTTCTAGCTTATTTGCACTGTATGCATTTGAAGGGACAGTTCACCCCAAAATGAAACTAAGATATGTAGATAGATATCCGCTGCAGCTGTATCACCCTGATACAATTGACCTGACCTGATACAACTGATCTGATACAACACCCTGATACAACATCTCTTCCCAAAAATAATGACACAGTCTTGTTCTGCATGGTTTTTTTGGACGTTTTTTTTCTACCTAAGTACTCCAACTGTGTATATCCTCACAGTCTCAACCATAGTACGGCAGTATTCTGGGGCTTATGTCAAAACAGTGTTCCATAGAATACTGGTGTGCTTTGGTTGAGACTGCGCGGATATAGACTACACAGTTGACGTAGGTCTACTTCGGTAGAAAGTAGTTTTCGAAAAAAACTGTCTGTGGATGTTTGTAACAGTGTCATTATATTAGGAAAGGGACTTTGCTGTTGATGTTTTTACGTAAATTTTTACGCTTTGAACGCCACAAACACTGGACCCAGTAAGGTCCGTTGTATCAAGGTGAGCTGCAGCAGATATCTATAAAACCAGTGAAATCTCAACTATCTGGATGGATAGATAGCACTACGGGTAAATAGAAACATATCTTAATTTCATTTTTGGGTGAACTGTCCCTTTAAACAGCAGTTGTGAATCTATAGTAGTGGAGTTTTCAGTATTGCTGGCATTGTCAAGGATACAGGCAATGACGCACAAGTGCCATTCTAGGGTGCCGTTTGTCAGAATTTGAAACAACGGTGGCAGCGTGAATATACTATAAAATAAAAAGTAATATGCTTAAATACAGCATAAAGCACTGTATATTATAATGATCCTGCAGTTGCACCTGTATTAGCAGTAGCATTAGGTTACTGTTATGTCTCTTTTTTCTATTTGGAGAGAAATAAGGCAGGCGGGCAGGGACTTGTGGAGGATGTTTATGGAGTTAGCGGACACAAACCAGCATTAAGACAACTGATTCTACTTGATTGAAGACCATGCATAGTTAATTAGTTGAATCGGGTATCATAGTGCTTTTGAATAAGATTGGACACCCCTGTTCTTCCTGAAGTTTTGATATTTGGAAGATATTCAGAAAATGAGACTAGCAGAAAAAGTAAGTGAACAGTTCATGGGAAATGAAACAATGGCAATTTGTTGTGCACAGTAAAACACACATCTGAATGTATTTCTCAACTGCAACACATTTATCCAATAACAGTGTCAGATGAACACTCCACCACCCAATATACAGACACATGTCATTTTGCTGGCTAAACTGATACAGTTAGTGTTGTCTTTGCAGCCCTTCTAGCAACGTTCAAAACGTATGCGAGTGCTCGATTACTCCTGAGTCCACAGCCATGGAAATGATCCAAATGTCTCCCCCTAATAAACACAGCAACCTGAAGTACTAAAGGTGCAAATGCTTGCCGGTTAGGATGGGAGGGGATACTGTCACCATGTCATTTCATAGAAATATGAAAAAGAAAAAGAAGCCCTTTTTCGATGGCACAATCAGTCTGGATTTAATCTTTCCTCATTTCTGAAGTCCATTAAAAATGCAATGGATACAATAGGGGCAGAGACAGAGAAAATCGAAAAGCACTGTCTGCAGGCATTCAAGTCTTCATTTTAAAATTTTTGTTGTGAAGAGCTTCTGCAACAGCAAGAGGGACAGGCATGTTCTTGATTATTTATTTGCAGTGAACACTCATCTAGAGGGATACATATAGCAGGCAATGACATCTTGTCCACTTAAACTAGGCCTACTGGCTGTTAAGGACCTTACTCAAGAGCACTATAGCAGTGAATTCCACTCTTGCTGTTAAGTATCTTATTCAAGGGTGCTATATACACTGACGCCGAGTGAGGAGAAAAAGTTTTGGGTGACCCCTTAATAATTACATCGGCGGCAGTGCCCCCAATTTTTGGGACAATGATCAGTGAAATATGTTATGAAATTATTTACGTCAATATAGCAGTACAAGAAAGTTTTTTTTTTTTTTAAATTTAAGACATGATATAGGTGTCTTATAAATATTGTGCTACAAGAGAAAACTATTATTCAATCATGGCTGCACTCTGGATTATCGCATTAGTGAAGTTCATTTGAGATTCATGTATCACGGGTGCCAGAGGAGGTTGCTCCTCCTCTATTTTTCAGAGGTAAGAGGGAGATCAAAATATTAAAAACCGAGTAATTGGTAGAAATAAACCATAAAAGAAAAGAAAGAATGAAAGAACCTCCCAGCCGTAGCCGAAACCAAAAACACCCTTGTAACACAGGATAGCCACGTAAACACGGGCGATACTAATACTGGTAAAAGGAAGAACAGCAAAAAACAAAGGCACCCTCGGAACTATATTCCCTGAGCTTCTATGTAGTTATCTAAGTACAACTCTACTACGCGAATAAAGAAAAACAATCTTTTTTTATGTGACAGGTAGGACACTAGGACCCTGTAGCCTAGAACAGATCATGGCAGGAGGGTATAAGAGAGTAGAATCCCGCGAGATTTCAGAACTTCACGTGTGTTCACGTGTAAGGAAGTGATTGATGGACACACGTTGCTGACGGTGAACTTTGTTTGTGAAAGAACTGAAGGTAGGAACGGCGTGTTTATAATTAGTTTTATGTTATCATTTTACAAACACACTTTCATTTACCTGTTCATGTGGTTATGTGGATTTTATAGTCACTGCCCCCATGTATTCTAGACGTAACCTGTTGATGCAGCAGACCCTAGTGAACCAAGCTTCATAGCAGAACCTAGGGAGTGACCCTTGCCGTGTGTTTTGTTACCAAAAACATTTAAGGCATTGACACATGTCATCGGCAGTGAACTGTGTAGAAGAACGTGAGGTACAGTGTGTTTTCTGTGGGCTTATGGTTTTTACCAAACGTTGTGCTTTTACCTCTTTGCATATTTCCATGATGTTGACCTGACATTTACTGCTCATATTATATTTTAGATGTACCTGTGATGCAGCAGACCTGAGTGAACCAAACTTCATACTTACTGGGTGATACAGCAGAATCTGCTGATACACCGGAAACCTGATCAGCCACACAGCCACTGTTTTTCCTCTGATAGAAAATACTGAAAAAGCGTAGCGTTTGGCTGGTACTCTCTGTTGCCTAGATAAGGTTTAGTGCAGGCCACACAGTTGTTTTATTTATTGTTTTATAGGAACCCCTGTCCGTGTCCCCCTCCCCACCTTCAGTGTATAACCCAGTGTGCCATAAGCGTGCAGTGTATAACCCAGTGTGCAATAAGCGTTGCAGTGTATAACCCAGTGTGCCATAAGCGTGCAGTGTATAACCCAGTGTGCAATTGTTTGGTGTGCAGTGTATAGCCCCTGGTATAGCATGTGACTCAGGGTGTAGTGCCTAACCCCTACTTACCCGTATTACCCCGTTGATGCCCTTTTGTTATTGTCTTTGCTTTCCACTGACCCGTTGGTAGGGTCTGGATGTTGTTTTATTGTTGTGTGTGTGCCTCAATAAATTGTTATCTTTTGTGATACAAAAGCCTCTGTTCCTTTCCCTCCTTTAATGGAGGCCTTGTGTGGGGAATCTAACTTAGTACGGCTAAACTACAAGTAGCTCTGGGTCTCTCACCCTTAAAGAGAGTGGCGTAGTCATTTTGGTAATTGAGTAATTTAATCTATTGTTGCCAAGGGTCACATTTGGCGCAGTCGGCAGGATTTCAGAGGCTTTTTGTATTTGTTTTGGAGGCACAGAGATAGCCAAGCAATAAGTTAGGGTTGGAGGAAAAACAGTGGTTGTCCAGGAGAAGGCCAAGAGGACATCCACCGCGCCGTGGCTTTGACACCACCAGTGTGCACTAAGTGTGGATTTCATTTTTTTCCTTTTATTTTTTGTGGGGATCCGGCTTTCAATTAGGTTACTCTATTGATTGGTCTAGGAAAAATATCCTTAAAATGTCTACCGACACAGAAGAGCAAATCAGGTCCTTGATTGAACTTGTTAAACAACTACAGGCAGAGAACAACAGGCTCATAGACGGGGGGAATGAGATAGTACCTGTATCGGCCCCTGGGCCTTCTGGCCATGTAGTGAGTAACGGTGTCATGAGTAATTCAGTGTCGGAGCGGGTGTATGTTTACACACCAAGGGAGAGGAAATGTCCACGGTTTTCAGGGGTCATGGCCCAGGATGCCATGACTGTTGAAGACTGGGTGGAGGAAGCGCGGAAGTCGTTGGCTGTGCGTCAGACTTCTCTGACTGAGCAGGCCGCCTTTCTCTGTGACCTTTTAGATGGGGAGGCTAAAAGGGAAGTTAAATTCAGCTCTCCGGAGGATAGAGCCAATCCCGAATCCATTTTTAAAATGCTGCTTGACAACTTTGGCTGTGATCAACCATATGTTACGTTACAAAGACAGTTCTTTCACCGTCAGCAACGTGAAAACGAGTCCATCCAAGTTGAGGAGCAGAATGAGGGCCAGGTGGTATCCATCCACTCTATGGCAGCGGTAGAGCAACGATGGGCCTCTCAGTTGGCCAGTTTCAACTTTGAGATCAAGTACCGCCCGGGCACAGCTAATCAAAATGCAGATGCTCTTTCTTGCCAGCTAAACACTCCAGCACTGCAGTCCATCTCTGCTGTTGTACCTGGCTTTTCTGTCCCACCGCAGGTGGTTGGAAACTCACTAAAGTGCCCTGTAGTGAAACCACAGTGCGCTGCCGTTACTATGGCAGTGGACGCAGTTCTAGTACGAGAGAAGGCTGACTTGCAGGCCCTTCAAGCCACAGACCCGGTGATTAAGGCTTTTCTGTACTATTGGAAGAGAGGGCGCCCCCTAAATAAAGCAGAACGGTTAAGAGAGCCTGGCCAGGTCGTGGAGCTTATTCGACAGTGGGGGAAAATCAGGGAGACGGAGAGTGTTCTTTACCGGGAAATCCAGATACCCCCAGGCCGAAAGATAGTCCACCAGCTGCTATTACCGGCAGCACTGCAGCCAGAGGTACTGACAAGTCTACACGACAATCATGGCCACCAGGGAGCAGAGAGAACAACGGCACTGATCCGAGAGAGGTGCTACTGGTCCAACATGCACTCGGATATTGATCAGTGGTGCAAAGAGTGCGAACGTTGTGTCGTTGCTAAAGCGGTGCGGCCATCAGTCAGAACATTCATGGGACACCTGATGGCCTCCAAGCCCCTGGAAGTGGTGGCCATTGATTTTACCACCCTGGAGAGAGCCAGTGATGGCAGAGAAAACATATTGGTCGTGACCGATGTTTTCTCCAAATTTACCCAAGTATACTCTACGTTAGATCAAAAGGCCCACACGGTGGTCAAGATTCTTACAGAGAGATGGTTCTACACGTACGGAGTGCCAAAACGGATCCATTCCGACCAAGGCCGCAACTTTGAAGGAACTACTGAAACGACTGTCAGCTTTCGTGGCCCTACCAAGCCAACGAATGGCCCAACCAACCCCACCCCCATCAGTACACTCCCAACAAGTGACATTCAGGCCATGGAGCTAGTGCGACGATCCCATTTAGTCAGGTTAAGTCATGTCACCGGGACGGTGACCTTTCAATGTGGGGGTGTATGTGACAGGTAGGACACTAGGACCCTGTAGCCTAGAACAGATCATGGCAGGAGGGTATAAGAGAGTAGAATCCCGCGAGATTTCAGAACTTCACGTGTGTTCACGTGTAAGGAAGTGATTGATGGACACACGTTGCTGACGGTGAACTTTGTTTGTGAAAGAACTGAAGGTAGGAACGGCGTGTTTATAATTAGTTTTATGTTATCATTTTACAAACACACTTTCATTTACCTGTTCATGTGGTTATGTGGATTTTATAGTCACTGCCCCCATGTATTCTAGACGTAACCTGTTGATGCAGCAGACCCTAGTGAACCAAGCTTCATAGCAGAACCTAGGGAGTGACCCTTGCCGTGTGTTTTGTTACCAAAAACATTTAAGGCATTGACACATGTCATCGGCAGTGAACTGTGTAGAAGAACGTGAGGTACAGTGTGTTTTCTGTGGGCTTATGGTTTTTACCAAACGTTGTGCTTTTACCTCTTTGCATATTTCCATGATGTTGACCTGACATTTACTGCTCATATTATATTTTAGATGTACCTGTGATGCAGCAGACCTGAGTGAACCAAACTTCATACTTACTGGGTGATACAGCAGAATCTGCTGATACACCGGAAACCTGATCAGCCACACAGCCACTGTTTTTCCTCTGATAGAAAATACTGAAAAAGCGTAGCGTTTGGCTGGTACTCTCTGTTGCCTAGATAAGGTTTAGTGCAGGCCACACAGTTGTTTTATTTATTGTTTTATAGGAACCCCTGTCCGTGTCCCCCTCCCCCACCTTCAGTGTATAACCCAGTGTGCCATAAGCGTGCAGTGTATAACCCAGTGTGCAATAAGCGTGCAGTGTATAACCCAGTGTGCCATAAGCGTGCAGTGTATAACCCAGTGTGCAATTGTTTGGTGTGCAGTGTATAGCCCCTAGTATAGCATGTGACTCAGGGTGTAGTGCCTAACCCCTACTTACCCGTATTACCCCGTTGATGCCCTTTTGTTATTGTCTTTGCTTTCCACTGACCCGTTGGTAGGGTCTGGATGTTGTTTTATTGTTGTGTGTGTGCCTCAATAAATTGTTATCTTTTGTGATACAAAAGCCTCTGTTCCTTTCCCTCCTTTAATGGAGGCCTTGTGTGGGGAATCTAACTTAGTACGGCTAAACTACAAGTAGCTCTGGGTCTCTCACCCTTAAAGAGAGTGGCGTAGTCATTTTGGTAATTGAGTAATTTAATCTATTGTTGCCAAAGGTCACATTTGGCGCAGTCGGCAGGATTTCAGAGGCTTTTTGTATTTGTTTTGGAGGCACAGAGATAGCCAAGCAATAAGTTAGGGTTGGAGGAAAAACAGTGGTTGTCCAGGAGAAGGCCAAGAGGACATCCACCGCGCCGTGGCTTTGACACCACCAGTGTGCACTAAGTGTGGATTTCATTTTTTTCCTTTTATTTTTTGTGGGGATCCGGCTTTCAATTAGGTTACTCTATTGATTGGTCTAGGAAAAATATCCTTAAAATGTCTACCGACACAGAAGAGCAAATCAGGTCCTTGATTGAACTTGTTAAACAACTACAGGCAGAGAACAACAGGCTCATAGACGGGGGGAATGAGATAGTACCTGTATCGGCCCCTGGGCCTTCTGGCCATGTAGTGAGTAACGGTGTCATGAGTAATTCAGTGTCGGAGCGGGTGTATGTTTACACACCAAGGGAGAGGAAATGTCCACGGTTTTCAGGGGTCATGGCCCAGGATGCCATGAATGTTGAAGACTGGGTGGAGGAAGCGCGGAAGTCGTTGGCTGTGCGTCAGACTTCTCTGACTGAGCAGGCCGCCTTTCTCTGTGACCTTTTAGATGGGGAGGCTAAAAGGGAAGTTAAATTCAGCTCTCCGGAGGATAGAGCCAATCCCGAATCCATTTTTAAAATGCTGCTTGACAACTTTGGCTGTGATCAACCATATGTTACGTTACAAAGACAGTTCTTTCACCGTCAGCAACGTGAAAACGAGTCCATCCAAGTTGAGGAGCAGAATGAGGGCCAGGTGGTATCCATCCACTCTATGGCAGCGGTAGAGCAACGATGGGCCTCTCAGTTGGCCAGTTTCAACTTTGAGATCAAGTACCGCCCGGGCACAGCTAATCAAAATGCAGATGCTCTTTCTTGCCAGCTAAACACTCCAGCACTGCAGTCCATCTCTGCTGTTGTACCTGGCTTTTCTGTCCCACCGCAGGTGGTTGGAAACTCACTAAAGTGCCCTGTAGTGAAACCACAGTGCGCTGCCGTTACTATGGCAGTGGACGCAGTTCTAGTACGAGAGAAGGCTGACTTGCAGGCCCTTCAAGCCACAGACCCGGTGATTAAGGCTTTTCTGTACTATTGGAAGAGAGGGCGCCCCCTAAATAAAGCAGAACGGTTAAGAGAGCCTGGCCAGGTCGTGGAGCTTATTCGACAGTGGGGGAAAATCAGGGAGACGGAGAGTGTTCTTTACCGGGAAATCCAGATACCCCCAGGCCGAAAGATAGTCCACCAGCTGCTATTACCGGCAGCACTGCAGCCAGAGGTACTGACAAGTCTACACGACAATCATGGCCACCAGGGAGCAGAGAGAACAACGGCACTGATCCGAGAGAGGTGCTACTGGTCCAACATGCACTCGGATATTGATCAGTGGTGCAAAGAGTGCGAACGTTGTGTCGTTGCTAAAGCGGTGCGGCCATCAGTCAGAACATTCATGGGACACCTGATGGCCTCCAAGCCCCTGGAAGTGGTGGCCATTGATTTTACCACCCTGGAGAGAGCCAGTGATGGCAGAGAAAACATATTGGTCGTGACCGATGTTTTCTCCAAATTTACCCAAGTATACTCTACGTTAGATCAAAAGGCCCACACGGTGGTCAAGATTCTTACAGAGAGATGGTTCTACACGTACGGAGTGCCAAAACGGATCCATTCCGACCAAGGCCGCAACTTTGAAGGAACTACTGAAACGACTGTCAGCTTTCGTGGCCCTACCAAGCCAACGAATGGCCCAACCAACCCCACCCCCATCAGTACACTCCCAACAAGTGACATTCAGGCCATGGAGCTAGTGCGACGATCCCATTTAGTCAGGTTAAGTCATGTCACCGGGACGGTGACCTTTCAATGTGGGGGTGTATGTGACAGGTAGGACACTAGGACCCTGTAGCCTAGAACAGATCATGGCAGGAGGGTATAAGAGAGTAGAATCCCGCGAGATTTCAGAACTTCACGTGTGTTCACGTGTAAGGAAGTGATTGATGGACACACGTTGCTGACGGTGAACTTTGTTTGTGAAAGAACTGAAGGTAGGAACGGCGTGTTTATAATTAGTTTTATGTTATCATTTTACAAACACACTTTCATTTACCTGTTCATGTGGTTATGTGGATTTTATAGTCACTGCCCCCATGTATTCTAGACGTAACCTGTTGATGCAGCAGACCCTAGTGAACCAAGCTTCATAGCAGAACCTAGGGAGTGACCCTTGCCGTGTGTTTTGTTACCAAAAACATTTAAGGCATTGACACATGTCATCGGCAGTGAACTGTGTAGAAGAACGTGAGGTACAGTGTGTTTTCTGTGGGCTTATGGTTTTTACCAAACGTTGTGCTTTTACCTCTTTGCATATTTCCATGATGTTGACCTGACATTTACTGCTCATATTATATTTTAGATGTACCTGTGATGCAGCAGACCTGAGTGAACCAAACTTCATACTTACTGGGTGATACAGCAGAATCTGCTGATACACCGGAAACCTGATCAGCCACACAGCCACTGTTTTTCCTCTGATAGAAAATACTGAAAAAGCGTAGCGTTTGGCTGGTACTCTCTGTTGCCTAGATAAGGTTTAGTGCAGGCCACACAGTTGTTTTATTTATTGTTTTATAGGAACCCCTGTCCGTGTCCCCCTCCCCCACCTTCAGTGTATAACCCAGTGTGCAATAAGCGTGCAGTGTATAACCCAGTGTGCCATAAGCGTGCAGTGTATAACCCAGTGTGCAATTGTTTGGTGTGCAGTGTATAGCCCCTGGTATAGCATGTGACTCAGGGTGTAGTGCCTAACCCCTACTTACCCGTATTACCCCGTTGATGCCCTTTTGTTATTGTCTTTGCTTTCCACTGACCCGTTGGTAGGGTCTGGATGTTGTTTTATTGTTGTGTGTGTGCCTCAATAAATTGTTATCTTTTGTGATACAAAAGCCTCTGTTCCTTTCCCTCCTTTAATGGAGGCCTTGTGTGGGGAATCTAACTTAGTACGGCTAAACTACAAGTAGCTCTGGGTCTCTCACCCTTAAAGAGAGTGGCGTAGTCATTTTGGTAATTGAGTAATTTAATCTATTGTTGCCAAGGGTCACATTTAACTGCGAGCAGAGAAAAAAAACAACAACAACCGTAACATTCGTGAAGTCACGAAATGATAAAGAAGCGGAACTCAGGGGTTTAAATACCTCCTGACGCGGACGACAGGTGAACCAGATAATCACCTGGGCGAAAGGAAAATCCCGCAAGGGAATGCGGAGAAAAAATCCGACAGACCGAAAAAGACGAGGCGTGGAATTAGAGGAAAGGAAGGGGAAACCATGACACAAAGGAGAGGATCAAGACTGCTGGACAACCACTCGTTGGACTGACAGGCTTCTAGTGACACATTACGCACACACAAGGTTCATTCCCATCCAGAGCCTGCAGTGATTACATGTGTCTTTCTCTCTCGTTCACCTGGCCCATTTTTTATATTCATCCTTTTTGTTGAAATATGATGTGATAATATCATATTTGTTAGGTTAGGTTATTATTATTAGATTATTTTTATGTTGCGAGTTGGATTATTGCTACATTTGAACAGAAGAACATAACATAACTTGAACATAAGAACGTAAGTGATAAGTAGCCAACTAGTGTAAAATAACATGATGCCGTGGGTTGGTTTTCCACCTGCCAATTTTGTGAGTCACCAGCCGCCACTGACGGGTGCACAAGATGCAGATACGCCACTTTAAACCAACGTCAGCAACGTTATTCGGTCTCAGTTATTTTTATGTATCAAGCATAAGCACAACTTGGCAAATGATCTTAAGAGCATGTTTAAGTTTAAATCCAAGAAATTTTTTTTAAATGAGGCCCCGCCCAGGGGTGGCCTGTCTGCTTATGGTGGCAACGGTTAATATGGGACTCATCTGTCACTATCGCTCACTCAGAAAGCTCATAGAAAGTAATCAGAAGCTTTCTACCACTGTTCAAATGTTAGTACAGAATAAGTGGCTCCATTGTGATTTCTCTCTGCAGGGCCACCAATCGGTTTTCAATTAAATAAACGCACGACAAAGAAAGGAATGTTCCGGAACACAAGGTCGTATGCTCTACTGTAAGTCTGGGATTTGACCTGTGTGCAAACATCACCCGAGTATACAAAGGAAACGAGGTAGGCAAAAGGGACAAATGTTACATTTGCAGGTAAAGACCTTTTCAATGGAGTAGCAGTAACTCCCACAGAAGAAAAAAAAAATGCTTTTGTTTTGTGGGGACAGACAAATTTCATTTTAAACACTCATTCAAATCTGCATTTCTGTTATGCGCAGCTTGAGTATCGGCACTTTGAATAAATGCAGCACTACCCCATAGTTTATGTGTCATAAATATTTCCACTTGTTGGTAGACCATTGAAAAATATTAAGCTTAAAATGGTTGTCAGGAGACTCTTCGTCACCCAACTGTACCAGGTCAACCCCTCTCACCCCCCTTTGAGGAATCCACTCACCACATGACCAGGTAAGTAAAATAGAGCACAGTTCATTAAAATAACAACAGACAGCCCAGCAAGCACTAACCCCCCAGTTCTGTATGCTCCTCCCCCATTACAGACACTGGCAACCTTCCTTCCTGATTGCAATTACTGGCAGCCATGCCCGCTCCCAATCCTGTGATTATCATTCTGCATGCTCAACCCAATTCCCCCATTTACCGTGTACCCCGCTCAATTAGGCCTGCGTGAAGACTGTCAAGATGGTTGTCATCCTGACTACATCGCCCTGCACCAGCAGCTGGGACAACAGATCCACGTTTGAATTTCGGGCCGATACTTCACTTCCAATTCGTAGTCAAAAAATTATTTAGGGAAAAAAATGTCATTACTGTCAACTGCGTGTCGATAAGAAAGACAATCAGCAGAAAGGCATTGCACCTTTCATGCGATTGACAAAAACACATCACATGATCATGTGGAAGCTGTACGACTTTGCTGCTGGTTGGCTGTCTTATCAACAGTCAATAGATATCAGCGGTGATGTTTTTTCCGGAAGCATTTCATGCGGCCTCTGAAGTTTGGATGTTTACTGCCGTATATCGGGTATACTTAAAGAAAAAACGAGAAGAAAGGTGCCGGCCGTTATTGCATTCGATAATTTTTATTATGTTGTATATCGCCCAGCCCTACGGCAAGCCTGAGAAACTGGACAGTCCTCGACGGCAGCTGTGTTCTCCTAGTCCGCGGCCACCCCGGCCCGGCTGACGACATAGCCCAAGTAACGCACCTCCTTCCTCAACAGCCAGCACTTCTGCAGTTGTAATTTCAGCCCATGTTGAGCCAGCCTCTCAAACAACGCCTCCAGATGTTTCACCTGCATCTGGAAATATGGGGAGAACACTACAACATCATCATCCAAACAAGATTTTGTCATTCAGCACATCTCCCAGGCACCTCTGCAAGGTGGCCGGCCACATTACATAACCCGAATGTAATGCGCTCAAATTGGAATGAGCCGATGGGGGTGGCGAACAAGGTCTTCTCACAGTCCTGTGGGGCCACCGCTACCTGCCAGTACTCATTGGCCAGATCCAGGGTGGAGTACCATTCGGCCCGCTTCTTACTCATAAGCGACTCCTCAATCCGGGGTAAGGGGTAAATGGTTACCTGATCTCTTGCGCCCATCTGAGCGGGTTGGTCTTAAGATGAGGCGTGGTCAGTTGCACTGTTGGCGTATTGCTATTTTGATGCTGAAAGTGTTTGCGCTAAAACAAACACAAACCTCGTCTAAAGTCATGTCATTTTGATTCATTGTTATTTTAAGGGCACAATATCAAGATAGTAATGTGCGTCTACACAGGTGTGTACACAACATGCGCACACCCTCCTGTCTGTTACACAGGGGCATGCACAAACATGCATACAAATATCAAAATTACAATGTGAAATAGGGATTGATATATCTCCTGGGAATAGACGCACATTGTCCCGGAAATCCTGGGAAAGTGGGCGTCTTTTAAGGCATAAACTACCGGCGAAAACACGTTAGTCATATTTCAATCAGCAGGACAATATAATCCAAAGAAAAATATGTGTAAACCTATGGGTTCCCAATCTGACAGATTTTGTGTATTTGGTGTCATCACTAAAGCAAAATAATGTTATTTATGTTAATAATCAATATTAGAATCCACATAATATGAATTTCAGATGAAGCTTGAACTTTGTTGACTGAAGTTCATTGCCTGTGATCTGTCTGCTCTTAGAACAGTTGTTATACCCATTGGGTACTGTAAGTTCCTCTAAAGTAAGGACAAAAACCTTTTCTTTTTTTTCATATAATGAAAGTTTAAGTGTTTTAGACGTCGCTTAATATAATACACAACGTATTTACGATTTCTAAATACCTGTAATAAGTATACCTCTACTCCGTGCCCCGGAAATTGATCTTTGTGTTTTAATCTAATGTCTTAATTAATCTTAATAACAAACAAAGCCTTTACTGACTAAGCTAACAGCCACGTGTCCAAACAATATATCATTTGCAAGCATATTTGTTGTGATATAGCATCAGTCTATTTTTGTTTAACGCAAACCAAGCCTTTGCATTTAACAGTTAGCTATCTAGCTAACCGCATGTTCAAATAATGTATCATACATAACCACTGGCAGCTAGCTTGGCCTATTGATTCACCTCAGCCTTTATTTTGATCAGTTAAAAAAACTTTTGCTACCTCTTTATGTAATTGTTTGTAATATAGCACAATGTGAACATGGTACTTTTATTCTTCTTGGCTATTTCTGACATAATGTGGCTTAAGAGGGTAAATGATCCCTCTAACCATGAAAAGTTCCTAATTAAGAAAAAAGTCTGGGATTGCAGTTGAGGTTGGGACAATTGTGATTGGATTCTGCCTTAGCTACAGCTGACAGCAAATGACATACTGACAGATTCCCTAGGGAGGAAATGGTTGGGGGTGTGGTTAGCCAGCTACTGTTTCCGCCCATTAGGTTTCCAGCCTGAGGTGTGAATCATTGCAAATCTTTGAGAGCTGTTTTCTCAGAAAAGTGTTTTAAGGTGTACCAACATTCAAAAAAGCATATCTTCTTCTAATATTTGCATATTGCAATGTATGAGACATCATTTGAAAGCTCAGGATTTGTACCTTCATAAACAGAAAAAGGACCTTGTGCTAATTGTGGACTGTTTTACCAGAACCAGTCACATATAGTATTGCAGTGCATTATTACTGGGCTGAATTATTTTCAGTAATGTTCAACAGTTAGATTATTATACAACATCATATTCACTGGGTTTATCAGCTGTGATGATTTGTTTGCATGGTTTGTGCATGGTGTCATTATGGAGATTATATGAGTGAAAAGCCTTACCTATAATAGAAAAACATTATCTGTGGTTAGTGAATGTCTGTCTGTTTTTCCCAATAGTTTGTCTCTGTGTGGTAGGCCTTTGATTGTTGGGTTTGATGAAGTGTGTCAGGGAAGTGAGGATTAAGTTTATTTTCTGAATCCAGCAGTTCCAACAGTCAATGCCCTTGTTAAAATGTGCAACACTCTGACTGCTGAACACAAGCGGTATTGCGTGCTAAAACCCCTAACTTAACATACATTTAAAATATATTTTACATGATTTAATTTAATAATTATTATTGTGTGAAGGAGTACTCCTTCACATTTCTACCCTGGCTCACAAAAAACAGAGAATCCAAACTGTCTCATGGTTCCCTGCCTTGTATCCCTATTTCCCTTTCTCTTCCATTCACTATTGGCAGTAGCCACACTTCAGCTCACAAAGCATCAATCCACAACTCAGTCTACACGTTTCTCTGGCAATAAATAGTAAAACATCATACATGGATCACCACCAAAAAGCTATTGGTATAATCCCACTACTGACACCATTTGTCAAGAAGCCAGCCGATACTTCGGACAACCGAATTTTTTTCAATTACCAGAGCTTCAAAAATGTATAAATGTTTACTTGCAAACAAGCCAGAAATGCAGGCACTTTACATACTAGTATGTCATTTGCATATACATGTTTGAAGACACTATAAAAAGTAGGCAAAACCTTTGCTACCATACTGCCTAAATCTAGATGCAAAAAGATCATTATTTAATTATTTGTATTATTACTATTAATGTATTATTATCTAAATTATTACTATTCATTAGCTATTCATTTAGTAACATTTTAAATTATTTTATTTTATATAGTTTTTATTTATACATTTTAAGTACTGTCGTTGTTGTTGTATTGTTGCTTTAATGTTTCTATAATATCTGCACCATTGAAAATGGCTTGTTCCCTCAATGTGTCTTCAGAAAATTTAATAAAAGTTGATTGATCGTTTATCTGGCATGATTCCAAATTAGGCTCTCCTGTGTAAAACATGCAAGGCTTGTGAAAAGGAGTAGGAACATACTGCAAACATTCAACTCGAGTATATTACGTTATAATACGTTAAAATCTATGAGCGAAGAAATTCATATATTTAGTTTGCTGGAGTGTCGTGATCGTTAAGTCATTAAGCCTGTAACCGGAGTGATTTCAGAACCTTGGACAGCAATCATACCTTCGACGGACGTACCAATAGACCCAAGTGGCCAAAATTAGTTAACAGAAAAAACAATTATCTGTAGACATCGATTTATTGTAATGTATATATCATATCTATTGTGTCTATGTATTCCTTATTTTAATTCACTGCCATGAATTACTTTTTAATTGTGGGTTCAAATCAATAACTGGTTGAAGTATACCTCACAATAAACAATAACTCGTAAACGTACGATGTAATAGTAATAAGTATGTGGATGAAATATTATATAATTACAATTCAATTAAATATAATTTTTGTTTACTTACACTAGTAATCATTTTGATGGCAGGGCTCCTGTTTGAATTACTCAGCCCCATGCAACCTTAATCCGGCTCTGAATAGACCGTCACAAAGGAGTGACTATGCTGGGTTGCCACTGCAGGCAAACGGCTCCTGGCCAATGTTTTAGCCTATTAAACTTGGTTCAGTGACTTTGGTCATTGGTTTATATTTGGATGGAGCGATTTCAATTCGTATGTCTGCCACCAAATAAACATATCAGAAATCAAAAATTAAAACTTTTATAGCTGGGACTATGCTTTCTAGAAAAACTCCAGCCTTATGGAACGCTGTGCCACCTTTAATTATGCTTGTTTATTTTGCATAGTTTCAGCTTCGTATATATTCAGATTTTACGTGTGTGTGTATATTCGTTGTCTACAGCATATGTACGTATGGGCTGAGTATCCCAGTTGTCATGCCTCCACTGCCCACCTGAGAGCAGACTTTCGCCATATTTAAACTTACAGCCCAAAGAGTCAGTGTTTGCTGAAAGGGACGTGGAAAGGTACTTCGGATCGCCAGTATTGCTAAATGCGAACGGCGGCACACGTGCCCTTTCAAAATGTGGTGGACATTCTCGGTTCTAATTACATTTGATGGTGTTTTCCTTCCATTCTCATAGTGGAGGGTAGTTAATATGTAATAGTTTAGGAATTTCAATGCGCGTGAAGCAGGGATGAATGATCCCGACTGCAACAGTTGTATCATCCATATCTTTTTTTTTTTTTAAATAACAGCGCACACATTATCACTCTACTGCACTTCAGGACCCTATTAATTACTTTTACTAGAGCGATTTGTTTGAACCAACGTGCGTATATGGTGCAACTCGCCATTCAACGCTTAAAACCAAATCATCGATTCTTCATGGGAAATGTTTTACTATTAGATACTACTATTACTTTTTCTGAACAAATGGGATTGACATTAGATTTGGTCTATATCCCATTTTGATATTATGGATTCTATCTTAATTATACACAGTTCTGTACAATGATTTTATTCCATTGATTTATATTTCTACCAATGGCATGGCTATAGACTAGAGTTAGAGTTAGAGACTACCATTTATTCAGATGAATACGCACAATAATATATATGTTTTTTTTGCAATTGAAAAAGGTAAGAATGAGTTTTTTATTTTTTATTAAACACTGCTGACGTCAAAGTTTGAGTTTACGATTTTGAACGTGGAAAATACAAGTCCCATAAATCATTGGTATCCAGAATATACCATTTCCGGGTTCCATGGAAAAATCATTGTAACAAGCTACCCATGTATTTTCATGGGTAGTCTGTCTCCTTCTCAGTGGGAAATATCTAAGACCTGGCTTGTTCGCTTTGGTACGTTGCTTGTATTAATTCGGCTCAAGGCGCAACTGGAAAATAAGACAGTGGGTTTGCAATAGGATCTGCGCATTTCTTTATTGCAAACCACTCCGTTTCGTCCGTGATGGAAAACAAGCGTTGTTTTGCAAACCGTTTCGCTGACTACAAAAGTGCCTTGTGTACCGGGCAAGATAATGATGCGATAGTGAGCAGGGTGAAAGCGACAATAGAGAAAATTCTAAAGAAGGTTCCTACTGCTTTGAAAGACTGCGACGGGGGCTTGTATGACGGCCCGGCCGGTGTTGCATATATGTTATACCATGTCTCAGAATGCCCTTGGTTTGCTCAGCAGAGAGACGTCTACCTTAAAACAGCGAAGCAGATAATAGACGTATCCGTAAGGTACGTTGACAGGGAGAAAGAGGAGAACATGCGAGCCGCGTTCCTCCTCGGCGGTGCTGGAATATACGCCGTGGCTGCGATGGTCTACAAAGCTTTAGGCTTGTCAGACTTTGTGAAGCCCCTCACTAAATTTCGTAACCTGTGGGAGGTGTGCGCACCGATGAACTTCCTTGAGTGCGGCTCTGATGAGCTATTCGTGGGTAGATCTGGTTACCTGTGCGCAGTCCTTGTACTGAGACAGAAACTTGAAATAGAGGTAAGACAATGAATAATAACCAGGTTTAAGTGAATCACTTGACTGTGTGTGGTTGTTTTGTCTATGGTTAGGCTGCCTATCCAAGTGAATATCAACACTTTATAACATCACGCACACAAGGAGACTTCGATTTCTTTATTGTGTTTTCAGCTACTACTACTACTGAAGACAAGTCGTGCAATATAGCTCTGCATATTGCACGCACTTGCACAAGTTTACAAAGTTCACATCTGCCTCAACCTCAAGTGATGCATTTTGCTATTAATAAACCCGTCTTAACATGGCAGAGTATTTTATTCCGTGAATCCCTCTGATATTTCTTACAGATCTTGAGTCCAGATCAAATAAAGGCCATTTGCCAGGCTATTATTGTTTCTGGTAAGCAGTACGCAAGAAAGAAAAGGAAAGTCTTCCCCCTTATGTACTCGTACTACGGCACGGAGTATTTGGGTGAGAAATAAAACTTTTTTACATTTTGAAGAGAACTAAATGTTATTGACTTCCGTAATTACATTGTTGTTCCACACTTAACCAAAGAGCCCGGATTACTTGAAATGCACACGTTTTTGAGAAAAACAAGACAATGAGTGCTTCGAAGATGTCAGTGAATGTCTCTAATGACTTCATTCACCGTCACACTGAGTTGTTTATTCCCTTATTCCATTTTAATCTAACCTTACTCTCCCTTGATAGCACTGGATGGAGAAGTCTTTCAGGGGAGGATTTAACATTCTCGCCAACAGAAAGGTCTTTGTAAGCAAATGTTTGCATGAAAGCAACAGCATCAACAGTGGAGAGAAACCCCACTGACTGTTGGACTGGTGTCAAATTAACGAACATGCAGCAATTTACACATTTTATTTCTTATTCATTTAAATTGCATTTCAACTGAAAACGCATGCGATTTTAAACCCGATCCTATGTATGGCTTGTCGTTGCATTTCAGTACCACAGATAACGATTGGTCCTTTCAAAATTGCTTACAAATGTTTGCATGTACAGTATTCCTGGTGTTCTTTGCTGGGTTTAATGCGGAAGTGGCGGTACGATATTGTTTTGTTTTCCGTTTTAGAGGAGGGGAACAGTCTGCATTTGATGGACTTACGGATCAGATGTGCTAAGTCTTCGGCCTGGATGTGAAAATCCTGTCAATGCCTTTCATAAACAACACTAAATTAAATTGACATAGGTAAAACATAATTGGGGAAAACACTTTAGCCTACTCTTAGCTTATCTGATCCTTAATATATGGTTATGAAAAAGAAGACAAATAAGCTAATGTGGTTAGCCTTTTTCAGTTCATGTTCTTGACCTGTGTTCACAAAATCTTTATAAAAAAGTGAAGGCCGTAAAAAGCCAAATGTATACAATATAATGAAAATTCGAAGACTGCAAAATAGTTTTAAAATAATATTGTTTTTACCTCAGCATTTCAATAAATTTTTTGTGAACACTGCCTGATACATAAGAATTGAGAGCTATAGTCGGTGCTTCTGCAAGTTACTGTTTGTGTGTAAGTGTGTGTGTGTGTGTGTGTGTTTGCGTTTGCTCACATGGTGCACTTGGTATCATGTGTATGTACGTGTGTACTTGTCTGTGTGTGTGTGTGCGCGCATGTATATCTGTGTATGATGTGTGTATGTTTGAAATGTGTCCATATGTGTATACTTGCGTACGTATATCTGTGTGGACGTGTGTATGCCTGTTTATGTATGTATGGATGTGTGTGTGTATGTATGTATGCTCGGGCGCATGTCCATACACTTGCATGAATGCGTGTGTGTTCCCCATACAGGTGCAGCTCATGTCCATACACGTGCATGAATGCGTGTGCATTCCCCATACAGGTGCAGCTCATGTCCATACACATGCATGAATGCGTGTGTGTTCCCCATACAGGTGCAGCTCATGTCCATACACGTGCATGAATGCGTGTGTGTTCCCCATACAGGAGCAGCGCATGTCCATACACGTGCATGAATGCGTGTGTGTTCCCCATACAGGTGCAGCTCATGTCCATACACGTGCATGAATGCGTGTGTGTTCCCCATACAGGTGCAGCTCATGTCCATACACGTGCATGAATGCGTGTGTGTTCCCCATACAGGAGCAGCGCATGTCCATACACGTGCATGAATGCGTGTGCGTTCCCCATACAGGTGCAGCTCATGTCCATACACGTGCATGAATGCGTGTGTGTTCCCCATACAGGTGCAGCGCATGTCCATACACATGCATGAATGCGTGTGCATTCCCCATACAGGTGCAGCTCATGTCCATACACTTGCATGAATGCGTGTGCATTCCCCATACAGGAGCAGCTCATGTCCATACACGTGCATGAATGCGTGCGTGTTCCCCATACAGGAGCAGCGCATGTCCATACACGTGCATGAATGCGTGTGTGTTCCCCATACAGGAGCAGCGCATGTCCATACACTTGCATGAATGCGTGTGTGTTCCCCATACAGGTGCAGCTCATGTCCATACACATGCATGAATGCGTGTGTGTTCCCCATACAGGAGCAGCGCATGGCCTCTCCTCCATTCTGCAGATGCTGCTGTCTTACCAGGAGCTGCTGTCATCAGGAGAGAAGGAGCTGATGTGGGGGAGTGTGGACTTCCTCATGAACCAGGAGCAGAACTGTAACTGGCCGGCTGAGCTGGGGGCCGTGATCGAGAGGGAGAACGAGCTGGTGCACTGGTGCCATGGAGCTCCTGGTGAACAGCCACTCTTACTGCAGCGTGGTGTCTCTTATCACTGACTTGCAGCTTACTGTGTGAATATAATAGATTAGAATAGCATATGATAGAACTGAAAAGAATAGAATATCTTGTTGAATTTCTCATTTGGATTCAGCTGACAAAATATCAGCAGTTAAACACGTTAGGCTTAACAAATGCTTGATACTGTCGGACTATCTTACCATGTTGCACAGACACACAAAAGTCAAGAACTAGTTGTGGTTTTGTAACAGTAGTGTTGTTGCTACAGGTTACATACGACTTATTGATATCATCCATGGTCACAAATTTAAACTCAGTCAAAGCTTTCATTGCTCAAGGCATAAAAACAAAAGCAATACATAGAGCCATTCAGATATCTCATATGACCTGCATGTAAAGAGTTTTGCTGTGACCAGTGGAGGTTCATGCACGTCTTTGTATTGCTGATTCTTCTGGCACACAAGATTCTCAATCAAGTTCTGTCTCCCTATCATTGAAACTGAAACAAATAAAATTTGATTCATATAAGTACGTACAAATTTGATAATATAGCACTGGAAACTCCTGTTGCCAATAAGGTGTCAGTCATATTGGCAGGTATGTTTCAGTCAGATTGGTTGAGCTGTCACTCATTTCACACTGACTAGTGGGACTGAAACATGGACATACTGCCTTTAAAAAAGAAAAAAATAGTTTTAATTTAATAAAACATAACAGGTATTGTTGTACTGCAAGATTAATTAATTCCTCCATTGAAATGACCATATTCATGTTCCCATAGTGATATTTTTTTTGTAAGAGCCAGCTAGCAGTTTTGGCTTTTCTTTTCTGGAATTTGCTATTGCGGGCATTTGATTATATTTGGCTGTGCAACATCATGGCTTTAACAGACTGATTAAGCTATCTTGGATTGGGATTTAGAAATGATTAACAGTTGATATTGATGCATTTGAGCTGGAAAAAAAACAAAGTTCACATGAATTTTGCATGGTCAGGTGTGACCTACCTGTTTGCCAAAGCCTACCTGATCAACAAGAGGCCACAGTATCTGGACACCTGCATACGCAGCGGAGAGCTGGTGTGGCAGAAGGGTCTTCTGAAGAAAGGTCCGGGAATCTGCCATGGGGTGGCAGGAAGTGCTTACGTCTTCCTGCTCCTGTACCGCCTGACTGGAAACTCCAAGTACATCTACCGCGCACAGAGGTGAAGCCCAGTTCCATCTTCAGATTACTGCTCACAACTGCGCACTACCACCTACACCCACACCCACGACACCACTTTCACTCACACTCCACTACCACCTCCACCCACCGCACTGCTTTACCTCACTCCACAACCACATCATGCCCCACACACACACACGACAGTACCATCCTAAACACACACACATACCACCCACACTATACCAAACCACCTCATATTGCCTTTGTCCCAACCCCTATCCCCAAACGGCAGCACCGAAAATGCATCCCACATCCTACACTGTTCCCACATCACCCCCTCGTACCACGCCTCACACCAGAGAGTCACACAGCGTCTTGCACTTCCTTTTCAGGTTCGCAGAGTTCCTGTTCACCGATGAGTTCAAGGCGGGGTCCTGCTCCGTGAACAGTGTCTACAGCCTGTTCGAAGGTCTCTCGGGGACCGTGTGCTTCCTGGTCGATCTCCTCCAGCCCGACAAGTCAGAGTTTCCTCTCTTTAGCATCTTTGTGTAGACGTTCCCACGGCAGAGAAGAAGACTGATCGTCAGAGATGGACCAAGCTGGGGTGCGTCCCAATATTCTTCCCTCCTCACCTTTCCTCCCCTCCCCCACTGCCACTCGTCTCCGACCCGGAAGTACGCAAAACTGCCTGTGCATTTCAAGTCCGAGCTGCATGTACAGTAGCCAATAATGTTACTGACATTATTTGAGTCAAGACATTAATCAATATGTAACTATTAATATGTAATCAGCAACATTAGATTAGGACACAAAGATCGGTTTCCGGGGCACGGAGGAGAGGAGGTGGTAGTGGAGGAAAGGAGGATATTGGGACACACCCCTGGTGTTAGATCAGGGGTGCACAATAAGGGTGCAGTGAACCAGCGTTGGCTATACAGCCATTTAGAAAATTAAGCCAGAATAGTTATTTGGAACAAACACCAGCAGACATGCCAGCCCTCCAGGACTGGAGCTGTGCACCCCTGCGTTAGATCGGCGTGAATATTGTTTTATAAAAATGTTTGTCTCGTCTCACTGTTCACAGTGGCTCTCGTAGCTTGAGTTATCTTTGCTGGGAAAGGTTATTGGGGTGTTTAGATTTTAAAGTGACTGTGGGGATTTTTTTTTAATAGAGTCAGATGACCCAAGTCAAAATAATGTCTGGAAAACTTTCCAGTTAGCAAAAAAACCAAAAAAAACTGTTTGTGCTTAATGGTGATGTCCATTGTGAAACAGTGGCTGTGTCCCAAATCGCATACTTCCATGCTCCGAGCACGCATAGCGAGCACGCGCATCCATGTGAGTCCATAGCGAAGTGCGGTAGTGCGGAGCACGGGAGTATGCGATTTGGGACACAGCCAGTGTCTCTTCTGTCACTTCTACACTGTTCTTCACTACAATCACTTCCTGCTCCTGTACACAGATGTCACCTGACCTTGAGGCCACACCTTCAGTTATATACCGTATGTGACCGTCATTTATCGGTAACCCAATGAGTTGGTTTAACAGACACAAAATGGCCGAAGATGCCTTTGTTGTTTACATTTGCTACCGATTTTCAGCTTCACCAGCTCGATGCCACATCTTTTTTACAGGGTCAAATCTCACGGGTAAGCTTGCGTCATCCGGGCATGCTTGGGCTTGTCCGGAGATTGATGAACACTGCTAGGTGAACCACAATGGGACTGCATTCAAAAGCCTGAACATATATAGGCAGAGCTCGAGTGTTGAAGACACAGTTCAGAGCCACATTCAAAAAAGTCTCACTGCCAGAACCATTTTGACAGGAAAGTTGCAGTTTGTGACATTAGTTTCAATGCAAATCAGAATATCACAGATACATGGGGTCCTGCTAATCAAATTGTAGGTAATTATACATTTCCTGAAAAGGTGGAAGTGAGAAGCTTACTTCTTTCTTCATAAAATAGGCTACTGGGTCCAATGCAAATATATTTTGTTTCATTGGTGAATCAGTGAGACATTCATCTCCTCAGTTTGTAAGCTGTTTTGTGATTGGTTTTGATCGCTCAGTGAACTGCCGTAGTCTGTTGGTGTGATCTCAGACATTTATATTAGCAGTAAGCTCCTTGTAGCTCTTTGCTACATGCGTCTCTATACTGCAGATGATAAGGTTCATTATACACTGGGAGTGTGGGCTTCTCCCTTAGTTTGCAGTCTCCTCCTCTCCTCTCTGAAGGTAGGTACCTTGGTGGAGGTAGTCCATGATCAAATTAAAGTCAAGCCCCCATTCTGCTCAAAGAGAGAAGTTACATATTCATATTTTAGGTGTGTTCTGTTATAAAATCCTAGAATGAGTTATACAGGTAAAAGCAACATAATTCCATATATGTAAAATACCGTGCTTCACGGTACAGAAGGCCTACTTTTAGACTTGTAATGGTATAATAGCCTACTTTATACTCCCACATGTTGAAAGGTTTTGTAAACCTGTTATTGTAATTCAGTTATTGTTACCAGGTTTTCTGGATGGATTTGTGTTTGATTTTCATGTTTGTAATAATGATGCTGTTGAGACATGTTGCAATGATTTTGTTTTTTTCTTTTTGTTTGTGTTTGTGTGTGTAGGGGGCTGTCAAATGAATCAAAAACCATGTATGCATCAAATAATGTTTCTGTCTTTGTGTAATTAAATGTTGTTTTCAGAATCTTTAATAAATCCTGCATACAATCAATATTGGTCTATTTCAAAATAGGTTTTCTTTATGTTGTGAGTTTTTTCCCCAAGGTAATTCCTTACTTATACTCCTTAATATATGATTAGTAGTGATTTTATGTGTTACATTAAAAGACACATTTGAAGCTTTTGCTGTGTCCTATGTTGTATATATGTGTGTGAGAAGAAATAGGCCAAAAAGTTATAGACCTGCTTCAAGATATTTACAGACGTTTTTGACAACCTGCAGGCTTTACAATCAAGTATGTCGTCGTATTAAGGACCATTAATAAGTCATTATTAAAAGTGATTTAAAAAAGAATTAACTATATAATGCATCAATCTTGGGAGGTCTTTTAAAAAAAAATTAAAAAAGATTGGTTGCACTGCGCCACCTACGGCTTATCTGTGACACTACACCAAGTGGTCGAAAAGAAACCGGGTAGACAGCTACGCAAAGAAGCACACACAATTTTGGCAGGGTGTATTGCATCTTCTGGGGGCTGTCCCTCGCTTGTTGTGAGATGGAAGTCCGGTTTGGCGCGAGGGAGAAGCTTTTTCTAATGGTGTGTGAGAATGAAACTACCCATTTCAATTTTTGTGTCGGTCTCTCTATTCACCGCCGAGACGACCGCAGCCCTGTACCTAAGCTTCACCTACGGCTCCACGGGTGATCGGATCTACCGTGGGTTCACGCTCCTCTTCACTCTCCTGCCGTCTGTTCTGGTTCAGCTGACGCTTACTTTTATACATAGGGACCTCCAAAAAGACAGACCCTTCGTGCTGTTGCTTCACATTCTGCAGCTCGGACCTATTGTCAGGTGAGCTGTACTTTGGGGAAAAACTTTAATGAGCGTTGGTTTCCTCATGGAGCTTAAAAAAACTTATACCCCTTCTTGATTTTGTCATGTAGCTATAGTCTACGCGTCGCTTTCATGCAGTGAATCGAGATTTGTTTAAATTGCATCCAAGCGAGGCTCTGCCAACCGATAATGTATAGTTTAGATTGAAATGACTTCTATAGTGCATGATTCCTAAAGATATGTCTTTCTTCGCTGCGTAGCCTACCTACCTCCTACTTCAGAAGGGCCGAGGGTCTCCGTCTTTGAACTTCCTGAAAGTTCCCAGTCCCGATCAGCTTAAATTACTTAACATGATGGTTCACTTTCTGAATTTTTAAATGTTATATTTTCTCAGGTTTACGATACTATGGTTGATTTGCACAGGTAGTCTTTGTGTTCGATATTTTAGATTTACAGAAGATTCTCCACAACAGTTTTTGTTACCAGCTGAATTTGCCATTTGTGAACATTTCCAATTGTTATTAGGTGGAGCTGCAATTCTGGTTCCGATGCAAAACAACTTAATTTGCATGCAGACTTGCAAGTTCGAATGCTAATCAACGTCATTAGCATACACCGAGGACTTGTGCCTGGTTGTATTCGTGCTCACACTTGCAAGTTGCGTTCGCCTGAGCATATTCGGAATTGAAACCAGACGTATGCCTTCTATAGTGATACAATAATAAGTGGGGATATTTTGTATGGCTGTAATCTGAGCAAAAATGAGTAGCATGAGAAAATTGCAAAAATAAATGTTAGGAAGTTGAAAAAGTAGGGGAAAAGGTGAAATTAGAATGAGAGTAAAGTTTAATATAATTTTTTTTAAATTTCACATTCATATTAATCCCGGGGCCTAGCTCTGTGCGGCGGTTGTATGTTCTCCCCGTGTCTGCGTGGGTTTCCTCCGGGTCCACCGGTTTCTTTCCACAACGCAGGGTAGACTATTTGTGTGGCGTTAACAGGGCGTTCCTGTAAAAGAGCATGCATTCTTAGTCAACCTACCCTGTATAAATAAAGGTAAATAAATTAACAATTTAGCATTTCATTTTCTTTCATTTCAATTTATTTTCCTCATTCAGCCACAAACTGGCAGGTATATAGACTAATATATTGTTTGAAACTTAACAACAGAAAATAATTCCTCACATGTGGATGGTAAATTAAATTTCATTCTGGGATGGCATTTTGAGTGGGCTTGTTATATGCACACTAGCTGTTGACAACCTTCAGCTAGATCAGGGGGTTTGTTTTGTCCCGTATACTGCCTTCTGTTACGCTCTCTTTAAATCTCCGACTGTGATCAGGGTTATTGTTGGCAAAACCCGTTTTCAGCTTTTGTTTTGAAAACATGAATTTTACTTTTCTCTTTCAAACTGTAAGTTATACAGACTACATACATGCTATTATGGCAATATACTGAAAGATGAAAGGTGAGCCAATGGAGCCAAGTTTGTAGTCCTGACGTTAAGAGTTAGGTCCTCGTGGTAGGCATTGCTTCAATTTACGCAATATTTTTGAGGCTTGTTAGATGGACTTGTTTCTAAGTAGCTTTGGGTAAGAGTTGGCTACCGTCCTGTAGGCTTCCACTCCAACCCTATCAAAGTACACCTCATTCAACAGCTAGGAATCTCATTAAGCTGCTAATTAGCAGAATCAGGTGTGCCCAAATTAGGGTTCAAATAAAAACATACAGGATGGTAGATCTCCAGGAACAGGGTTGAGAACCACAGCTCTACCCAGATATATATATTACAAATATTTAAAAAAACTGCATTTAAAAAAATAAAAAAAATAATAATATATATATACACTCTCAAAAAAAAGTTAGGAAATTTGTGTTTGGTCAATTATATTTCTGTTGTCACTGTATTATTAGCATTGTATCTTATATCATTGGAAAGCCTGTTCATTCCCTTTACAATGATGTCCAATTTGTAAGGATCATGCATTTGTGCCAAATTTCCCTGCCAATGTCAAACAGTGTATTCTCCTGTTGGTATTGACTCAATTGTTTTGAGTTGTTGAGATACAATGCTAATAATACAGTGACAACAGAGATATGACCAAACACAAATTTCCAAATATATATATATATGCAGTTTGCAAAAGAAATGTAACAAAACAGTTTTTCTATTGGAAAAATGCAGTCACATTAAAGCATAATGTGGCTGCTACCGCTCAATGTCATACTTTCTTTTTCTTTGCCATTTGCCTCACTGAGACCGTTACTGTAAACACTGTTATATAAATACGTTATTCTCTTGGCAGACAATGCACTGCATGCATTTGCTGCTGAATGAGCACTGACTCAGGCTATAAATACCCCCCCCATTCCCCCCCCCCCCCCCGGTTCCCCCATTCCCTAGTGTTGTCGGCTCCGGAAAATACCCCCTGATCAGAGAGCCTTGCGTTGCCATGCACACAGCAGGAATGAGCAGGCGCGTTACAAAAGGCCGCTGTAAATTCTCCTGACTGGAGGAAGCCATGCCTGGGGTGCAGTGCAGTACCGCTGGAAGATTATTGCCCACCCTAAATAATCATTGGCTCTCCTTCTGTTTCTCATGCTGCAGGAATCCACCGTTGGTAAGAAATCCTCGCCCGTTACCCAGCTCCAGTCATACAGCACGCAGGCCTTTACCCCATGGCTCCTGCCACAAATGCAAAATGACAAGATTTTTTCAGCCAATTTGATTTTGTCGGTGGTGAGGCTCAGCTTTTATAGACAAGTGGTAACACTGGACCATTAATGGGCTGTGAGTGCTGGTTAGTATACTACAGTCTGACGCTGCTGGCTAAGAAAGTGTAAATGCTTTCAGACTAAGTGGTGAAATTCCCACAGTTCACTTATTAAAAGAGAAACACTTGATTCAAGTTGTTGTTCCATATTAAATTAGGCAACATAAAACCTTTGTTTTTGATTGATACACTGAGAGGTCTAGAATATATACAACAATCTCCAGGGGCCCTCAGACTCAATCAGATACCCCTTCCCTTTGTATCTACCTGCTTACATGTGCAAAATAAGGATGTGGATAAACACCCCTGTTCTCTCCACTACTCAAGCAGAGTGATTCTCATAATTAACCTGTTGACTGAATTATTAGGGGTTTTATGTTATTATCTTAGAGCAGTGTTCCCAAACCCTGTTCCTGGAGATCTACCGTCCTGTAGGTTTTCACTCCAACCCTAACAAAGCACACCTCATTCCCCAGCTAGAGATCTCATTTAGCTGCTAATTAGTAGAATCAGGTGTGCCAAAAAAAGGTTGGAGTGAAAACCTACAGGACGGTAGATCTCCAGGAACAGGGTTGGTGACCATTGTTTTAACCACACATCTCATACTGCCTCATTCAAATGCATAATATCAACCTAATACCATTACTGTAAATGCAGGTGGATCTGATATTACAGGCCTTTCTAAACAAAGGGGTATTTCAACCAATCAAATTCTATCAGAAGAGTGCACATTTCTATAATAAGCACAGAGAAATCAATTGCTCAAAAGTGTGCAAATGAATGGATGACTCCCACATCAGACTGGAAATCTTGCAAAGCTTGCGTTGCCTTGACATAAACAGGGAGAAGTGATACGTTTTGAAGCGAGACTCGTCTGTTTATTTCTTTCCTCGGCCAAAATTTTCTCATTTGGCACGTTGGCTACACTGTTTAATAACCATCGTGTGAAACGGGTGCGAGGAAGATATCGGCGCATGCGTCTGTGCTGATATCGGCGCATGCGTCTGTGTTGATATCGTCACATGCGTCTGTGCTGATATCAGCACCAACGCCACTAGCGGTTTAGTCATCAGTTCTCTGTTCATTGAGCCATTACATTAACTCTCATGCTATGTTGAAATTGACCCCAAAAGTTTAAACTGATAGACAAAAATGTACACTTTCTGTGTCACCGTTTGTGTGTCGCCCAATTGACTACTTTTTTACCCCAAAACATGCGATGAAACATCTCATTTTAGAGCCTGAGGTCAATGAAAGTTTGTATGGGAAAGTGCCACCAGAATCACCCACAAAACAATCTGAGGTGAAAAATAAAAAAGGTTGTATATTTTCTTACATTTTATACTGCTACCCCACAACTTTGTATGCAAAGTTTATACAGGATTTTGTTTATTATTTAATCCCAACAAATTAGGAAAAGTCATCTAGTGAATAAATAAGGCGAACTGCTTTTTAAGAGACATCAAACATTGAATCAGGTCAAATTGACCTGGACATTATATGGGGGTTAAATTAATTTCACTTTGGTGACCAGTGTAGCAGAAACAGAAGGAGCTTGTCTAGGAGCTGAAGTGGTGTGCCCCCAATTATTTGAATGGGAAATTTTCCAGAGCCTGCAGTCCAGCAGTCTGGATTCAGTTGGAACTACATGACTACATCTTATAGATCTTTGTTGCGAATCATTTTGTTGCACTTCTTGTTAATTGAGTGTGAACCCAAAATTAATATTTAAAGATAAAAAGTAAGAAAATAATTTGACTCATTTACAACAATTAAAGGTGCAGTAGGCAAGTTTTTTTGATATAATTTTGGTGAAATTATTAAATTTACCCATTATATTCCAGCAGCTATCAATAAATCAAATGTTTGGGAAAAAAATCTGGTTTCTGTGAGTGTCCTGGGTTCTGTATTAGGCTGTCAAAAAATCTCAACCCGGTCTAGCTATGTAGCTACCAATCAGGGCAACTATCAACAAGCAAAATATCCTCCCTGTAGAATAAACCCCTCCCTGTCTGCCTGTTTAGTGGGAGGGGCTTAGAAGAAAGATAGTGAGCAAAAGGGGGAGGTCTTTTTGTCTTGTATATTTTCAAACATGCCAACTGCAGCTTTAATGTGCAGCCAACAAAGAGATGAGGCTAGAAGAGGCTCAGAACACTTGACAGTTGCTTGTTTAAAATAACGGTCGCTCTTGTCCTCCCTGCTTACTGCACAGTGAGGTCACAGGTCATTGGTACTGTTTGTGACTGCAGGTGCCTGGAAGCCTTCTACATCTATGGGAGCATGGGGAACATGGAGGAGCCCTACGTCAGCATCATCCGAAAGAAGCGGATGCCAAGGGGCGGGGCTCCGTCTGAGGAGGTGGAGGAGGAGTTGGGCCGAGCGGAGGGGAAGATCGTGACCCACCGCGCCGCCTTTGCCCGTGCCGCCGTGGTGCAGGCTTTCATGGGCTCCGCCCCCCAGCTCACCCTGCAGGTCTACATCAGCCTGCTGCACAGGGCTGTGCCAATCAGGAGAGGTAGGGCTGGGCTGGGCTGGGCTGGGCTGGGCTGGGCGGCCGGGGGCGGTATGGGGTATGGGACAAGGGATTGGCTCAGAAAGGAATGGGTGGAAATGATTAATGGTAAATTCATTGTTATCAGAAAAATGTATGTTTTGTAATGTGTTATATGTCGATTATTTTAATTTTATGTGAACTTGAGCCTATTTTCATGCACTGACAATACCTGGAATACTTTTCACTTAAAAGGTATCAATTCAAGACATTTATGTATTCTTATCATTATTATGTATTTTTATGTGCATCTTGGTACCAAACTGGGAGGGGCTGAGATTGAGCGGGCATAGAGGACAGGAGATTGGCTCTCAATCAGAGTAGTAGTGTAGAGGGCTTGGTCCATAATGGGAGGTGATCTGTAGTGTACATGGTTTAGCCTACACTGGGAGATGTAGTGTATGTGCTTTGTTCCACAGTGCATTGAGTGTAATGAGTGTATTGAATTTAACATTTTCCGGAATTTTTTTGCGCCCTAAAAAAACATTTCCAGGCAAATTAGTGTAAAAAATAAATTCCATGTTTCGTACAAAGTGCTTGGTAATACATAGTCCCAAATAACACTGGTTAAAAAAGCCACTCCTATGTGGTAAATGACTGTGCATAGAGGGATGGGCAGAGTTATGCTCATTCTGGACTACCACAGAAACGTTCTGGGGAGGAAGAGCTATTCAGTGTTGAAGGAGCAGGAAGGACACTATCAGTTATCATGCGAGCCACACATTGCGCACATTAGAGTACACATCCTGAGTGAGATACTTGATAACAACACACACACTCACACACACTCACACTCACACTCACACACACACACACACACACACACACACACACACACACACACACACACACACTCACACACACAACATTCAACATTGAATACTATTGGAAGCAGCTTCTCTCCTGAGCCTCCGGTCAAGTTCAAGTCATATTTTTATTGAATGTATAACTTCAGCATAATTCATCATCATTAGATCATGTGTGCAAGCACTGAAGGGTGTTCATAATGGCCTCTAGATGGCGGTACTGTCAGACAGGAGTAAATGAAACTGGTGAAAGTGTTTGTATATATAGGTAGATATTGTACATACATCCTGTGCCTTCAGCCCGAACAGGTGGTGGTGAATAGTTTTGTATATCTAGGTCTCATTTTGAAAAATTTCTGAATTTATTCAGTTGGTGAAGGTGAAAAATATTTAAATGCACTAAACTTTTAAAATGTAACAGGAGAAAATGTGAAATTGTTCAAGGGGGTGAATACATTCTGAAGCCACTGTGTATATACATGTATACACAATTAATTATATATTGTCTGTTTACACACACTTAATTGTGTATGCATACAATTGATTAGTTAATTGTATGTTTTCTGGAAAAATATTGTTTTAATATGAAAATAAACCTAGGGAAGCTATATAAATTAGTCGGTTGTTCCACACTTAATCCTGTCAATGGCCACTGCAGTTTTAGCATGTAGAGGCACAAAACATCATGAGCTGCTCCAAGAGACCGTGTGTCTGTCCTCACGTCATGCGAACGGTTTCTTCCTCCCCAGGGACGATGATGATCGTATCGATGCTGTCCATGGTGTATGGTGCCCTGCGCTGCAACGTCCTGGCCATGAAGATCAAGTATGACGACTATGAGGTGGAGGTCCGGCCCGCCGCCTTCCTCTGCATATTCCTGTGGCGAAGCCTGGAGATCTCCACCCGGGTGGCGGTCCTGGTTGTGGTCGGCTCCACCCTCCAGCTCTGGGTCCTGCCAGTGGTGCTGGCGGACCTGCTGGCCTCCTCCCTCCACCCCTGGGTGGTGTTCTGGTGGAGCGGGGCGCCGTTACCCGAGGGCACCACCGCGGCCCTGTGGCTCCTCACCCTGCTCTACGGCACCGTCAGCGTCTTCTGCTGGCCCGCCACGGGGCTGGACCTCGCCCACTCCGACCTGATCAGCCGGGAGGAGAACTGGCGCCACCCGGTGGCGTACTACGCGCTGCATTTCACCGAAAATGTCATCCTGGTCCTGCTGTGGTTGGCCTTCCAGACGGACATCCACCAGCCCCTCCTGGCTGCGCTCCTAGGGCTGCAGCTGCTGGTGGGGTATGCCTCCAGCCTCATCTTTATGCTGGTGCTCTATCGGTTCTGCCATCCCTGCAGGAAGCTCTATCTGTCACATGGCACCTGTGAGCCGCACAGTAATCCATAAACAATCTAACACTTGCACCACACGCCTCTTCAGAAAGGCCCATAAGGGCGATGAAGCTGACGTGCTTCTTTGGAAATTAAACCATGAAAAGATTTGTCAACGAAATCTGTGCAACATGTCACTCGTTTAGTGGAATAGGTTTGGAATTTTCTTTTCATAACCGTCGCTGTTGATAATGTGTTTGTGCTGGTTATTGTTTCAATACTGTGATTTTTGTGTGAAATGTCTATTGTCATTTATTACTGACATGTCCGCATCTCACGCCTCATTTTTAATGATTAAACACCTTCACAATGTCAAATGAAGGTCAAATGTTTATATTGAAGACCTCAAGATTTAGCGTGTTGTGCATTGTGTGTTAAAATTATACTAATTTCCTCAGTGCAATATCCAGCCTTCATTTAAAATGCATATCAGTTCTATAAAAATGTATCGATTTTGTAGTGAAGTTTTAATTCTAAATATTAATGTTTGCAGAAATTATTGGCTATTGTAGAGACTACATCTAAAAAGGGGACTTGCATTGATGAATAATTTCAACCCAGCGGCTTTCGTGTGGGGTTTAATATTTTTATTTTCTGACAAAAGCCAGCTGTATGGCGGATGGACGACTTATTATAGAGCATATACAAAAGGCATCATTGCCCTGTTGGACGAAGGCAGCCTAACAGTGAGTCATGTTCTGTTTTTCCATCTTCAGGATTGAGCTGGAGTTGGGCTTTATGCTTGTTATTCTTTTGTCACTTACTGCACATTTAAATTAATCTTTTATCATTCATGAGCCCATGAAATGGTGATCTGCTGAACTGCACGGGGAAATACATGATATTACACAATATGGCCACGTAATTGTGTTTGATTTGTGTGTCTATTTTGTACTAGGCCACCTCCTCATCATTTGTCTTTCTGTATTGCAGCTGTAATATACAGTGTTAAAAATGCTGAGTGCCATTTCAAAGGTTCAAACTATTAACCTTGTTTGATAATAATGAAACTCGTCAGAAAATAAGATTTTTTAAAATTTCTTTATAAATTATCAATATGTTATGCAAATGTTTATGCATCCAAATGGTATCTGTATAATTAAGTGAAAATAAAATTATTTTGTTGTATCATTGCATCAATTTGCACATATATTCATATTTAAAGTGTGTGTAAATTAAGTTAATTTTTATGACCCTTTGAAATTACATTTCAACGTGTTTTGTTATTACTCTCCTGTGTCTAGTATCCCAAAAAAAACACACAACCTCAGCCGTCACGTTTCAGACTTGTCCTGAACATTGGGTAAGAAGCTTGGACCCAATTCAGGGAAATTGTATAAATGTGCTCAGTGTTTTATACTGAATGTAGCATTCTAATTTGTCGATGTGCTATTGAAGTGCGGCAGTGTAGCGGAACGGTTAGGGAACTTGGCTTTTGAATTTTTGAAGCACATACATGGCGGTTATTTTTTGACACCAAATGAAATGGGTTTTCTTGTTATCATTTTCTGCTTAAGTGACCTCTAGTGGCCAAAATAAAGATTTTCAACGTCCGCTTAGGCTGTCTGGGACAGTGCCAGGAAGAGAAATGTGTATTCTGATTTGCACCATGGTTGTTGAGCAAGATGCTAGGAATTAATCATATTTCAAGCTGAATGAACACATAGTGTTCTCATGTAAAATCTTGGTTACTGGATGCAAGGTGGATAATACATCTTACAAAATATACCGTAGCATTTATCTGACCAGCCACCTGGTGTGTGTGTGTTTGTGTATTTTTGCAGATAAGTGTGTTTTTTTATGAGTGTGTGTGTGTGTGTATTTTTGCAGATAAGTGTGTTTTTTTATGAGTGTGTGTGTGTGTGTGTGTTTACATAACCAGGTGGAAATCACCTGGATTCCTTACGGTAAACCTTTGTGAATGTGATTAACTTTTCATATGACTGCTTCTGAAGGCCCATATCTGGCAAGGGAATTTCTGTTCATTTTGTTCATCTGGGGGAGTGTCTACAAATAGATGTTGAAAGCACGTTTTACATGTGGCAGTACGCTTTCCTTTCATGTGTAGTTTTAAAGCTATGTTTCGAAGGATCTATCTCTGAAACAAAGTGAGGGAAACTGTCCTGTATATAGCTGAGCCACTGGCATTACATTTTGTGCCATGGAATAAAGCGATCTTATGAGGAACTGTTGTGCTGTTACCAAAATCAACCCTGATTGTGGAATGAGAAATTTGTTCTGAACTCTTTATCTGTAATGATCTGGCATTGTGTGAAAACAGTGACTGGCTCCCAGTGAAAAGTCATTTAGATCTTTTGCTTAGCAGTTTATTTTTCAATGTGAAAATAAATAAATGCGCAAAAACAAAACTACAATTGAACCATGATTTCACAAGTTAAAATCTGACACAACTTCACATTCAGTTCCCTTCTAAATGCTATAAAATGGAAGTTAAAATAAGACTAAATTAAATAAAAGGAATTAAGATATTTTTTTTAAAAAGGGATTAAGCGGAGGGATTTTTCGCCTCTGCTCTTTTAAAGGGAGTGAAAATAAATCTGAAAAATAAATAATCCTGTCATTACTTTCCCTTTCAGCCTCTTTCATAATAGTTATATATTCCATTTTTCAGTAATTGTCCTAATTGTGATCATTGAACGATCATCTGAATGACCTTGCTTACTGTGTGTACGCAAAGTTTGAGGTAGATCCCGATTAGTTTTACTCATGATAAGACTAACATTTTTTAAATAAACAAAGAGGGATGTTGTACATGAAAAAAAAAACTATGAAACAATGACCATACCTTGAGATCATTTCAATTATATCTTTTAATATATTTGATATTTTTATACGTCCGAAAGGTTATTTGCAGAGCACTCAAAACAAAAAGAAGAACCCAGTTTCAATATTCTGTACTGATTGCCCAGGGTCTTGACCGATCTCCACTAACTAACGAACTGAATCCACCTCAGTTAGTGAACATACCACAGTGCCAGTTCCTTCCACAGTTGTACCGTAGGTGTCACTGTGTGTACTCCTAACTGCCAAGAGAGAGCGAGCAACTAAAGTCATTTCAGGACCCTCCCTTTCTCCCTCTTCCTCCTGAAACAACATCAGCATCTGACTTTGAACAAGCCCCAGTCTTACTTCCTCCTACATTCGCTCACGGCAACACATATCTTCAGCCGTTCATCGTTCACCAGGTTCTCACTTCTCTCCCTCTCTGTCTCTCACTCTCTCCGCACTCCTCTCGCCATGGGAAGCTGGGCAGCCAACGAGGGACTGTCCACCTTCGTGATTGTGAGTTTCTCCGCCAGGTCGAGACACCCCCATGTCTGCGTGCTCGCGAGGTTCTGACCGACTGACCGCGCGTCTCTTTCAGCTCGTCTGGCTGGGGATCAACGCCTTCCTCTTTGTCCACTTCTACATGGTCTTCCTCACACAGAGATTCTACTACACCGGGGTTCTCCTGGGGGTGAGTGTGCTTCGGGAGGGTTCTGAGACGGGCTGAGTAATTTGGTATGTGGCTGAAGTTGGCCATAGGCTTGTAAAGTTTAGAAACCATTGTGTTACGGTACATCCAATGTGTGGAATACATCCTGCTTTACCGCCCTCTTTTTTTATTCTTAGGTCGATCATTTACAAATATGATTTGTGTAAGGGTGTATGGTGGAGTTAAGCCACTGTTAAAATACCTCATACGGTTGGGAAGGATTGTGAAAATCATGCACCACATTGCTGATGCTCTGCTTTTCTGTCTAAAATAAATAATTTGCGTATTTTTATTTATTTTTACTGTGTTTCTGAAAAACATTATCATGCCAACAGATTAAAAATTCTGTTCTCACTCATCGTGCCTCCTCTCACCATTTTATGACCCCCGGCAAGCAACATTTAAAATATATTTTATGACAGGAAATTTTAGTATTGTACTTTCAGCATTATGACTGAAATATATTCATAGCAGTTTATATGAAATTATTTTTATAAAATATAAGAAATAACTTAAAATAACTTTTTTTGACTTTCACTCCTTACGTGTAAAGCACTAAAAGTCACATTGGAAAGAGGATGCAGCTGTATGTGTAGTGGGAGGTCACAGAGACAGGCAGCGCAGGCATGTTTGCCGTAATTAGCGATGACAGGAAGTGAGACTTAACGGTCTTGGTCTTGGTTCAGCACGCACTGTCATGGGCCAGAGCTCCTGCCGCCTGCCTCAACTTCAACTGCATGCTGATCCTGCTGCCCGTCTGCAGAAACCTGCTGTCCTTCCTGCGTGGGTCCGTACAGGTGAGAGAGAGTGTGTGTGTGTGTGTGTGTGTGTGCGTGTGTCTGTACAGGTGAGTGAGTATGTAGGTGGGTCCATACAAGTGAGTAAGTGTGTGTGTGTGCATGTGTCTGTACAGGTGAGTGAGTGTGTGTGGGTGTGTTTAGGTGTGTGTGTATGTGAAAGAGCACCCATTATTGAGCTGTGACAGGTGACAGAGCTAGAGGTTTCTGTGTTTGCTGGTAAAAATGATTTCCTCCTTCCTTGAAGTAAACCCCTGCAGTGAACCCCTACCTCCCTCTAATGAATCAATAGTACATGCATGATGACAATCTAAATCATACAATAGCAAATGTTTTTGTGTGTGTACATTAATAAATATGCCTGGCATTTTATTATCCAGTAGCTGCTCTGTTGTCCATGTAAACATATTTCATATTTAATTACCTTTTTAAAAAATCTTTTCCCCGGTTTAGCACTGCAGTCGTACTGCAGCCCGACAGCTAGACAGGAACATCACCTTCCACAAGCTGGTGGCGTACATGATAGCCTTTCATACAGGTGAGACTTGTGCAGAGTCACAGGGAAAGCCGTCACCCCGCCCCCCCCCTTCCATTCATAGCCTCCAAGGTTTCACTGAATGGTTAGATTTGATTAGATTAGATTGGATTCAATTCTTTATTGTCCTGCAAGAGGAAATTCGTCTTCACGGTCTGTACGTGATTACACATACAATCCAATGCACATACATAAAGCCCAAAGTGACATCTTCACATATAATACCCATCATACATCCATTCAACAAGCATCCTCATGTACATACACAGCAGGCGAGACTGATATTCCGTACATACTGTATGTGCAGGTGAGACATACAGGTGCATTAAAATGCATTACCAGGTGCGTGCAGTGATTGTGTAGCGTTGCTGGTGAGTTGCTGCAGGGCGACTGCATGCTCCATTGGGGGCCTGTGCGCCAAGCGCCAGCGCGCACCACCCTGAGCTGACCGGGGACGCTGCGTTGGGCGGGACACACCATTGCACTTTCATCACCTCTCCATCTTCTTCCCATCAGCCATACACATAATGGCCCACTTGTTCAACTTTGAGAGGTTCATGGGAGCTCAGCTGGACAACAGCACCACCCTGGAATTTGTGCTCTCCCAGATCGGCAATGGAGACAACAGGTCCTACCTGAACCCAATCAGAACCAGCGATACTGTGAGTCCTAACATGTAACAAACCAAATGATATGCACTGTAACTGCTTTTACACTGACATTAACCTGACCTAAGTCCAATGATAAGTGTGTGTCATGGAGTGTGTCGCATGGTTGTCATGGAGAGGTGATGGCGCCCGCAGTGAGTGGTCGGTAACCCAGGTGATAAATCCTGACATCCACTGACCACGTCACATCACTGTTTTTTCCCGGAGAACAATTAGTCACAAGTTTGCAATAGTCTTGTACTGTAAAAAATAAATTATACTGGGGTTTTGATTTGTCCCTGTAATTCTATGGGAACACTTAAAGCGTCAATACCATTTTTTTCTTCAAAATGTAGCTGCCTTCGCCTGGAATGCTACCGTATTATTACCATCTTAATGTAACCTGCTATATACATTTATTATTATTATTATTATTATCCTGAGCTGTAAAGTAAGTTTTTATCCGGAACTGAATATCTCTCCAGGTACAACCCCAATTCCAAAAAAGTTGGGACAGGGGCAAAATAAAGACTGGGAAGTTCAAAAAACACCTGTTTGTAACATTTCACGGGTAAACAGGTGATGCGATCATGACTGGGTATAAAATGATGTCAAAAGACTCTTGATATTTTATTTTCAGGTACGAGGTACTCTTACAAGCAATACTATTACCTATCTATGTGGAAGTGTAATCAACTTCCCAGTCCTTTTTTTGCCCCTGTCCCAACTTTTTTGGAACGTGTTGCAGGCATCAAATTCGGAATTAGCATATATTTACAAAAATAAATAAAGTTGATAAGGGGCAAATGGGAAAACATTAAATTTCAATTAAATATATGTAAAAGAAAATTTACAAATCACTGCTTTCTGCTTTTATGTGCATTTTACATAGTCAAAATAACTTTTTTGGAATTGGGGTTGTAATATGTAGGCCTATATGTTAGTATAAATACATTACATTTAAGGTTTGTACATAGGTGTCATTTTTCAACATTAATTATTTTAATTAATTCCTAAATTGTGCTTGAAAATATGTTTTTTTCTTTAAAAACCATCTGACTGAATCGCAATCAATTAATCTTCACTCTGCATACAGAACCCCACGTATGTGATGTTCACGACCATCGCTGGAGTGACCGGGGTGGCGATCACTCTTGCCCTAATCCTCATCATCACCTCCTCCATGGAAGTCATACGAAGGTCCTACTTTGAGGTCTTCTGGTACACCCACCACCTTTTCGTCGTCTTCTTCATCGGCCTGGCCATCCACGGCGTCGGGTAGGAGCTTCGCACAGCGCACGCCGCACGCTCGGGCATTTGCCTTCGCTGATTTAAATCTGTGAAATTGTTCTTGTCCCGTAAACCAGGGCTCCACGGGAGGAATTTACGTAAATTTAAACTTTCAGTTCCTACTGTGGTCTTGGCTTCTCACAGTTGAAGGAAGGACGCGCAGACTGTCGAAACTGGAGAAGAAAGCTAAATAGTTAAGAAGAGACGTTTCCATTTGACGTTACGCATATTTATAATGTTAAATCGCAATTGTGTGCCGAAACGAAAACACGCATAGCGCACATCAAAATTTTATTTAATGGATTTTATTAAATGCAAGAATCTATTAAGTGAAAATATCAGTATAACAAAATAACTATTTCAACATCTGTCACATTGCTGCATAAAAATGTATCACATCCTCGAATGGAAATTAATCTCCACTTTAAAGGGACCGCTCACTTTTGGGGAATTTTTAAAGATTATTTTAATGGTTGGTGTTAGGGCATTCTGGGGGTTGTGGTCTCAAGCAAGAAAAAACACTTAAAGTAACAGTTTCCCGAGGTTGTATGTGCGTCTATTACCCGAGTATTAAAAATAAACAAAAAAACCTTTTCACCTTATTTTAATTTAATAAAAAACGTATTTTCTATGGCTCATGCAACCTGAGATCACTGTACTCAAGGAAAGAAATACTGTCATGATATTCAACCTGATATTTGTGTTAATACATGCTATAACATTAGTCTATTCATATGTACATCCTCTGGAAACATAACATTGCTGTACAAGCTGCTTTGGAATTACAAGTGTATTGTCTTGTTTTGAACCACAAACACCCAAATGCCAAAAACATCAATGGAGAGCAGGCTGGTTGTCAGAAACGTATTCAGGTATGTAAAACATAGATGTAGATTTGCGGGAGGGGGCAGGGAGACATGTTACCCCCAATATTTCCATATTAATTCTTTCGGAGACTAGTTAGTGTGCTTGTGTAGGCTCACGTTTCACTACACAAAACTAGGTGGAGCAGCAGCGTCTCCACCAAAGTTGAAATGAAACTAGGCCTCTGACCTAAAATATCCTTCATTGCACAATAAAAACATACACTAAAACTGAAATAATAGGAAAACCATTGAAAGTTCATCTTAGACATGTGACACCCTCTTCCCCTATAAAGCAACCAGCCTTGATGGGAGGGAGTATTTCTGCTTCATTGGACTCCATTGTTTTTCGGTCACCAGTGTTAACTCGCTTCAGTATTCTGGTGGGAATGTATATTTATAATTGAAAAGTGTAAAAAGGTTGCCGAGTTACCAGCAGGAACAAAAGTCTGGAGCCACTGCGGCCGTCCTGCGCCCTAGGGCGCTGAGGGTGACTCCTGTTCTGTGATTGGACAGACGCATTGTGCGAGCGCAGACGTCCGATAGCCTGATTGAGCACAAACCAGAGGTGTGCGTCGAGCATTATGAGACCTGGGGACAGAACGGCACCGTCTGCCCGGTGCCAGATTTCGCCGGGAATCCACCAATGGTAAGTAAGCACAGTTACCACACTTATTCGCTCACTATTGTTTTGCACAAGCATTGTTGGAGATTGTTCCTGTTTTGTTTTTTTAGACGGTTCTGCTCATGACATTTGTATGGTTTTGTTTGCTCTTTCTTTCAGACGTGGAAGTGGGTTGTGGGTCCAATGTTCCTGTATGTGTGTGAGAGACTCGTGCGATTCTACCGATCTCAACAGAAGATTGTGATAACAAAGGTCAGTCACTTTAACCTCTGACATTCACTGCTCCAAAAAGATTTGTACTGTTGGCATACTTACCTTCTAAGGACTGCATTTTGATCAGTAATAAACTATCCTCACAAATACCACTCAATATGTGTCTAAAACTGAGTGTAAACTTCCCTTACATAGAATATTTAGTATCCTAAGCCAAAGTATTGGTATCCTAAGCCAAACACTTTGCCAGGGATTCCTGTTCCTATCATAGAACTGGCCCTTTTGCATGTCTTCAACAATGCTTTATTTAGCTTTATTCAATATGCATATATGCATATCGTTTTTATGTTATTGAAGCAAGTTCCTTGCCGATGAGTACGACAACACTGTGCCACTTGGGATTTGTTCCTGTAACCTCTGAGTTGCAAGCCCAGTTCCCTAAACATTATACTACACTGGTGCACAGCGGTTAATATACTGCACGTTTATGCATTGAGCTTGAAGAAGTGGTGGTGGAGGTGGTGTGTGCGTGGGGGAGGGGGGCATTTGTGGAGGATTTCCCAGGGTGCCGATGTTCACCGGGTGCTGCTTCGCCCTCTGAACCCCTCGCTGCAGGTGGTGATGCACCCCTCCAAGACGCTAGAGCTGCAGCTGATGAGGAAGGGCTTCCACATGGAGGTGGGCCAGTACGTGTTCCTCCAATGCCCCTCCATCTCCCAGCTGGAGTGGCACCCGTTTACCCTCACGTCCGCCCCAGAGGAGGACCACTTCAGCGTCCATATCCGCATCGTGGGTGACTGGACGCAGAGGCTGTACGAGGCCTGTGGCGGGGACAAGCCTGACGTCCAGGAGGCCTGGAAACTACCAAAGTACGCCATACAGTACAATATATCACATTTACAGACGGGTGACAGATTAAAAGAAAAACCCCTATAGTGAGGGGATCCAGTGACCCTGTTATGCTGTGGGTGGCATTTTCCTGGCATGGTTTGGGTCTACTTGTCCCCTGTAAATCAATACAAAGTTATTCTGAGTGATCACCTCTATCCTATGATGAAACATTTCTATCCTGACGGGAGTGGTCTCTTCCAGGATGGCAATTCCTCCATCCACAGGGCTCGAGGGGTCACTGAATGATTTAATGAGTATGATGTGAATCATATGCTATGGCCTTCGCAGTCATCAGATCTCAACCCAATTGAACACCTGTGGGAGATTTTGGATAGACGTGTTAGACAGCGCGCTCCACCACCATTATCAAAACGCCAAATGAGGAAATACCTTTTGGAAGAATGGTGTTCCATTCCTCCAGTAGAGTTCCAAAGACTAGAATATATGTTAGACTAGAGGTAGAATCTATGCCAAGGCGCATTGAAGCTGTTCTGGCAGCTCTTGACACCTTACTAAGACACTATGTTGCTTTAATTTGTCACCCGTCTGTATCTCACACCCACGGTACAGAACATCTTTCTAAAAATCGGAACCCAGGGGCATAGGGTTCAACAGTCCCATATTTCCCCAGACATCCTGCAGCTCCATCAAAATGCTTTGTCCTATTCGGGGATACCTCTGTACCATTACATTACAGGCATTTATCAGACGCTCTTATCCAGAGAAACTTACACAACTTCTTATTACATCTTATTACATTTATCCATTTATACAGCTGGATATATACTGAAGCAATTCAGATTAAGTGCCTTGCTCAAGGGTACAACGGCAGTGTCCTACCTGGGAATCGAACCTGCAACTTTTTGGTTACAAGTCCAGTTCCGTACCCATTATGCTACACTGCCGCCTGTACCAATACGAGGATATCTTTTACATTTTTGCACCTCCGTCAATGAATTACTATGAGACGTAGTGAAAAGCAAATCAGCACAAACACCAAAGCATTGCACGCCACTCCTGTAAATACACTACCACATTAGGAAAGATGCCATGCACTGCAAATTTAATTGCACATACTTGTCCATCATTTACTTAGGTGTTTTTTAAAATACTTTAAATAGCCACCTATTCAGCGACATTCAAAGAGCTGTTCCGAGAGCCCTTAAAACAACAAACTTAAATGTATTTATTGTATATTTGATCATGATACATTTGCCTAAAAAGGGAGCAGAGTTCTGTACTTTGTAGTACCATGATGCCAGGGAAGACCAGCACACAATGCAGTGAAGAGGATGTGGTACTGGCTGCGATAGTTGCATTGCTACTACATTAAGCAATAACTGTCAGAAGAGGAAGGAGTGTACTGGAAGAGGATCTATGTATATTGCAGTCAGTGAGCAGAAGCGGAAGGTTTTCGTTGCTACTTTGAGTATTCACAATTGTGCCGATGGTAGACAGCAGGAATTCAGAACCTTTGAGAGGTTTCTTTGAATGGATTCACTCTGGAGAATTATCACCACTTCACTCTGCTGTTATTGTGTCACATTTACATATCCTTCAAGCGGATGGAACTATAACCCAGAGAGAGTGTTTGGTTAGACAGTCCAATCACCTACCAAGTACAATGTTGTCACAAGGCTGGTTTGCAAACCCGTGATACATTTATTTGTAACAAAATACATTTTAGCATATTTTTGTCCATCTCTGGTGATGCAGGATGGGCGTGGACGGGCCTTTTGGAACCGCCAGTGAGGATGTCTTCCGCTACGAGGTGGTCATGCTGGTGGGTGCCGGCATTGGGGTGACGCCCTTCGCCTCCATCCTTAAGTCCGTGTGGTACAAGCAAATGCAGGAGAATGCCAACGTCTTCACCAAAAAGGTGTGTGTGTGTGAGTAGGGGGCAGGTGTTTGGAGTTTGGAAATCCGGTTTACCTTACGAGTTTGCCAGCTACAAACCATATGCTAAAAAGGGTGTGAAATATGAAAAAGATATAGGCTGTGTCTCTAATTGTCCCCTCCACCACTGCATGCCACTCCCGCCACCATCGCCACACGGCTTTCCCCACCATTTCTGCCTCCCGCTGGACCATCATCTAGCTGCTGTAAATTTTATTCACATGAACATTGGCTGATTGACCTTGTTGGTCATTAAAACCTAGACCCTGAGTCGAGCAGAGGAGGATGTGTTCCCCCCTTGAGTCTGGTTCCTCCAAATATTTTTTCCCATCTACCACCAGGGAGTTTTTCCTTGCCACTGTTGCCTTTGGCTTGCTCTTGTGGGGGTTTAGGCTGGGTTTTCTGTGAAGCGTATTGTGACAATTGGTTGTGAAATGCGCTATATAAATAAATATTGATTTGATTTGTCCACTAGTTCCGTACAAACTAGGGTGTCAGCCATTTCTTAGAAAATGGCTGACAACCAGTCCACTAGATAGGAAACTAATGGACAGTTTTAGACACAGCCCTGGTGTAGCAGGAGTGCTGAGCTTTGAATGCCTATGTTCCAGATCTACTTCTACTGGTTGTGCCCGGAAACCCAGGCCTTTGAGTGGTTCGCCGACCTGCTGAAGAGCTTGGAGGGGCAGATGCTGGAGAAAGACATGGCGGACTTCCTGAGCTATAACATCTACCTGACCCGGTGGAAGGAAACAGAGGTGAGCCAATGGGTCTCCCTGGGCAGGTACAGGTATTCCTTTCAATAACCAAGGATGTCATTTTGTTTACTGTTTCCTCATGATTAATCAGGACCATTAGTGATTGGTTTATTTCCCGAGCATCATCTCCGGTTATCAGCCGTTATCAATGCAAAACCCTCTCTTTCTGGTTGAGACATTAAGGGTCTGATAATCAGTGCACCTTGATTAATAGGCAAAAAGCACTTCCTTTATAACAAATGAAACCTAGTGATACTTTTCCCATTGACAGCTTGTCGCATATTTTTGTTCATTTGAAAGACCGTTGGATCCATAGCATCCTGTAGAAAGGCAGTATTTTTTCACTTAAATATTTCGTGTTTAAGACAAACCACAATGCAGTGAGAATTTATCCAGACCCTTAAACCCCAGACAGGGATGAGCCAGTTAACTGTAGGAATATCAAACTTTATCAAAGCACCGTGGGTTTTAAACCGTCCCGTCTGACAGGATATCAGTGTTAACCCTTTCCTGTCTGCTCACCATATTTGCTCTTTTTTGTCGCTTGCGAAGGCAGCTCACTTCAGGGTTCACCATGAGGCAGAGAATGACCCAATCACAGGGCTGAAGCAGATGACCCGATACGGGAAACCCAACTGGGACAACGAGTTCAACACCATTGGAGCAAATCATCCTGGGTAAGTGAAGACAGCAAGGCGAAACTGAGTGAACCTGAAATGTGACTTAAAAAAAAGAAGAAGGAAGGGTTTTGAAAATGCCATGATGTGCTAATGTGCAAGATTCCCTGTGTTCACAGAAGCGGCAGAAGTGCATGCCTAGACTGACCTTTATGTACGTGTGGAAGCTTCCCACGTAGTGACATGTGCATTTATAGCTACTTCCACAAATAGCCTCCATGTGTTGTTCAGCCTGGTGGTATGGAGGAGATACTAAATTAAGCTTTGGTTATTTCATGCATTGATGCAGCAATTCAAAAGTTTTATCTCATGTACTGTGCCACAATTGACCTGATGGTACATTTTTTGAGGACATTTAACAGCGCTCGGCTTCGGTGACAAGCGATGCAGTCATTCTGCGGACGCCGATTCCTTCGAAACTGTTTTAGCTTCAAGCAATGTGCGCCAAGAGGATACAGTTGGAGGTCTTAAGACTCATTCTGTTCTTCGGCTGTGTGCGTCTGTCTGTCTGTCTGTCTGTCTGTCTGTCCCTCGATCTGTCCCAGCTGCAAAATCGGAGTGTTCCTGTGTGGCCCTACCGTGCTCGGGAAAGCACTGGAGAAGCAGTGCCACACCCACTCCAAGTCCGACGCAGATTTCATCTTCAACAAGGAGAACTTCTGACCTCAGCTGACCCAGACTGCCTCATGCCTCTGCTTGCTCAACCTCCACCGTCTTCAACAGGGGCTGCAAACGGCCGCCCTTGCACTTAGGATTTGAAGCCAGTGAGCTCGTGACACACACTGAAGGCGTAAAAGGGCCGGCAGGACTTCTCCTGCTCCAGTATTATATTTTTACATGTTTGTTTCTCATGGACACCAAGATGTTCATTTTCTATTTTTCTTTTTTAAATATTTAAATATTTAATCTATGATCTATGCAATCTATGAGGAGATTAATAATGTACATGTGTTTTAAAGTGTGCTAATGGTTCTGTTGAATATGCTAGCGTATTAATCCATGGTGTCGCAGTTTTGTAACAATCTCACCCGAGTGCTTTTCTTACATCGTGTGTAAGAGGTGTGCTCTTGACTGAGGGTAAGAGTATACAGAAAGAGACCTACTTCCTCACAATTTTCAAACCTTGTTGTGCTTTTGGTGTAGATATTAATTTGCTCCTTTTGCTTTTTAACTTTTCATAAGCCTTTCCTTTTCTCAACCATACAGTAATTGTAACAGAAGCGGTCCATATAGGCAAGTTTGTGTTTTGTCGAACTGAATGATTGAATAAAATAAAATAATTAACCAAACAGTGAAATTAGTCTCGCTGTTGAAAAGGGTGATGCAATAACTGCATTGGCAATAGTCCCGGAGAGTGGCTATTGCAATATTCAGGACATTACTGCTTTTAATATAAGCAGAAGTAGGTACAGGCATCTCTTTTGTTCAGACTGTCCACTATACTGGGAGATTTCATAATATGGTTTCCTGCAAAAAGCTATGGGGAAGCAGCCTAGCAAAAACGGCTTGACCAGTTTGTTTGCCGCTAACCCCTGAGGTATTTTGCTTGAGAGCCACTGGTTTCAAGCAGTTCTCGTCCCTGTTTGTGTTATTTTCTCATTATTTCAAAGCTTGCTTGTTCACAATGGACATTTTAAATATGATCTTTATCAGGGGTCCAAGCAATGAAGCTTTTCATTTTTCTCCAGTATTCTTCCCTAAAACTGAATAGGCTGCAAAAACAGAAAATCATAGTTATGAAACTTGGCAGGTTTTCATTCATTCATTCAACCTTTATTTATCACAGGGAAGTCCCACTGAGACCAATGTCTCTTTTCCAGAAGAACACTGTTTACAAAGCATAGAAAGTAGATAAATAAATAAAATGACATGCAAGAAACAGCATCACTCAAAGAAGGTACATTTGGCCTCTTGTATAATCATGTCCAATACTAAATTCTTGAAGAACTCAATGGGTACAAAACAATCCAGTTTTAGTGCATCTTGACATGTACTCCACATATAGAGTGCATATGCTTTAGAAGCAGAATTAACTAGGTTTGTTCTGGTTCTAGGTGCCTCTAACATAATCCAATCCTGAGATCTGGTATAGTGACTCGAGGTTTTAATGGATAAAAGCCTCATCAGGTATAGAGGGAGTTTAGCAAGTAATGCTTTATAAATAAATAAAATGTAATGTTGCTTTCTTCTACAGTTAAGAGAATACCACCCTCCTGAATCATACAGAGCACAATGATGTGTTCGGAAACCATCTCCCGTAATAAAGCGCAACATGCTATAATAAATTGCGTCCAGGGGCCTTCGAGTACTGTTTGAGGCGTGCCCATAGAAAATATCCCCATAGTCAAACATGGGTAAGATTGTTGCCTGCACAATCCTCCTCGTTCTATTCAATAAAAAACAGGATCTGTTTCTATAAAGGAACCCAATTTTAGGCTTCATTTTTTTAGACAATTTGGCCACATGGGTTTTAAAAGACAAATAATGATTCAGCCAGATACCAAAATATTTGTAATATTGAACTTGCTCAATTTGAGCACCTGTCAATGAGGTTATGGAAGCATTTGGCGCAATTGTATTCTGTGTGGAGAAGATCATGTACTTTGTTTTCTCAGAGTTCAGGACTAGTTTAAGACAAATTAGAGCTTGCTGTATAACATTAAAAGCAGATTGTAAGTATGTAATAGCCTGGGTGCTCGTTGATGCTGAGGAGTGCAGCACAGTGTCATCAGCATACAAATGTGTTACAATTTTCTATATTACTAGCAATGTAATTTATATAAATTGTAATTAAAATAGGTCCAAGTATGGATCCTTGGGGCACTCCTTTCTTGACTTCTAAGAATTGAGACTTCAAATTCCCAACCATAATAGCTTGAGTTCTATTAGTACAGTAATCCAGAAACCAAGAACAGGCCATACTATCAAGTCCAATGGAGGACAACTTTTTTAGATTGTATGGTCCACCCGTATCAAAAGCCTTTGCCAGATCAATGAAAAGCGCTGCACATTTTTGTCTATTATCCAATGTGGTTACTATGTAATTTATGACCAAAGAAGTCACTGTAATGGTGCTGTGGATTTAAAATGTTGTTCAAAGATAAAAAGTTGCATAGCTGCTGCTTCACGAGTGATTCTAAAATCTTAGCCAGGCAAGACAATTTAGAGAGGCCGATAACTATTTACTGAGTTCAGTCCTTTGAATAATGGAAGAACCTGAGCATCTTTCCATACATTGGGAATAGACCCAGTTGAATATTACTAAAATATTAATTATTAAATGTGCAATTATTAAAATGTCCAGCCTCTATAAAATGCTGATTAAAAAAGTCACACATCATGTGTCAATCGGTGACAGGATAGTGCGTGGTAGTGATGAAACAGGGCTAGAATTTAGAGACTTGACGATTTGCCAAAACTTTGACAGGTTTCCCTCACTTGATGTCAGTGAAGAGATGTAATAATCAGATATTGCCTTCTTTATCATTGAGCAACATTTATTTCTTAGTTTTTTAAAAACCTGCCAATCAGATTGCATATTTGTTCTCTTTGCTTTAACCCAAGCTTCATCCCTAGTGCGAAATTCTGAAGATAAAATACTCGAAAACCAGGGATTTGTTCCGTTTTTTACCCTTAGTCTCTTTGCTGGCGCATGTTTACCTGCAATACAGTTAAAAACAGGTGAAATGATTCAATGCAGGTCAGGGTCTGGAATAAGACATGTAAAGCTTAAATTCTTAATTTCTTTTAGTAATAAAACCTGGCGGTGTTTTAGAGGCTTTCATGTCTCTAATGCATGCCCCAGGACAATGATCACTAAAATCTAAGGGGAAGCGTCAATTTCACAAACAACACTACCCCTCCTCCTCTCTTCTTCCTGTCACATCTAAAAACACAGTAACCATCCAAAGTATGTCATTGTCCGAGACCGTGTCATTTAGCCAGGATTCACTAGCGATAAACACACCTGGATTAGTTCGGAAAACCAGGCTTCTTATATAATCTATTTTTGATTTTTTTTAAATAAAAAAATAAAAAATAAAAAAATTCCTATACCCCAACGGTTTTTACCAATAGGTTCCGCTGTAAGATGAAAATACATTTTAGATTAGTTCAGGAGGAGACCGCAACTGCACAAAGATTCTGCTCAGGATGCTGTCTCAGAAATATAAAACTGATATTTCAATTCTAAACTCTGATTGGTTAAGATGGCGTCGATCGATCTTTCAATTTCATATAGTAGTAGGGGAGACCCGATTGTGCCCCGGGGTCGTTTGTTCCCTGCGGGTTTCACCCAATAAAAAACAAGCTGTAGGGCCGTCATTCATTTTTTAAACCTTTTGCAACGCCCCCTACCGTACCAAGACACGAGTGACTGTTGACACAAGAAGTATCCTCCTTTTGGAAAACGTCGTTGATCGCGAAGATAAAATATAATTTTTTTGCGATCGCTATTTTTAGATACCAGCCGTCTTTAGCTGTACATTAACCATATCATATCTTGTTTTAAACTGTAAACGTGTTGACTATCAGTACAATATAAGCATAACTTTCAGAATTTTATGCACAAGCTAAAATAAGTTTTAAAAAAGCTTAACTGGGAAGACGGGGTCGTTGTGCCCAGGGCGGACTCTATGAAATGTAATGGAAGTTGTCAGTTAACAGATACGTTAGTTTTAAGTTAACTAAACGATGTGCACATTCAAAACATTGATTACTATAAAAAAAGAGCCTGAAACAGTGATGTTAACAGCAGAAAATAGTAAACCCATGAAACATACCGAAATATATGCAAATTTACTCATGTTTAATGAGATATTGCCTAAATTGGTAATTTAATATATATGTGTAATACAAAAATATTTCTCTTAATGTAAAGAATAAACTGGTAGAAATTCATGAGGATATCTTTAAAAAAATATATAAAAATCCCACCTCACCTGTAGTGTCTCCCCTTAAGATAATGGGCACAACTGACCCCCCTCTTAAGGGCACAGATGACAGGGTCATTTGTTCCTTTGAACTAATTTTGTTTAATATCAAAATGTGCCTTTCATGTTAGTAATTAGAGTATGAACTTATCAATTTGAAAATGTTGTCATTCTTGAGCAAGTGGTCTCTTAGCAATCGCGTAAAAAAATTGGGGCACAATTGACTCTGGTCTCCCCTACTTCTTTGACATTGTAGGCCTAGTTAGAATAAGATGTCCTTGTTGTCTTTGTCTGCTAGCGAGAAACGTTATTTCTTGTGTGAGTAACAGTGAAGGGTTAAGGTGTGCTATTAACGCAGACATGCATACCGTGTGATGCTTAATACGCACATCTGCGAGTGCTGGATACACCAAAATAAATTATTGATAAATGTATAAAATGTATCATTTGGGCTCAGTGCATGCTTATTTGCTTGTGAACGCCACCATAATAAGAGCACACACATTTGATGGTTGAACAATCTTTATTTACAGCTCTGTTTCAGTTCCACCACACAGCATGCCCTCTAAACTGATCCTGAATCTGCTCGTCCACCCATTGTGAGGGGGAAAAGGACACAAACTGACCTGGGTCAGTTCTTGGAAATGAAAGCCAGTGTTGCCAGATGTTTTGAATGATTCCCCCCAAATCCACCATTACTAAGACGCTTATGCACATTTTGAAAAGCTTTAATCCCCCACACCTCTTGAAATTCCCCATCAATATTTTACTTCCATGCTTTTAATCTCTGTACTTGGGGGGATGAAATCCCATAATCCACAATCTGGCAACCCTGGTAGAAACCCTTATCCATTGGATGCCTCTGTCTCCCAATGCCTGAACAGCGCAGTTGACTACACCAGACACCATGCGACCCCGTGCATCTGCAGACACTGGGGAACTTCTGCGTCATAGAAACGCAAGTCTCCGCAATGAAGGCATGCCAGTCTCCGTTATGCAAGATACATTGTTTAGTGCTCATTCTAATGCAACTAATTGGCTGAGTACATTACTTTCTTTATACAAGGCAGGCTGTCGTGAATACCAAAACATTCTTTTCAAAATTTGGCTACAGCTCTCCTCACACCTCACAAAGTATTCATATAACATAACATAAAGGACAGCTCAGTCCAACACTTCAGTCATTAAAAGCTATATCCATTTATGAGAGATGAGCACTACTATTGTCCAGCCATTAAAATCTGAGTAACAGTAGCATGCAAGCGCTCTGTATGTGGGTCTATGGATCAATAACCGTGAAATTTCCTTCCAAGAGAGTGAAAATCAAGGCCACATGGCCACTCTATTCAGTTCGCACTGAAGAAAAGTAGAGCCGTTGTCTGGAAGATCACAACAAAAAATGCATGCAAAAACTATGCTAAAACTGAATCTTTCAAACAAGCTGGTCATTCAAACTGCATCCCCCCCTTCTCCAGACCTTCACCCTTTATTTAACAACTTATGACCAAGTGATGATAATGGTTCAAATTTGGTAATTGCAACAGTAGCTTGCAATTCCACAAACTTCCCCCAGATGGCACAATCACGCAGAGAAACAAAGAATAAAGAGTGACTGACTGACTGAATGAAGTAGCATCAGAGCTCTAATTCCCAGCTCTGTGACAGATGGTTTTGTTTGTTTTTTTGGGACGGCAATCCATATTTTCTAATTACAGGAAGCAAGCCATGTTTGAGAGAAACATCACCACACATTAGAAAAATAGTTTCTGCTCAGTTTACATTTTCCTTGCTAAAATAAATGTACTTTTACAAATAGAGTGATGGGTCTAAGAAGCTTCTCCCAATAACAATCATCATTAATCACTACATTTTAGTTTTTTGTACCTTGAAGCCCCAATTCCAAGAAAGCAAGCCATCTACTGACATTAAATACATAAACATAAACATTCATTTAATTTAAAGGGCAGAAACTTAAAGGAATGATGGAATAAATCTTTGCGGATACAAAAACATGTCAACCTTCCTCTGACCAACACGAACACGCTGTATTTCAGACCTCAAGCAAAACCTCATCTTTTTTCTAATCTGAAACTAAATAAATGCCATTTCAATTCAACATGCACTGGGATGGGGTAGGAAACAATATAAACCCATGAATCGATTCTGAAGGTCATTAAAATGACAGCAAGGTTTCATTATTTCCTGTACTTATTTGTGACAGTCAAATAAATACAGTACTTAAATAATTTTTTTGAAAATATATAAAAAGGATAGCTATAAATAAATATGTATAGTATATAATAACGTATAACTAATGAATGTGCGTGTGCATATTGTGTGTGTGTGTGTGTGTGTGTGTGTGTGTGTGTGTGTGTGTGTGTGTGTGTTTGTGTTTATATTGAATTGACAAAAGCTTGAGAATTATAACGTCTCAGCCTGGTCATATTTTACATCGCCCCCAGCGAGGCACAAACAATGTGTATATTATAGCTTCTCTGTGTTCAAGACTAAAATGAAGAAAATTACATTTACACTATAATGATAATAAAAATTATAACAGCATAATGGCGGTATACCGTTTATCTGCCTGAAGGCCTTACACAACCGTAAAATGTAACCATCAGCAGTAGCAAAATAAAGCAGATAGCAGTCTCAGGAGTGGTCAACATTTGATCCGGCTGCTCGGAGTTGTAGGTGAGGTACTGCGTTCTCCGGTCAAGCGCCAGATCTTTGAAGGCTTTGGTGGTTCCCCTGCGAGTCCTTGCACGCGTCGTCCGGTCTCTGACCCCTCCTCCCGGCGGGCTACAGCGCCACGGCAACGGCGAACACGTTGACCACGCAGTACATGGTGCGGTTCTCCCACCTGACCGTGGAGCTTCCTGTGGGGCGACACCAATCATCTTTCTCATGCTTATTTCACTTGCTGCTCCACCCCAATTTAGAGCGCCTGCCCCCGCGGGCCCGCCCCGTCGCATGTTACTGCGGCGACAGAGGCGGGAATGCTGCACACGCTCGGCTGATGGCGGCATGGCTAACGGGCGGAGAGGCGGCGCGTACCCTGCCAGAGGAAGCCCTCCTGCCCTTCTCTTCCCCACGCTAACGCGCGTGTGGGGCCAAGCACCTCAGCCATGGCAGAAGGGTGCAGTCAAAGCAGTACTGCAGCATTTTAGCATGTGCGGAAGATTTTTTTTAAAAACAATTCAATTCGAATTTATGTGTGTAGCGCTGTTTAAGATGGGCATTGTCCCAATCCTGAACGCCCCAAGAATATGCCTAGGGCGACAGTGGCAAAAAAAACTCCCTGGTAAGAGGAAGAAACCTTGGTAAGAGGAAGAATCTGACTCAGAGGGGGAAGCCCATCTGCAGCTGGCTGGCACCGTTTAACAGGCAATGTAACGCATCATCTGTTAAACGATTTACGATTAAACAAATTGCAATTAGTTTGAAATTAGAATGAGTTAGAAATTGTCCAAAATTGAATTATGAGGAGTCTAGCCAAATAGAACCATAACATAGAACATCTAACATCCATATAAAACCATAAAGCACACCATTGCAATTACAATTCCAAAACGGATGCATGCGAAGAAAAACGTTAAAGAAGTTAAAGGTTGACAGCATGCGCACAAAAGACATGAACGGCGGCTGAACCATTCCTGCGACGTCAATGACCTAGTTTTCATTTCAGGCAATTTCAAAGTAATTTTACTAGAACTTGTTTTCTTGCATTTATAACTGCTACGGGGCGTTACATAACCTATTATTGTTTGTTTTCTTTTTTCAACCACTGAAACTTTCTAAAACGCTACAATTCTTTAAGGTTTGGGAACAAGAGGGCTGGGCAGCGGCACAATTTTCTGTTGAGAAGCAAGAAACATGATAACCCTTCACCATCCTAAGAGGACTCAGAAAGAATCACGCGCACATGGACTGCTTGCTCTGTGAGCGAACATGTGACTGGTAAAAAGGTGAGGTGCTACAATCGCTGCCTTAACAATCACAATGTTATGAATAGAGGACATGGCGGGCCCTCCAAACAGGTTTCCACTGACGGTAGAGCGGTATTTGCCAGTGAAGTGAACTGCGTGCCTGGTAAGGCTAACGGGGAGGGGGCGGAGCTTCAGCTCTTACCATCAGTGGTGGTGTCCCAGTAACACGAGCTGGCTGTATGGAGGCCAGCCCCACTCTTCTGCATCACGGCACAGTTCACTGTGGGGGACAGGACTCAAAGTGACCAATCAGGGATCAACAAGACACTAATGAGAACTGGACTATACCAGCACTGACCAGTGTACTGTCATGTTCCAACAGAGGGGAAATGGCTTCTGCCCAAGCTCACCTGTGGACAGCAAACGGGAGCACTTTGAAGCAATATATACAATATCTTTATCTGTAGCTATATCTTTCATTTTAAAAAAGGATGGCAGAGACAGGCCAACTACCTCTGAACCGGTAAACCATAAGACCGCCACAGGACCCCAGGTTTGAATCCTGCCATGAATCCACTTTGATTTAAAATATATATTCCTTTCTGGATTTGCTGCCACAAAGGAATAACTCCTTAATTAAATTTACTCTCTGAAAACAAGATTCTCTGATCTGCAATTCTTCCTTAATTAACTTGTACAACTGCAGTGACCTTTTGAAGTTAGGTATACAAAAGTACCAATGACATATAGTTCTATTTCACTGATTCATTTATTTTAGCCTCACCTTCACTGAAAAATAGTGAGTGCAGTTATTATTATTTTGATGTGTCCCCAGTTTTTAAATTCACCCCTGTGGTAGCTGTATCAATCATACAAATCTAATGTTTCCCTGCCCCCAGGAATCAGGACAATTACTTTAAAATAAGATAAGGCATTAATAGTTCATATACTGTTATTGAAAATGAACACTTTACTGAGTCTGATTGCATATTCTTTTATGTCTTACCGATGTACTTAAAGGGCTTCGCTTGCTTAACCAGATGAGTGAGGGACTGCTCCACAATGCTAGCGGTCCACTGATTAACTTTGCTCTGGTTATAGTCAACCCCGCCAATGATGCTCTCAATACACTAAAAGAAAGTAACACACACACACAATTTGGTCATTTGTGCACTATATTCACAGGGAAAGGCACTTTCGGAGAACAACACTAAAATAGTAGCAATGTGCGCAGCTTTATCAGTGACAGAATAGTCACATTTTGTATAGTTTACAACCAAAGGCTTCAGAAAATGAAAGCCACAATTTGTTGGAGGAACAGCAATGAAAGGCTAATTTACCTCTTTAACATGGTTACTCGCTTCATCTGGACTGAAGGCCACCTACAAATGGCAAAGGAAAATGAGAGTGGTTATGAACATCGACGCGATGTGAGCAAACGTCACTTTGAATACTTCATGTTACGAACTGTGGCGAGTTAAACTAATCCTTTTGAAGTGTCGTACGTGTCCAGACTTCAGAGACAGAAAAAAAAATCTCTGTGACCCAGATTTCATAGCCGCTTTCAACTTTAGTCACTCATAACGGTCACGCTTGGGCATTAGTCTTTGTAAGTTGCAAGCGTGACCCATTTGATGGAGCAAATGCCTATAATTTGCTGCGACGGGATGGTAGTTGAATGATAGATAAATAGATAAAAAAGCATAGCCTATCAAGAGAACACGATATAGCTAAGTAAGTTAAAGTTGGCAGGCGGTGAGACGTTATTGCCACTCATATCTAGAAACGTAAGCTCGTGAATCTCAAGATTTCTTTCCAAATTTAAAAGTCGTCATTCGCACCAGGGTACTGTTGCAAGCTACCAATGACCAGCTGAAGATGACAGCACATTGCATCAGTAGCGTGGAGCCTTGCAATGACCACACCCATGACATCACCCTCTTTATGAACCATTTCAAATTGTGCGGAACACAACATGATCAACAGAGTTCTGAACATTTTTTTAAACAGCATATGGAAACGAAGGCTTCTGTCAATCTCAACTAACCTGTCAATAACACTAAGTTAAAATCAGAACATTAGCTAGGCAGCTAGGTGTTATCTTCCTTGCGCTGTGTGAGCGATAGATCAACATAAATAATCAAAAACATGTCGTCATAATCTCTCATAGAAATATCTACCTCGTCGCCTGAATGAAATTCTTCCATTTTATTCATAAAATAATGATTCCGCTGGTTTTTCACACTCCTGTGTAATATTACCAGCTCCTGGGTTCCTGTTTAGTTCCCACTCTGATGGTCAAAGACTGTGAATCAAGACATTAGCCCTGCAACAACTGAAACTCCGGGAAAGATTTTGTTTACTGCCGCCTAGTGGTGAGAGGTATTCATAGTTTTCTCTTTTGATGAAGTCGTGAAACGAAAATCCATGGCTTTTGATAATATATATATATTTGGGCCTGGTGGGGGACCCTGGATCAGAAGAAGTTGAAAACCCCTAATATAAAAAAAAAACTAAAAAAACAATATAGGCTACAATTTGTAATTTGTGTAATTTGTTCCAACAAATAGGCTATATTTGTCAAATTATTGCAAACGTTAGATCTGGATTTGACCCCTCAACAATTATATAGGATTATATGCATGATTTTTAGTCTTGCTGTGGTCCTGTGTTTACAATTTAAAAAAGTCTCCTCTTTCATTCTAAACCCCACCCACTCCCTCCGTTGAGGCAGAGAATGTACAGGCAAGAAACACGCAAAAAATGTCAAGCGAGGTTATAATTTATAATTTGGGGCGGCAGTGTAGTACAGTGGTTAAGGAACTGGGTTTGTAACCGAAAGGTCGCAGGTTCGAGTCCCACGTAGGACACTGCCGTTGTACCCCTGAGCAAGGTACTTCACCTGAATTGCTCCAGTATATATCCAGCTGTAAATGGATACTATGTATAAATGCAAAAATGCTGTGTAAGTCGCTCTGGATAAGAGCGTCTGCTAAATGCCTATAATGTAATGTAATGTAATAATTAAAATAACATATTTAGCAGCATGCATTGTTCTATATGGGTCATAAAAGTAAATGAGCAGTGTTATAATGATTAAAGGAACACTTTTGAAATAATTTTGAAGTCCTCAGCATCGATCCCTGCTTCGTAATGTGTGCATTCATATACTGAACTTTTTGATGAAAACATCTGCCATAGAAGTATGTATCTGGCTCATCGTTACTACCATCTCCGACGAACGCAGTTGTAAAATCCAAAGTTTTAAAGAACGATTTTATTTCATTATAGTCCTATAACTGTAGCAAACCAATTTGCAAGCTTGTGATCTCAAGCCGTTTTCTGTTTTAAACCATGGCAGTGGAAATTCAGCCGGCTCCGTGTCCTAAATATCTGGCTGAAAAAATGATGTGCTTGTTCAGTGTTTGGCTATCGTTATTCTGAACATTAATTTAGAACTGGGATAAAACAGAATTATGTGTGGATTAAGTAGCCTAACATTAGCAGACCATATCCTGTCCATCATAGCAAGCTAATATCATTGTAAAGTAAATTACTTTTTCATAAAGATATTTGCATAAAAATATAATTTATTTTCTGAAATACAACGTAATACATCGTTATAGGCTATTCATTTGATTCAAGAGGTACCCAACTTCAGCCACCTATTTACCTAATGTAGCTTGCTACATAGCTAGAGGAAACATAGCCTACTTACACATCCAACAAAAAACACGAGCTCCGTGACACCTTTCATTCCGTTGCTAAACTTCAGCTTTCACTATTGAGGAAAAAAAAATCTAGGTTGACCCCACTTCTTGAACACGCCCTGCAGGCTTGTTGCTTTGCTGTACCTCCTCTTCTTCACCTCCGCCATTGCAGTAGCCAGCTGGAAATGGCAACAAAGGCCTGATCACACACCATAGACTCTCTAGCCACACCCACTCGTCCCCACACAGAAAAGGGTGCCACACCCAGGAACGTCCCGAACACATCTTACAATAATAAATACAGGCAGAGGAGCAAAAAATGACAAAGTACATTTCAAACTTTCACCTTTGGGTTTATGGTAAAACAATATAATGTGTAACATATAAGGAGTAATACAATGTGGAATGCTGCAGGGAAATGTGAGAAAAATGGTCTGTAATATAGAACAATTGAATAGACTAAAAGATATGCATCAGGGCAATTCATATTAATGAAAGTGTCACGTTTTTTAAAAAAAATACAAAATAAAATTTCAATTTATTTTAGGCCGAGCCATGTAGCCTAGGCCTATCTATTTTCAGTGATTATCTTGTTGAGGGTCGCGGAGTACGGAGGATTATTCAGCCCAAAATTAAAATTAAAATGGAAAATTAAAATGGAAAATTAAAATGGAAAATTAAAATGCAAAATTAAAATGCAAAATTAAAATGGAAATGAAAAGTTAAACATATTCCATCTTAATTTTGGGCTGAATAATCCTCCATAGCTGAGTAGCTACCAGAAGCGGCAGGGCTAAAACCCTCACAAACCCCGTTATAAATGATAAGACCATACAACGGAGGCGTCTTTAAAGCGTTCAAGCAATACAAATTAAGCGTTATCAAGCTTTTAGTCAGGCGTACAAAGTTTCTCCGCACTGTCCGCAGGTGGGGGTGTGGATAACTCGGCTATTCCCTTCCCCCGGTTCGGGAGCTCTTGCCACGCCTCCACAATAAAAATGCAGGCTGCTGCTCCGCTTTCTCGGTCTTTCACAGGGCTGAATACAAACATTACTGTACCATAGATACAGGCGTCGCAGTATATGTTTTCTCTTGTACGCTAGTTTCATGACAGACAGGTGGCGTAAATAACTATTTGGAAGAGTTCCGCGGCTCAGGTAAGATTTGTCTTTTCTGTCACCATTGAGAAATATATAAATTTGTATCCAATAAAAAGGTTCCACTCGTGCGCGATCGAGGAGAGAGCCTCAGAGATAGATGAAACGCCAGTTGTCGTGATAGTTTTTAAAGAGATTCCCGTTTTGACTTCAGAATTCATGACGACATTGGTCATGTTGTTATTCTGCTTTTCTCACGATTGTCCTCTTTCTCCGTAGCAGCAATACCGACATGCGACAAACTGTATAGGCTACATTACATCGGCTATAGACAATAGCATAGTAACAGTAAATCACTCATTGTTTTGCAATCAAATTTATTGATTTACGCGTCTTCACTTAGGCAAACAGTTAGGGCACATTAAGTTTTCATTTAGTGAACACATACTGTAATTTGGAGGTGCAATGCAGTAACTTAGGTTTATGTCTTGTGTTTAGAAATAGCCTAAGCTTTTGCATTAGGCAGAGGACTCGTTTGACTAAAAAGTTATTTGCGGGTGACAGTTATGCATACTTATTGCTTATATGAATACTTACGATGCTATAGCTAATTACCTTATTGAGTATTTTAATCGTATTTGATCATCCATTTCATGTTATAACATATAACAGGCCAGTGAAAGTTGACGTTGCAGCTTCCAGGGGTCAATTTCACAATGTTCAAAACTAAAGCAGTCTTAGGAGCACACTCAGTAACTAGCCTATAGCTCAGAGCGGATGAACACCGTTCATGTCTCTGAAGGCTACAATGCAACCGTGAATATACGTAGCTACACAGGAGACTATATGCACGCTTCTTGGACGAATAGGATTTTATGCATTAGGCCTAAGTGTTCAGAAGCGCTTGCACTAATCTATGTTTTGGGGTGTGCAGGTATGATATCAGTCAATTCCCCTAGACAAACGAATGTGGAATAAATATGACGGTGACTTATCCAAGAGCTGAAATATAATATTTTTTATCAAGTGTTAAAACCAAACATTTTATTAAAAAATTAGCTTTAACTATATAATAAAATGATAGTTTAAAGCAAAATATAATATATATATATATATATATATTTTTTACTACAGATTCAACACCAACACTTTTCATATTTTTGAATATTACAAAATTGCTTTTCACGCATACCTATGGGCATGGTAATTTGCTTCTGTTCTGAAGCACCAGCAATTACTTCAGTGATCTATTCCCACAAGAGTGGTGATAAGGAGCCCATTTCAAAGCTAATGGATATTATAATGGGAGAAGCAGACTGTAAGCATCACAAAACTCGTCTGTTCTGAGGGGGGAGTTTTAGGCCAAGTTGTGACTGAAACGCCACAAGGAAAAAGTGGCCAAGAAATTGATGCAATATGGTGTTATTTTTCCCGGATCCCTTCGACACAGGCATTAAGATTAAATGTATAGAAACACATTGTCTGTAGTGGAACAGCCATACATGTGATGGTTAAGTAATGTTTCGCAATGTATTTGTTACATATCTCTCAAGTGTAAATTAATTGGTGCAAGTAAATCATTGAAATGCAAATAATTCCCTTCACCAATGGCTTAATAGGTTTCTGTTGCGCGTGGTAGTCTGTGTGTCAAAAGCAATAATCTATCAGAGAGTAATTAACTGTAAGTGGGTATCAAGTGTGTCATTTGCACAAGAAGCACCTTGAGAAAAAAATGTCTCAGAAAATCAACATTCAAGTCCTGTTTTAGCTAAGTATACTTCTGTGGGAACGTCTAATACCGTAGTACTGTACATGTGCCATGGATATTCAAATCTGGACCTTGAATCCAAATCCGGCTCTGGTTTTCTTTCTCCCAGGTAAGTAACTGAACAATTAGTGCTACTGATTGGCCAGACTGTCTTCAAACCTGACTCCCAGGTAAAGGGAGGGTGGAAAACCAGCAGTTCTTGGACCTCGAGGACTGTGATTTGAATACCAGGGGTCTAATATTTCACTGAAGGGAATTTGGTTAAATGGAAAGGTGTAGCATTGTGGAGGATGTTGACACTGTCCTTTATTGTCCCTGTGTCGACAATGGACTGTTCAGCAGAAGACATTTTATATTGCAATTTTCTCACCTGGTCATCAACAAGCACTTGAATAGTCACTTCAGCAGTTAAAAGTAAAAAAAACACTTTTATTCCAAGTTCATTTTTGAGAAGCCAATCACTCAGACCAGAGTTTGCTGAGGTTCACAGACGAGGGGGAAATGATTGGTAATTTCAGTGGGTGAAATTGAAATCTGAGGACTGTAACGAGGTGAATAACCTTTGTGGTGAAAATGTAGGGCAGCTCTGTGCACTGCGGTCGACAGAAAGCACACAGTACTGGAGAGTGTACTGTATGAATGTTATAGCCTATTACCAGTGTGTTAATGCAAGATTCTGCGGATCAGAGTGGATATTTATGTTCTGTAGGGTTGGTGTATATGCAGATTTTTGTTTCCACCTGTTGCCCTGGCTCAATTAGGGACTTCACCAACACTGGGTCACTGATAGATTAGATCACAGTGGAACATTTTCTATAGGGGCACAAGGACATTCATGAGCTTATAAATGAGAAATAAATGTAGCTAAAATGTTGGATTATGTGATTAAGCTATTTAAATAATTAAGAGCAGAAGTAGGCATCAAATCCTTTAAGGGACCTCCTGTGCTGTAGGCGAATCTGAGCGCTCGTATTTCCGCGCTTCCATAATCCGCGAGGCTTCTGACGTATCTTTTTTTTGATGAGAGAACACGCAGCGCTCTGAACAGGGTCAAGTGGGGACACCGCACCCCAAAGGAATTCTCTCAGAATTTCACACTCTGGATGATGTCCTTGTGAGGATCAAGAAAACAACGCGGAGAGGGCTGATCCGTTTCGGGACCGCCTGCCAACTTCTGCTCTTAATTATTTAATTGCTGCAATCGTTTTTTTTTTTTTTTGATCTGACATTTGAATAAAGTCGTAAGCTACAGCTGCAGACAGCTCATGTGCCTTTGAAGATATTTTACTGTGGTCTTGTGCAGGAGTAAATGAGAATTAGTGATTATAAGCTATAAAGTATAAAGCTATAAGGTATGTTTAAAGCTGTTAGAACCTAAACCACGATAGACACCGACCCCCCAACAATGGAGCCGTGCACCTCTGTGCTAGTTGAGATTCCAGCCTGTAATTGCATCAGGGAAGAGGCTGGGATATCATCGCTTCACATCATCTTTGACCGGTTGTCCCCGCTCTCTATGGTAGTCTGCATTTTTGAACGGGGAACTCTTTGTGCAGTGAGGCGGTTTCTCTCCCATTCAGTCGGTGATTGCTGCAGGTACAATGAGAACCCTGAGTGCCACAGGGGTGGTACTGCATTTTTAAACGCTGCTGGGGCGGTGGCTAACAAGCGCGCAAATGCCCTGAATGTAAGCCCAGCCCTTGTCCTGTCCTGGCATAGCCTCTGTCGAATTTTCAAACAGGTAAACATAATAATTAGCTTTGGCAAGAAAACGGCATGAATGCAATAAGATGGGACTTATGCACATTTTATTTAAAATGAAAACTATACAAAAGGTTCTATAATTTCTAAACGGTTCATCAGATATGGATGAAAATACCCTCAAATTAAAGCTGCACTTCAACCTCGTTGTCATTGTATCCTTTCAAACTCAAAAGTGCTAGAGTACAGAACCAAAATAACAACGAGACAACTGATTTGCAGTGGTCTCTTAATTTTTTTCCAGAGCTGTAGGTATAAGAGGTGGAGAGATGGATGGATGCTGAAAACATAAGAGGGTGAAGGTCATGCCATTTTTCCTGTAGAGAAAACCAGCTTAGCACGTGGCCATCGTGACATTTGAGTTTCTTAGCTGAACAATATTGGTTAAAAGTACAGCAGTCCATCACGACACATTAGAACCGTTTGACGCATAGAGTGTAGAAGCAGAGTAGCCTCTGTGGGCTGGACCAGATTCTGGTCTGTTGCCCTCGCGCAAGACCTTGACGCTGCGACAGTCACAGAGCATCTGGTCCCGGTGACTCATCCAGCGCCTTGGTGTTATTAAGTCTTTCCGGTCGAGGGCCCGGGAATGAAAAAGCGCTTATCGCTAAGCAAGTGCGCCGCAGAGTGCCCTGCCCCAGCAACCGGTCGATGTTCCAGTGTGTCCGCAGCTACGCGGCACATCGGTGTGGCGTAACGACAGTCAGCAGGAATTATCGACGTACATTCACGTAAAATGGTGCCCTTATGCGTCTCAGACCGTTCTCATTTACATCTGCATAATTACTCCTTAACCTTTTTTTTTTTTTACTGAGGTTGTGTGTGAGAAAAATGCCTTTTCTTGCACGGAGTACATTGGTATTGGTATACATTGTAACTTTTCGGTTTTGGAAAGGGTTTCAGCATGTACAGTCTATGCTTCAATGAATTCACACGACATGTAAAAATGAGAGTTCTGACATGAAACGCATTGGGATGACAGTAGGTAGATAAGTGTGTGCAACCCACCTGATGTCATTTATCAAGACTGGCTGATTATGGGAAATGTCTTTTCTAACTTTTGTTCCAGCTTAGGCTTCATTCCAGTTTACTGAGGGATCTGAAACAGGAATCTCACAGTTTTACACTTTCCGGGGCAGGCCATGGACACTCAAATCTGGCCCCCAAATCCAGCCCTAGTTTTCTTTTCTCCCTGGTAACTGAACAATTAGTGCTACCGATTGTCCAGGAAAACCAGCAGTTCTCTGCCCTTGTGGACAGTGATTTGAGTAACAGGCCGTCCCTTGCTCTGAATCAGCAAGTGGTTCAGAGCAAGGGACGGCGGACCAGAAAGTTTAAACTGAAATTCCCGTTTCAGATTGCACAGAAAGCAGTACAAGCGCAGTGATGTCAGAAATATTTAAATGAACATGTCGCTCCATCGTATCTGGAATGGTAGGCTTTATTTTCGTATTGCTTTGTTTTTTGCTATGTTTACCTGGTTCTCATGTTTGGATTATAGCGACTTGATTAAATTATTTTTTTGTCACGATTTATTGCACCAACATGACAAACCTTGTTTTCCCAAAATTGCCTGGAATTGAGTTTTTTTTTTTTCAACCAGCATGTCTGCATGTGGAGTGATCCTCCCATGGCCTGCACCTGGCGAAGGCTTCAGCCTCACGTGCGATTGGTCAACTATGAGGCGGAGTTTTCAGGGGACTGGACAGAAGCGCGTAGGATCAGATCCTGGGTTCTCCACGGCGAGTCACACTATTGAGGACAGTATTGTAGCAGGCAACCCAAATAGCTTCAGTAGTAGTAACTCATCCAGTAGTGTTCACACATTAGATAAATTAGTATCGGCTATTCTGCATACAGGGCATCCACTGAGCAAATAATGTGAATGTGAATAGCGTAAAATGTGTTTTCGAGTGTTTTCTTCCACTCGATGCAGATTTGTTTGCCCTGCATTCAGTGGCTTTCGGTTGAACTACCCTGTCCGTTAAGTAGTTGTTCGCATTAACACGATGAATGGAGGCTCTCCATTGCTCAGCTGCAGTTCATTTAGCAAGTAAGCAATGGAGTGCCTCCATCCGCCCTGTTCATTGTGAATATCCGCAATATCCATCCACTCCAATAGTATGAGGCAATCTCTGAATCAATGCTCTCTCTCTCTCTGGCCATGTTCGTTTGAAAATGTGTCTGTTAATTCAAGAAAGTGACTTCATAATGGCGCGTTAAATCTGCACTAAACGCCAGAGGCTTTTGCTTGACTTTAAGGGCTCAGATTGGTCCTCCTTCCTGTCAGGTGGATCCCCAAATGGCTGTTTAACACCTAAACAAAAAGGATCTTCTCAAACACCATGTGACACGGTTTCAGTTTAAAGAAAAGCTGTGCCACAGAGAATCCTGACAAGGACCACATAGTGACACAAAAAAACAGGTGAAACAATCGCTCTTGGCTGAATTGAACACCGCACCACTTTTCTTTACCAAACTATATTAGAAGCTTTTTTTTCTAAAATGTTTATTTATTTATTTATTTTTAAATATGGTCCCCTCCGGTTAGACATTTGCCAGGAATTTGCGCGTGCTGACATTTCACATTTAGAGGGCCCTCCATTAAGCACACTCATTAGTTGACTCACTACAGTGCAAGACACAGTGACATTACCACAGACTCTAAGTTTCCTATCGATTGCTTTATTGATCCCGTGGTTGTAAACACCATTCCTGGATGACAGGGCAGCACAGGGCAGATAATGACACGGTGGCCTGCTTTGATGCTGGAAATCTGCAAGGCACTGTAAACAGGAGACAGCAGCCACAGCAGGGCTAAAATTAATGGTTGGGGCAATAAAACCAGAGGACTATTTGAAAGAACGCTTATGAGTCTCCCCTGTGCCAAATGGTCTGTTTATGAGCTGAAACACACAGGGTGATTATTTTGTGCAGTAAAAACGGCAATTCCAGAAACGTTTTTTTAAACGTTTTTTTAAACGTTTTTTTAAACGTTTTTTTAAACGTTTTTTTAGTATAGAAAAAAGCGAAAAGGTGGTTCTTATATGGCGTGTGTGCTTGCGCGCATGTGCGAGTGCTTTAACTCTTTTTAACAGTTTTTCCAAAATTGTAAGTCAGTGTTCTAGAACTCATCAGTTACCAGTAGTGATTGTTACATGAGAATGTTCAGATAAGAACATTCTAATCACATATTTGTGATCTTACACCTTAAAGGGTTAATATGCTTATAATTGTAATATCAGCAGGTATAGCAATCAGTATTTGCTCGATGAAAATATAAATATCACATTGCACACTGAAGGCGCTGTCAGAACATCCATAAACTATTAATATATTTTATTGCAGAATTTACATTCAGGCCCTGTAGTAATGGAGTGCTTACATTTTAATTCATACTGAGGGACTTATGTTGAAAAAAATAAAACTAATCTTATTAGTTTGTGTAATCAGTGCGGTTTACATTACAAAATCCTTATTATCTGTGCAACGTCCTGCGAGCACTTTTATTCTAATCTTTTGTCCAACTGTAGAATTTATACAAAGGTGCTCTCTTTTAAAGGGCAATTATTTCAGGGTAGTGAGTGTTATTTCAATGTGTGCTTTATCAGACAGTGAGCTGGATCCCTTTTCTCCATGTCTGTGCGTGGAGACATGGCTGCATCGACAAGCGGCTCTGTGGTTTCTGTATTACGTCTGTACGTCGGCCTGCGCGGATGTAGTCATTCCGTGAAATGCCTTGATTGCTTATTTGTATTTTCACTGCATGGCCTTCTACAACCTCCATCCCCTGGGCACAATACCAGTCATTATGTTATACCATAGAGGTACCAGGGTATACAATGTACGTAAACTGCTGGGGCTGTGTACAACTAATTTACTGTCCAATTTGAAGAAATAAAGAAGCAGTGCTCAAGCTGAGGTCAGGCTCCAGGGGGAATCCAGTGCAGGATCCAGGGTAATCTAGTGCAGGATCCAGGGTAATCTAGTGCAGTGGTTCTCAACCCTGATCCTGGAGTACCCTTGTGTATGCTGGGTTTCGTTCCAACCACAATTGCAATACCAGAATTTTAACAAGCTGTTAATTTTTTTCAATGAGGTATTTTTGGATTATTTACCCTCATAAGCCACATTATGTTAGCAATAGCTGTGCATGCCATGAAGATACAATTCCCATGTTCATTATGCTTATTGTGTTATATTGCAAACAATTACAAAGAAGAGGTAACAAGTTAACAACTGAGGTGAATAGGCTCCTAATTAAGTAATTGAACCGAAGTTTAAGTTCTTTCATGATTTTTTTAATTTAAAAATTGACCAAGGGACATAACACTATGCAGGTTTGGCTTGTTATCATTTGCTTTGTTTTTGAATTCTTCATTATTTACCAAACCATAAAGCCATGTGTCCACAATTTCAACAATTATGTGCCTATTGATTCACCTCAGTCTTTAATTTGATCAGTTAAAACATATTTTTACCTATTTCTAATTGTTTACAATACAGCACAATGTGATTGGACTTTTATTCGTCATGGCATGCATAGCTAATGCTAGCATAATGTGGCTTAAGAGGGTAAATAATCCTTCTAAACAATAAAAACACCTAATTAAGAAAAAAATAAGAGCGTGTTAAAAATTCTGGTATTGTGGTTAGAACAAAAACCAGCATACACAGGGGTACTCCAGGACCAGGGTTGAGAAGCACTGATCTAGTGGATTCCCCTGAGTCTGCCCTCGGCTTTAAAACTGTTTATTTATAGCATTCATAAGATTGATACAGGATTCAGGGAAAGGTCATGCAATTACTATTGTTTTCTCCACGGCTATGAACTCACTTCAGAATCTGATTGAGTGAAATTATATGGAGGTGTCTTTGAAGAAGATTTTAGAAGGCTGACTCCGATGAGTTCTAGAAGAATTGCACGACATGATTGCTACAGTATACATAGCCATTCCTCCATAATGCTCTTCATGCTTTTGTATTTGTACAATGTTTTATCTTTGTATTCTTTGTAGGTTTTTGTCAAACATTGCAAGTTTTTGTTTTCTTTTAAAAAGGAAAAATGTGAAAACAAAAAAAGCAGTGGTTTGTGTACAAAGAACAATCTGATGATATTAATTAATTGTTTTGAGTATTCCAAATACAAAAACCGCTTCCCAGATCGTGGCCACCCACAGCATGCACCGTTTGCTCCCACAGCGTGCACTGTTTGCTCGCTGAATAGCGTGCACTGTTTGCTCGCTGAATAGCGTGCACTGTTTGCTCGCTGAATAGCGTGCACTGTTTGCTCGCTGAATAGCGTGCACTGTTTGCTCGCTGAATAGCGTGCACTGTTTGCTCGCTGAATAGCGTGCACTGTTTGCTCGCTGAATAGCGTGCACTGTTTGCTCGCTGAATAGCGTGCACTGTTTGCTCGCTGAATAGCGTGCACTGTTTGCTCGCTGAATAGCGTGCACTGTTTGCTCGCTGAATAGCGTGCACTGTTTGCTCGCTGAATAGCGTGCACTGTTTGCTCGCTGAATAGCGTGCACTGTATGCTCGCTGAATAGCGTGCACTGTATGCTCGCTGAATAGCATGCACTCACAGCAGATCACTGGCCTGCTGTGTCCCTCTGCATATTTTGCATAAACAGATGAAGTGGCTGTGATGTTCTCTAGTGTGAGAAGTTGAAGTGGGAATACAGCCGATTGATGAGTTGTCACATTTGATTGGCTCTCGCTTCACTCATACATCCCAGCTAGCAGAGCAACCCTCCTGCGCTCACAGGAACTTGCCTTTTGTTTTTGAGTTTCGTGTCACATGACTCGAGTAGCAGGCCTGAAGTCTGAAGTCTTACGCCCCTCTCCTGCGGTTGAGTCCGCGGCTATGCTTTACTTATCTGAAAACAGCAATTGATAGATGGAACAATCTGAAATGTATTATTGCTAATAATAATAAAATTAATTTAAAAAACTTTACAAATAAAACATACAGACAGGCATAACATCCTAGGAAGTTACAAATAACACATTTATGGGTCGATTTACTAAGATCCCAAATAAGGGGTGTTATTTTGCTATAATTTCACACTTTGCGGGTGATCAACTAAGAGTCGTTATGTAAATTACTCCAGCCACAAACAGCCATATTTAAATGAGGGATTTTACATGTTTGGAATGGTACTGTAAGAAAATGGTGGAAAGACTAGCAGCAATGTTGCCGTTTTTATGTTTTTTTTTTAGTGTAGGGTATAGGCTACTGTAACAGTGAACAAGCTGCCGGTTTATTACAAACTGTTTCATTGGATGTCTCTTAGTTTCTGCCAGGAGTTACAGACGTTTGTCAGGATGGAAATGATCATAACTATGCTTACTAGCACTAAGTCTACTCACGCCGTAAGTGTCACATAAAATCACATTTCCATTTGATCATGGGTTCTATTTTTATAACATTTGATTTGCTTGCTAATCACCGTTTGTTATAATAGACATTGTATTGCTTTTTTTATTCAACTACTAGTTACTCTTGTATTCTGTAACAAGATTTGCTTCATGATTTAAAAAAATATTCTTACTGTTCATGATGTAGCCTATGTAGCTAGGCTATCCACGAATTATCTTCTTGTGTATCTTGTGTAGAATGGGCCAGTTAATTAGCTCCCATTGTTACGCAATCATTCAGATCGTTCAGTTATAGATATTCCAAACAAACCCGACCCGTAGGCTACGTGTCTAGCTACAATGGCAACCATCATCTTGTCCATTCCGTGCTTTCCATTTGTACTAAAATGCACCCGTAAGTACCTTCCGCTAACTTCCTTCCGAGCTTAGTAAATCACTTTGCACGTGCTCAAGTAATTCATTTGCATGACCTCCTCCCACTATTTTATGAAGTAACGTAGGGATGCCTATTTTTGCATATTCATTCAGGCTAACTCGCAAAAATGATAGATCAACATATATTTCCATTTTAGCACACAATCCTTTCCATTTTAGCACAATCCTCTTTACACCTCGTTAGTTGGTCACCTCTGACAATTTTTTTGCGGGTGGTAATAGTTTTACACGTGTATTTTTACACGCAAACCTTGAGTAAATCGACCCCATAGTGCAAATTACATACAGTCAGTTCAGATTATGCTAGAGGAGAGGGGTAATTATGTCCTGTTTATTATGTATGCTCTATGAAATGATGTATTTTTAGATGCTTCTCTAAAATGTCTCAACATTACGCATGTGAGAACGGAGAGAGTTACAAAGCTTTGACGCTGCGCAGGTGAAAGTCCGATAGCCAAGAGGGTAGTGGCAGGAAGTGGGGATGTTCAAATGCCTTGCAGAGGTAGAGTTACTGAGTAGGTGAATAGTCCAGGAGGAGGTCAGAAAGGTATGCCAGAACTGAGCCATAGAGTGCATTGGAGATTAACGGGACTTTTGAATGGTATGCAGTATTTTACTGGCAATTTGAGACATCATGTGATTTTGTGCGGGTCAGAACTAGAGCATTTTTAGCTGTATTGTGTATTAATGGACGCTTGGTGATGGATCTGGTTAAAATGCCAGGGAGAATGGTGTTAGAGTAATCCAGCTCAGATGTAACTGGTTTGGATGTGTTACGGAGACAGTGGCAGTTTTGGTGATATACATTCTGTGCTTCAAATGAGAGAGAAGAGTAAGGGAAGATTTACTATAAATACGCGCGACCCCCCATTATGTTACCGTTTACAGAAGTCGCGGGTCATCCAAATTCTAATGACGTGCAGTTCAGACGGCTCATTGTCTCTGTATTGCCAATGAACCGTGACTGACATATCCCCCTCCCCCAGGGATATGCATGGCCAATAGGCACGAGACCTTGGTAACTGTAACAGAATTTGGATCAAGCAATCTTTGTTTCCTTTCCGTCCTATAATTACATTTTTCTTTGGGTCAATGTCAGTTTATTGATACAGCGATCTCAGAATCACTTTTTCCATGTACGTTAATGGATGCTCAAATGGCTGTTTTCATGTCATTTACAGACTGCCCTGGAGCAAATCAATATACTGTAAAGAATTAGCAAGTTGCTGTTGTCAGGACCTTGTGAAGACTATTTGTTTTCTGGTACAATTAGAATGCAAAGAATTAAGAGGGTTGGCGTATTTTCTTGTGATTCTCTGCCTAGCTCTTTGTACCACACAACCCATTAATTGAATTAGGAAAGTTATGAATAGCTTTTTCTTGTGTGTGTGTGTGGAGGGGGGGTCCTGGAGGGCCACATGGTCAGCTGGTCTTCACCTCCACTCTATAATAACCAACCTAAATGCCCGTAATCACTAACCAGCTCAGACCGAAGAAACCAGGTAAGGTACCTCCGCGGTGTCATCCGCAGTGTAACCCCTTCGCACAGATGGCAAATTTGGTCAATTCTCACCTATTTAGGGGGTGCTCAATTTAAGGCTTTATAACTCTTGGTGTGGGCATCACAGAAACTTGGAAAATGGCTTAAATTAAACAATACAGTTTTACCATTTACAATACTAAATTTGATTTGTTTATTTTCATCATTTACATATTGTACATATTTGAAATATTACAAGTAGTAATACTTACATATCGAGGAGAAAAATCTCAGTCATGTTTGTAGGCATATTCTCCGATAGAGTGAATGCGCTTTTTGTAGCTGTTTGCGTAATACTAAACTGATAAATAGGAATTCCTATTTACAAAGTCATTCTAAGTCTATGAATTGTTTGTCTTAAAAAAGAGATTACATTACTGTCTACTTGCCTGACATAGACAATGTACAGATATAAATTAAATGTAAAAAGAAAAAGAAAAAATACTAAACTGATAAAACTAAAAATGCTGTTACGCATGGCTGTAATTTATCATTCAAAGCATCCAATAAGACATTGAAAACACCGTCACAAAGGATATCCTGTTCTCTATAAGATAAAAAGTTTTCAATCGAACCGGAATGACATGAAATACTTCACAGCTGTAGGTCCATCTGGGGTGGGGTTTGCATGTGATGTTACAGGAAGTGTGCTCATGTTATAAAGGGTGTGTATTTCTCAAATGGATTGTCCAAGGCAATAAATGACCACTGAATTTTGAAAGGGACATCTCAATGTGTAAAACCAATGGTAGGATTGTATAGCAGATATTGATGGTATAGGCGTGGTATAATTACACAAGAATATCACTTGTTTATTTTACAATTGAGTGAGCAGGGCTTTTCACGGCTGTTTTGGCATAAGCTCGGGCTATTGTCTTGTCAGGTTTATCTTGTTGCTATGACGCAATACAAATTTTTGGTGGTGAAAACATATTTTTATGAACTCACAGATAGATGCTATTGTCCACTGTGTCACACATGGGTAGGTATAGTTGCAGGTGAGACTGGGTGGTTGGTTGCTTGTTAAATGGACTAGCAATGTGACAATAGTGGCAAATAGAAACTCAGTATTCGGCAGAGTTGTCGCGGATCGTGTACTAATAAAGCTAGAACCGTTTGTTGTTGTTGCCATGGCCACTGGGGAGCTTGCAGGAAGGGGTTAAATTACCTGTTAAGCGCCAGGCAACAGTGAAAACCATGTAACAGTGAACACCAGCGCACACCTTGGTCCAGTACCAGGGTAGGGGGTTCCTGGACTACGCTTTAGGGCTCAGCTGGGAAGTGCCGTTTACTGGCCAAACCACTTGAGAAGCCCATCATTTATCCTTTCATGTTTGATATAATTTTTTTTGTCTTGCCAGTTTATGGCCTTGCAATGTTTCAGTTCTTTATTCCAGATAAAAACGCAGTTGTCATACATTTGAATCGAAATGCAAGCAAAGTAGATCAATGCCTGAGATTTCTAGAAGGACATAGTACGGAAACTGAAAGTTTAATCTCTGTTTCATTAAAATACTGAGGCGAAAGGTTCTAATGCATGCCTACCTGCAGTGTTTAATCTCAGAAAAATGTTGACCTTAAAGGCTGCTCACCCCTCACATAACAACAACAACACGTGACCTTAACTGGGAACATGCCTTTTAGAAGCACTCAAGGATAATCGCAGGTAATAGGACTGGAGTGAGGGTTTGTTTTTATAAAAATAAATTATAAAATAATTATAATTCATTTTCCACAATATTCAGCTACAATTATTAAGTAATAGCTAAATATTGTTTTTCCGCATTATACACAATAAATAATTGTTCTGACTGTGTGTGTTTTCTTTTTTGAGCTGGGGTGCTTACTCTTGAAAACAACTGTCAGAAAGGTTTCTTTCCAATGAATGGGGAAGTTTGACATCATCACCAGGAACAACATGCAACTATTTCATGCACAAGGGTCTGTGCTGACACTTGAAAGCACACACATACTTTCATCCTGTTTTTTCTTTGACGATAACCTTGGTCGAAAATTATGTCAGCGCCTTTTGTGTTTTGCAATAAAGTCAAAGCTAAAAGACAAAAAATGTCTTCTTTGCAGTGCAGTTAATTCATTTGCATCAGAAGGGTCAAACTTTGTGTGGAATATTTTTTCTTTTTATAATTTGGAATTTTGCCAGCAACAGAGCTTACTTGTGGTTCTGAATGTTACATAATGCCCCGATATACCTCACGCAGTTGCCCTTAGGTGCCTGGCAAATTAATTAAAGAGTTTCACAAAGATTTCAGAGGATGGAAAATGGAGAGTTCAAATGTCTAATCAATCTTAAAGCTGCATTTGGATTCGAGTTCATGTCGCCATAATAGGATATTCAAAGGGCTGCATTTTGTAGCAGCTTTAATTTGAGGATGGTAGGCAATTATGCCATAAATGGTGCACCAGCTGTTAGACTGAATTTCTCCCTTGGGAGTGATTCCATACGTCTGCTGTGTAATTGCCAATATCGACATGCCTCATAATGTTTCTCTAAGTGCAACATCTGTCATTTCGTAGGGGTGTAAGACGGCCCCCCTCCACCCCAAAAAAAAAGGCACAAAGGAGGCATCTCTGTTTCCCAGATATCTATGGAGGGTCTGAGGGTAAATAATTCCATTACCTGGACAGGAACACCTCGAACTGAGGCTAAACGAAGGCCTGCTGTGACCAACCAGCTTCTCTGTACTTCCATAAGAGCAAGTGACAGGGGGGAGGAGGGAGTTGTATTCTTCAACACATCTCCTGAGAGAAAAAGAATGGCCGTTAAGAATTTAGAAAACTGTCAAGGGATTCTATGACATTAAGGATATTCCTTCCAGACTATTCAGTGTAAAAAGACCCTTTAAAGTATACCCTAAAGAAAAAAATCACCCCATTTAGTTCAATGCATGTGTGCTATTTGTGTTTATTGTAGTACTAGTAATCTAACCAATATATTTTTTGAATTTATCCTTTTCATCCCGAGCGGGACCTAAGGTCGCAACAAATCTTTTCTACTTGTTCTTATCTTTGGCAGCCTGCTGTGCATCGCAGTATAGGCTATTTCTTAATCCATTTTCATAAATTATAAAATGTTCCTCTTTAAAATTTGGTCATGCTTGGCAAAACCGGTCTTCCATTCGGTGTCATTTTGACACGCCCACTTGCTGGATTGAGGAGGAGAAGTGCCCACACAGGTGTACACGATTGATTTTGAAATTGCAAAGATAATGATAAGTCGCCAAGGACACAAATACAGATGTTGTGGGGGGAAAAAATGTATGGAAAAGAAAGGGCAGTGTATTCTAGATGTGACAGACAAATAGGTGTCTTGGATAAAGATAGTCCTGTCTAAGAGACTCTGTGCCCACAGCACTGTCTTGCGAGTTTATGTCTGAATTAATCTCCAGGGGGGATAGTCGAACAGTAGCCTGTCAGAACATGCGAACATCAGGCTACTTAAAGAGAATGTTTTTTGTGGTGAGTCTTTTAGCTGATTTTATCTAGTCTGTTTATTTTAATGTCAGCCATAGCATTCTTCAGGAAAGTACAACTACAGAGCAGACATCTAACTGAAAGACACTTTATATGGCAATGTTGAAAGGATACCAAAATGTGTATTTGATTGGGGCTTATAAAAATAAAGTTTGCTTCGTTTTTTTGTGATGTCCACGTGTGTTCGAATGCAACGTGATCGGTAGTCTTTTATGGGAGCACACTTCAGGGAAATGGCCAATTCGACAATATTTTATAATGTACTGTAGGTCTCTATGCCTTCTTGATTAGGTTTCTTTCTAGTTACCTGAGGGAGTTTTTCCTTGCCACTGTTGCCTCTGGCTTGCTCTTGTGGGGGTTTAGGCTGGGTTTTTTCTGTGAAGCGCATTGTGACAACTAGTTGTGAAATGCGCTATATAAATAAATATTGATTGATTGATTACATTGCATTTCTGTATTCCTGAGTGTAACACAAATGGTCTCCACTACTGTAAGTTGCTCTGAATCAGAGCGTATGCCAAGTGATTATAATGTAAAGTGTAATATCTGGCAAGTGTTTTTTGCGTTTCTCTTGGATGAGGCCAACCCGAACTTGTTACTAAGCATGTTTACACAATGTGACCAAGCCTAGAGGTACTCAGAGTCTCATGGGAGTTTGTTTAATTAATTCTGTCTAATATAAATATGTACAGATATTCTGAGAATGCAATCACTATAGACCTGTTTTGAGTGGACTAAGGATCAGCTACCACTCGTGTTCTGTTCTCTGTTCCAATGTTTAAATGAACAGGGCTTGCTGCGGCAGCACATTTCTCTAATGCTGCTTAGCATTGTAGGTTTTGCTCTATACAGACACAGTATGTAACGACAAAGCAGAACTTTTTAAGGATACACGTGGTGTACAGTACTGTACCCGCGTAACCGGCAGACTCGAGGCAAACTACCGTCATTATAAGCACCGCAACATAAGTGTTATCTCACTTGATGGAGAATCATCTTCTGGAGATGTGGATAAATGTGCTTGTTTTTGTCATTTGGAGGAATCTATAGCCTATCTTACCTATAGCGTAGACAAGGTAAATCTATAGCCTATCTTACCTATAGCGTAGACAAGGTAAATCTATAGCCTATCTTACCTATAGCGTAGACAAGGTAAATCTATAGCCTATCTTACCTATAGCGTAGACAAGGTAAATGTATAGCCTATCTTACCTATAGCGTAGACAAGGTAAATGTATAGCCTATCTTACCTATAGCGTAGACGCGGTAAATCTATAGCCTATCTTACCTATAGCGTAGACGCGGTAAATGTATAGCCTATCTTACCTATAGCGTAGACGCGGTAAATCTATAGCCTATCTTACCTATAGCGTAGACAAGGTAAATGTATAGCCTATCTTACCTATAGCGTAGACGCGGTAAATCTATAGCCTATCTTACCTATAGCGTAGACGCGGTAAATGTATAGCCTATCTTACCTATAGCGTAGACGCGGTAAATCTATAGCCTATCTTACCTATAGCGTAGACAAGGTAAATGTATAGCCTATCTTACCTATAGCGTAGACGCGGTAAATGTATAGCCTATCTTACCTATAGCGTAGACAAGGTAAATGTATAGCCTATCTTACCTATAGCGTAGACAAGGTAAATGTATAGCCTATCTTACCTATAGCGTAGACAAGGTAAATGTATAGCCTATCTTACCTATAGCGTAGACAAGGTAAATGTATAGCCTATCTTACCTATAGCGTAGACAAGGTAAATGTATAGCCTATCTTACCTATAGCGTAGACAAGGTAAATGTATAGCCTATCTTACCTATAGCGTAGACAAGGTAAATGTATAGCCTATCTTACCTATAGCGTAGACAAGGTAAATCTATAGCCTATCTTACCTATAGCGTAGACAAGGTAAATGTATAGCCTATCTTACCTATAGCGTAGACGCGGTAAATGTATAGCCTATCTTACCTATAGCGTAGACGCGGTAAATGTATAGCCTATCTTACCTATAGCGTAGACAAGGTAAATGTATAGCCTATCTTACCTATAGCGTAGACAAGGTAAATGTATAGCCTATCTTACCTATAGCGTAGACAAGGTAAATGTATAATGCAGACTTTACTGGTGTTACATCTCTGGAGATCTGCTTTGTGGTTTTGTGGCATAGAAGACATACATTTTTTTTCCGTTTGTTTTTATGCCGTCATGGTTTCGCGGGTTGCCGCTGTCTTTCTGTGGTTTCGCACTTCGGTCCGACTTCCTCGCTGGGTTTTTCCCGCTCATTAGCACCTATAGCCTACAACTGTTCAGGTGTTTCCACCAGCTATTTAAGCCCTGCGTCTTCCGGTCTCGGCGCTTCCATGTTATCATTATACGCAGCCACGAAGCCGGTAGCAGTTGTTAGAAACTGAGTTTACCACTTTGCCCCATCGCTCTGCTTTGGTGTAATGAGGGACTTGCCCGCTTGCGCTCAGAGTTTTCTTATAGGATTTATTTTTTTCTCTTTTGCACTTTCTGTTCCCCGTTCTGGTTTTCCTGTTTGTGTCTCGCTGAGACTGTTTCTTTCTTGACCATTTTCTCTATCTCTCTTTTTGTTCTCTCTTGTATTGAGGGTGAGAGGTTTTCTTTCTCTTCTTTTTTTCCCCCACTCGAGTCTTCGAGTTTTTCCGCCCTACTTTCAGGGTCGCTATTATTTTATTTTAGTTTTTCTTACCTCCGTTTAGTTTTCTTTCTTGTTGAGTCTCAGAGGTGTTTTCTGCCTATCTGTGCTCTACTCGAGTCTCGAGTCTCGAGTCTTCTTCCTATTTTTTGGGTTGTTTTTTTTTGGCTGTATGCCTGGAGTCTTTATCCCTGTTCTTAGTTTTTTTCCTTCGCTGCCACGGACACGCTTCCACGTTATTGGTATTCCACTCTCCGAACCCGACTCCCCTTATACACTGTATGCATGATGGTCTGTATGATGTGTTGGAATCACTGCTGATGAATGAGTTCTTCATTGTCACAATGCATGAATGCTAGAATATTTTTTTGTGGATGCAACGTACAAATTTATCTCTTTGCAGGTATGTGCAAGGTTGAGCTTAAAGGAATTCAGAGCAAAACATTCCAGTGTTTCGTTCACATGAGCTTGATGGCACATAATTTGCAAACAGATTCGCCCTTGGTGTCCCCGGCAGCATTTATTTTTTCCGTCTTGTGAACCAGTTCTGTCTGCCTTAATGTTATTTCATATGCGGATGTGCGGAAGAGGCAAGACCCAGAAGGATACTACATACAGCCTCACATGGTCTCAATGTTTTCAGGAAAGAAAAAGAAACATAAAAAATAAAGGATTTACCTTCACCTTTACCAAACTGATCATTTTGCATCACAGCAGACCGTTATCTACCACACACACTTAGTACTAAATCAAACTTCCTCCATTTCTCCAGAACATTAGTTAAATTGGGGTTTAACATTATAGAATAGTATGTATAACGTAATGACAAAGTTTGATGTTTGATGATGGACAGCTTGCTAGATTCTGTGTCATTCAGGGTTGAGCAGTGTATTGAATCGTACTTTAATCACAGACAATGGAAATCGTGTTGTTTACAAGTTTCGCAGAAAACAAAGAAGAGTTTGCTTGAATCTATTAGTTGTCTGTTTAATCTACGTTCAATCTATCTTCCAACTTTTCTTGGAGACTTTAGTCATTTCTTTTCCATTTTGATGGATTAGCCTTTTTTCAAGTTGATGAGATTAGTGTTGCTGTTGTAATGACATCATTTGTCGGAGCTCAGGCCCCACACATCCCAAGTGGCAGGTCTTTGTGGTAATATAATGAGAAATCACAGTTGGTCAATTTTTATTGTGACAACAAGGGAGCATTTCGGTTTCCACCTGTCACTCAGCCTGGGAAATACCCAAGACCCTCCTTTCATCTTACATTTGTTCTCCCAAATTTTAACTGAATGGCAACTTGTTGTTTTGTCAGGTGTACTGAAGATAGGGCTTTGAGCTGAAAACCTGTCATCAAACAAACAATGTTTGGGGACAATTCTGGATTGAATGTCCTGCTCGCAGTTCGTTTTGTACTGAAAATAGTCTCTGTGAGGCGCATTTCAAGTAATCTTCCAAGTAATTTTTCATTTTGCTAGCAGCGTTGGCGGTGTGCTGCGCGCCCCTTTTCAGTGCCTCTGGAGGATACGTTAGCGGAAAGGTGTGCGTGTGTTCGTTTTCCCAGAGTGCGTGCGGTGTTCATTCAGGTCCTTCAGGGAAATACAGACTAATGGCCCTTTTGAAATGGCCTTCTCAAAGAGAAAGTGTAAGGTGGATTTGGAAATGGTTTTCCACATGTGATATTGTAAGAATATACGCAAAATCTCAGCTGTAGCCTACTAGAGGCAAAACATTACAGTCTGTTTCCATCACATCTGTAGCATTCCAAGCTAATCTGTAGCATTTATTCCTTTTTTTAAAAAGTAATATATGATCATACTTGCATAGTTTTATAAAAATCATATGTTGATTAGTATTATATATTTGTATACAATTCTTATACAATCTCTCAATGTTTTTTTTAAGGGGAGTTTTTTTTAAATAAGTTTTGTATATGGCATATGGGATTTTTACAGATCTTTTGCATATTGGGATAAACGAGAGTCAACCCAGTGCTCTGTTGGCAGACACCGTTTTCACATGAGGGTGTTCCTTTTATATCAATCTTCACCAGGTTGTGTGAGATCATGTCAATAAATAATGCTATATTTGGAGGAAATAAGCATCGTTGCTGAGTAGTCAGGATTTTTTCTGGATTTATAAGGGGAAACACAACGTTATTGCTTTTCTTGTTGTAGGCTCTTTACACCAGTAGCCTATTGGCAGTTCTGAGGCCTTGCAGCAGCCCAGTAAGATAGCCATTTAAGCTGTGGTAGCACACACTACCTGTAAGGGTCTCGTTGGTGATTACGCTTTCCTTTGCTTGGGATCGTGTAGCCGAGAAGGTGTGAAGATGACTGACAGATTAAATGGATTTCTTTCTTTTTAGGCTATCGTAAAGTTTAGCGAGGGACCCAGGTGGCGGACGGTCATTTCTGTGGGGCCGTGTTTCCCAGGAACGCAGTAAATCAGAACACTGGGGAATTTAAGCAAGCAAATGAAGTGACGGCTGACATAACTGCGGACGTGCGGCGTCTCTCCCAAGAAAACAAATAAACAACGTTTGTTAAACATAGCTGAATTTGAGTTTGACCCATTTCTTGAATTCCCAACGGTGTGGATGAGAGCACATAAATCCAGGTTGTTGTGCCGTCGTTACGATCAGATCAGTGGTCTTGCGCTGCGGAATGGAGGAGCGCTGCTGAGTCCGCAGCTGGTGGAGGTATTCCAGGAAAGGTTCCGGAAAAGTGAATGATAGGTTCCATTGGAGAAGGGTCAGGGATTGGTCAACAGGCTAATTATACGTTTTGCAGGTCTATATGCAGGGCTTAGATTACGGTTTTTAGTAGGCCTACACTAAAAGCCGTAATCGAATGCCGTTTCCCCGATTCTGTACACGCCGCCCCCAAAGGTCTGCTGGCACGATCAGGATTCTATACCGGACCATATAGCGTGTCACTAAACTGAAAAGCAACACATTAGCAGGACCTGCCACTGCCACAGACATGTGTTGTTGCAGGATGTTCATCAGTTAGTAATGACTCAGGAAGTCGCCATGGTGACAATAGAACCGCTTTCATAATGCATGGTGCTTTCATAATGCATGATGTGTTTTAATTGCGGCTAATTCTTCGGGTTAATGAAAGTCAGTGACATTTATGAAAATCTGCTTCGCTTTGGGATGAGTATACCCTGAACCTGACGATGACACTGAATCTAATCGGTGAGTTTGTGATTATTACTCAAATAGGGAAGGAACAAACTAATGTTGACTATGACGGAGTTCTTGCTCTTTTTACTAAATCAAATGTGCCAGGCTTCAGCAACTGCGTGTTCTCATCTCAGGGCCTTGGAGTGCCTGCTGACTTTTGTCAAACAAATCGTTTCCAGTTTGTATTCCCACTAGAGTGCTATACTGAAGGTCAGCCAATGGCCTTCTCTGATAAACGGAGTCTCTCCCCTTGTGATTCAGGATGCCACGTTCTCAAATCATCGATTCTGTATAAAAAGATAAGATGGAAAAAGTAAAGGAGGTTGTTTGGAAGATTCTAGAATGTCTTACTGTTGAGGGAGAGAAGGGTTTGCGCCTGTGTTCTCAAATTAATGGAGGATGTCAAAGTGATTGGATGGGCCTACAAATCCATTAAGGCATTACAAATACAGGAATAAGATATTTTTTTAAAGGGACTAATAAGCGGTCTTATATGTATTATATTTAATGTCCAATCATATAAATACTCTTAAATCAGTTGAATACTGATTATAATGTTCATTATACTTTTTATATCATTTGATTTGCTATTTGAATGCAAAGTACTGGCAAACTGTAAACTGAAAATATGTCTTGCTTTGTTAGATGTTCAAGTTAAATTGAATTGTTCTTGTTATAAGGCTGTAAGCAGTGGGACTTGGATTAAAGGAATATGCCTAGCATTGCCTACATTTTAACGTCCACCCCAAAATGTATACAACCGTCGTATCCTGAGGTGTTTTCCTGTATAATCTTCTTTGTCAATGTTTCTTCATGCAAGCAAGTGCTGAACTAACACACATATTAAATATGCATGGCAGCTTAATTACCCATCTCCCAGTCATGCTTTCAGAGTCAGTGAATAGGGAATTAGTCTGAACAATAATGCTGACCAACATCTAACACACCTGTTCTCCATCACTTAATAAAGCTCTATAATATTTGTGAGTTGTTTTTTTTTTTTTTTAATAAAAAAACCTTCTGAGTCTCATAATCATGAATTTCCTTGTGTTCAGCTATCGATGTGAGTTAAAACGGAATGAATCAGTCTTTTTAAAGTTTAAAATGATTTAAATTAGCTATAAAAACGTACTCCGTTGTTAATGAAATGATGAAAAAAAAAAAGGATATGATATGTGATGGTTTGGTGTCTTTAAATAATTATAATAAATTAACGGCGCTACAAACGGGGGGGGTGTTGTGAAAACAAACAAAACAAAACAAGATTCATTGCTGAAGGTCAGTTTTAGGCACAAATTCCACATTTCCACATTTTGATTTTTGATGTTTGTTGAAGTTGTCAGATATCAATATAGAAATATCATCTCCCAAAAACAGCCTGATTGGGTTGTGATTGTGTTGTGTGAATCAGTGTCACTTTCAATTCATTTGCTGTCTCTGTCTGCGAGCTATAAAAAAAAAAACTGAGAGAGTCCATTTGAAGGGCCGTCTATAAACATTTAACTTGAATATTTATTGCAGAAGGAACATTTCCCCACAGGGAATTTTATTGAATTATGTTTGGTTTAAAACTCGGAAAAGGTAAGCACTCTATACATATTTTTCTTTGTAGAAAGAAAATACATGCACAGGGTTCCATAAATAAACATGGAACCCTGGTTTTTTTATACTAATTACCTGCTTATGGTGTCTTATGATCAAACAGATCATTATGTTGGGACAAAATATGCAAAAGAAAATGGAGGATTTCACAGTCCATTATTTCACAAGACCATTAGACAAATCAGTTTTATTTTTCTCCTTCACTCCCCGCACCAGCTGGAAAGGAAGCCATTACATCATTACCGCTTTCTCCTCATCTCCAACCAAAAAACATCCCCTCTCTCATTTTAATTAGGACCAAACATCACACTCCTGCCCCGCAAACCCAGTTTCCCACGTCCCGCCACGCTGAACTTCCGCCGTTTTTCCAATCAGAAATGCCAGGATGAATTTGTCCCTCGAAGCAGCGCAGCAATGTCCGTCCAGAGCGACCGCAGGAACGGGAAACGAGGGACCCCGGTTTTCCTTAGGCGTGTCTCGCTCAGGCCTTCACTCTTCGTCTGTTTCGACATTTCCTTACCCCAGAAATGAGTTCCTGCGGTGGGAAGCTAATTGACCGTAGCTAAGCGGATGTTGTTCTGCTCTTAATGGGTTCCTGGTAATGCACAGTGGTGGTGGTGGTGGAGACTAGGCCTCCACTTGTTTATTTTTATTCTTGATTTCTCTGCCTGCAATTGTCCCATGGAGGGGGGGGATGAACATTAGCGAGATGTGGATTGATTTATATCAGTGCCATCGCTGGCTACGGTGGCTTGCTGCGAGGGTAGTTGTCGCTCCACTGAATCCGAGGACACGGCGCTATGCCGTCTCACGAGCAGCTTTGCGATGAGACTCCGGGGCTTGCGTTTGAAAAATACACAAACCTGCAGCGTTTTCATCGTTTGTCCTGCCGTCGTCTTCTGCAACAGCGAGTACCGTCTATACATGCATGCAATTCTACCCTAAACTGCCGTTCAATTCCATGCACATCCTTTAACAACAATAACTATTTGCTTAGAATTCATCAATGTATTAATGATATGGGTCATTGGTTTCTCTTTTTATAATTTTATTAGAATCTTTTTTAATGTTGCCTCTCTTGCAGTGGGTGTTTCTCAATTATATTACTAGCACACCGTTTTTCAGTAGAATCATCTGGCCTACAAGCCAGATAGGGAACATCAGCTCCACAAGGTACAAGGAATTCAGTAAATATCCACCCGTATACATAAACTGATAAGACACAGAAAGTTAGGTCTGTATATCAACCTCTACTGGGGTCTCTAGTTCTACCAAGCAAATAACAATAATGCAACAATATGGCCCGGCACTAAATCTGTACCGATGCTGAGAGAGGAATGGACCGTTTGATGGGCTGCTGTGGGCCCTTGAAAGAGAGGCCAGGGCTGATATTGAACCCGGTGTAAACATTCTCCCTCTGCATTTATTGCTAAACTTTTCGTACAACCCCGAGGGTCTGGCATTTAAAATGGAAATGTGAATAAGGGGAGAGGAACGTCGTCTGGCAGAATTCATACGAGTAAACGGAAACCCATAATCAAAATGGGGCAAAGATAAGGAGCCACAGGAGAGTTATGAATAAAACATGAATTTGATATTATTATTTCAGAAATCACATTTGACCCTCTGTTTCACAGTGGTTACACAACAATGACATGCCTCCTGTTCAGATTAAATGGGTAAAATGCCGTATCATAAAGGGCACTACAATCTGGGAATCACCAACTCTAATATACTCTTGACTGTGTGATTTGTGTTTCTTTGACTGTCAAAGGGTAAATAACTTGCATGCAAATTAAATTTTTTCACTAGGATGGAAAGTTCTGTTCTGTTTTGTGACAGTTGACTAAGTGTCTACAGCTTTGGGATGGCTTGTTTTTGTATTACGTTATACTGTATATTAAACAGATTACTTTGAGGCCTGTTTTATGAAAAATGATCAGTAGTTTTCCTCGTTACCTCTCATCGGCTAACTGCTAGTCCTTGATTCATTCCCTGTGTGTCTCGTTCCGCCGTTTCATTTTACTTTTATATTTGTTCAAACAGAACAAATTTGGACATTTTCAGACTTTTTGGACATTGTAGTAGTAAAGAAAATGTCCGCACATCCGTAGATGGCCTGCTTATAGTCCCACGTGCAACAAAGAAAAAGTGTCCATATAAGAATAAAAATGAAAAGCTTTGACAACAAGTCTCTGTAATGAATGGGAGCTAATGTTTTTTTAATATTAAATATTAAATAAAAAAACGATTCCTCTGCACATTGTCAAATCTATTACGCATTGAGGCCATTCGGTGTTGTTTTGAAACTGTGGAAAGTGGCTCGAGAAGGAAAAGGATGCAGAACAGATACGCTGTGGCTTTCCAAACCATTCTGCCCAATCTTTTTTAATTAGGCCTAACTGTTGATTCTCAGGAGTAGTCATCTCGCATCTGAAAGCATTCCATTAGGATTCCGTTCATTATATCCACCGTTGGACCGACAAGCCAGAAAAAATATATTTGGCCATTCTCACAGTACAAACCGCTGCTTCAGTACTCAAATGCCGTCTCTCAGTATATTTAAGAGAAGCGCACGCATTTCATGGCTTTTTTCGGTACCGTTGCTTCGCCATTATTATAAAGGCTTGTGATTTCCTCAGCTAGATGGTACTGGAGTCTACAGGCGAACAGATGATGCCCTGAGGGTCTCTGTGATTGTTCGAGGCTCAGCGAGAGATGGAGGACAGTTGCATTCACACGGCACGGACTGTACGGCTACACGCCGCGTACCTCAGGGGCTGACCCAGTACACGCCGCGTACCTCAGGGGCTGACCCAGTCCACTGCTGTCATCATGTCCTGTTAACCTTGGGCTCACGAAGTGCGAGAGGATCGTTATACGACTTTGAGTCTCAACGGTGGTTTTTCAATAAGCTGAACGATTCATGACTATAATGTAATGTAATGATAAACTCGAAGCCAATGCAGAAATCATTTCCATTTGTGTCTTAAATTTGAGCCTCGTCAACATGGTGAAGCAAATAAAAATGTTTATCAAAGCACAAAAGCATTAGGATTTAGGTTGGATTTTTTTTCTTCAGAATTTGGTAAGTTCCGCAGTCACTAAAACTTCCTTGCCAACCTTAATTGTTTTGGGGGAAATAATTCCAGCCTAAATCGAAGGCTATATGTAATTGTAATGCTTTCATACTTTGCGCTTTCAATGTTGAAGCAGGCCTAGTTAGCACCTAAATCCATAATGGGTTGCTGTTGACAGAGCGACAGTGCAGCCAGTTTATCCTAAAAAGTGGTTACTGCTAGACATCATGCAAGAGTTCAACAAGACATTTGTTTCAATGTTACTTTTGGGCATCTCAATGTGTAAAGTGGAACTTTGGGTTTCTGTTTGCAGAGGAGTTTAATCGATACCCACAAATGCATTGTTAATTTTTCGATCCCATGAAAATGTATAATGTTGTTCGACGATTAGCCTACACTTTGTTTGCCGAAGGGCATTTGTAAAATAAACAGTTTGAGTGAGGGGGGCAGAGTACGACCTGTTTCGCTGTAATCTCACTTCAGGGAAGGCAAAACTGATGAAAGGCTGGTCCTGACCGAGTGTAAAACCAGAGCCAAACTGACCTTGGTAACAGGCTGTCTTTTCCTCTCATTGATTCCCTGCAGTCATAACAACCCTTATTGTTCAGAGGAGATTATCCAACATTCCCCAGTGTTGTCCCTCTGCTGCCTTCGGTAAGAAATCAAAGCCCATTGCACGAAAGAAAAAAACGTGTTGCCGTTTCAATTTACAGTTTTTTTACGATCGCTATAAAGCGTTTTTCAATACTTTTACCATTTTTTAAACTCTTAACACACCAACACACAATTGGCAAAACGGTTAATTTCATGCTCAACATCACATTGTAAACTAAACACCAACACTAATTTTCAAAATACAAGAATACACTAAGTCTACCAAAACACTGCAAACATGTCTCAAAATCAAATAATTCTTCCAAAACACTAACATATGTTCTCTTCCAACAGGAACATTTAGTCAATCATAGCACAATGTCATAAAAAACACTAACGGCAGATGGAATTTCAGAAACTGCATTACTTTACATGTCAGTTCTACCCTTATACAACAGATATTGTATTGTAATATTGTATTGATCATAAATGGTCTTTTGCACTGCAGTTTCTTTTGAAACCTCTACATTTTTCTTTTGTTGGGTTTAGTAAATGCATGCATTTATTTTTTTGCAAACATTCAAAACCAAAAGTGAATGGCCCATCTCAGAGTAGCTTTATAGAATGAACAGTTTATGAAAAAAAAAAAGACAAAAATATGCAATATAGCTGCTGGTCACCATTGTGTGAAAATACAAAATATACGAACAGAAAAAGGCACAGAAGAAATAAAAAAAGGAAGATACAAAGTCCTCTTCTAATCTGCCCGGTCTTCTGCATTTGGCCACATGTGCTCATCTACTTCACACCTTATATCTTCTCTGGCAAGGCACCTTGGGAAGAATCCTTTGGCATGCTTTATCCAGCCCTGGCAGTGTTCAGCTGTGATGTCTTGGCATGCAGCAGCCATTGCATCCAGCAGGGGGGACATTTGGTTGTGTGGATGATGATCGAAAACCTTCCATCTCCAGGCTGAAAACTCCTCAATGGGGTTGAGGAAAGGGGAGTAAGGGGCAAGGAAAAGGGACATCATCTTTGGATGGGTGTCAGGCTGTGACTGCACGGGAATGCTGGAATGCCACATTGTCCCATGTGATCACACATATTGGCAAGTGGTCCCCCACCTGTCCCCTTTCTGCCTCCGGCACCAATCTTTCGTGCAGGTCTTCTAAAAACAGGAGAAGGCGGTCGGTGTTGCAGGGGCCAATCTCACATTTGTGCAGGAGCGCACAATTGTTGGAAATTGCGGCGCACATGGTGTTGTTGGCTCCTCTCTGGCTCGGCACGGCAAATGTGGCCCTTTTTGCCAATTATGTTTCTTCCCCGCCGACGCCTTTCCGCCAAGTTGAAGCCAGCCTCGTCAATGTAGATCATGTCATGTGGGGCTTGATTGGCCTCCAACTCCATGACTCTCTGCAAATAATCAAACCCAGTGTGTGTAAAGGCTTTGCTGTATACGTACTGTAGGTCCTACTGTACCCCAGGTTTATAGAGTAGTTTACTGCTAAACACACTACGTATAGTACAGTAATCACTGTGTTGGATAACCTTACCTGGACATATTGGTGATGGAGTTCTTTGATGCCCTCACTGTTCCTTTCAAAAGGAACTTTATACAGTTGTTTCATTCGGACCCTGTTTAGCCAGAGTCCGAGAAATGGATGGATGTTATGCCGATTCCTTCAATATTCCCAAAGACAAGATTGTCCTCTACAACTCTGGCCTGAATTTCCTTCAGTTTTATCTCATTGTCAGCGGTCACCATGTTGACAATGGCAAGCTTCTGTTATTAATTTAGGAGCTTTCCTCTGCCCCCTGAGGGAGGTAGACGTTGAATTCTTAGAGGAACAAAATACAGTTACATATTAGGGACTGGAGGCATACAGTTACTGTAATACATGGTAAAATTATTTACACTGTGTAATTGGAGAAGCCTTTATACAATATCCTACCCGTTGGTTTCTCAAAAAATCCAGACAATCTGTGTCCCGGCTGAGATTTGGCTGTACTCGTTCACCAGCCTTTCTGAATGATAGCCCATAGTTAATGACATAGTCTATGATTTTTCTTCATTTTCTCTAGTACTAGCTCTTTGGCCCTTCTTTGCGCACCACACACATTCCAACTCCCTCTCTCTCCTTTTGTCTCTCCCCCAGCTCTTCTTATCTCTCCAACTCCTCTCCCTTGTCCAACTCCTCTCCCTTTTCCTGGTACTCGTCTTCCTCTCCCTCGTCCAGCCATTCTGTTTTTCACTCTTTCTGTTGCTCTGTATTGTTTTTTGTCCACACAAGATCAGCCCAAAGAGGTCCCCTTTTTTATACTGTATAGTCATGTGATTGATAGAACCTCAACACCTGAGTGTGTTTCCTAGACTGGAATCAGCTGTGATTGATGTATTTGCATAACTTCAATCAGCTGTTTCTCAATAGCAATGAAAATAAACTACAGGATATATATTTGTGTTTCAATCTACAATGTGAACTGCTGTTCACTTCAGCTTTGGCTTATAAGTTAGATTTAGAACATGAGGTTATCTGTTCTGACATAGTGTGAAAGCATTTGTAAATTTGGCAGTAAAAATCCATTGTTTTGGTCTTGGTTGAGCTTGTGTGTAGAACTTCAAGCATTTTTAAAATGTGTTAACTGTATGCATTTTGTGTCAAAGAAACAAGAAATGTGTTAATTGTATAGCCCACAGAGACGGATGTTGTGCTAACTGTGTTAAGAGTTTTGAAAATGTGATTACAGAACTGAAAAAAGGTTGATAGCAATTGTAAAAAACTGTAATTAAAGAGCACTAAACGTTTTAATAGGCTTCTGATTCAGAGTGGCTGGAAAGACTACAGTATTGTTCCTGCACATTTTCTTTGTATTCTGTGTTGTGTAACTCATCGTAATTGAGTACTGTAGACGTGAAAAAAATAGCTTTCAGAGTCCCAGGTTTATTATTATTATTATTATGCATATATTCTCTATATTTTTTCTGGGTTGTGCTGGAGTGAATGTTAAAGGAATGCTTTCTGTGCCCTCTAACATGTGGACTTACTGTATTTTGCATTTTGCATATATTTGAGACTTGTATACTGATTAAACTTATAAGCCTACGAAAGCAGCGAGAACAGAATATTTAAATTAACCATGCCTATTCTCAAAGTGGTGGGAGGAAAAGTATCCTGAAGGAGTAGGATCTGCTTTATGCATGTCAGTTTTAGCGTCCCTTTCCTGCTTGTGTTTTTCACACATTTTGGATACTTTGCCCAAATTCATAATCCTGCTAGAGCATCCTCTTGGAAACAAATGCCATTTCTGCATGCATGATGTTAATGCCACCGTACTGCATTTCAAATTCACTTCCCCGCTGATCGCAGGGTTGACGGTTCGATCCCCGGCTCCTCCTGTCCGCATGTCGAAGTGTCCTTGGGCAAGACACTGAACCCCAAATTGCTCCCAATGAGCAGGCTAGCACCTGGCATGGCAGCTGCCGCCATTGGTGTGTGAACGGGTGAGTGAGAGGCCATTGTAAAGCGTTTTGGATAAAGGCGCTATATAAGTGCAGTCCATTTACCATTTACTATGTGGCACATATTGATCTGTTTTGCTTTATACATTATATCACCTTAACTGCAACATCAGTTATAAACAAACATCAGGCCTGCATAATTTACCTTTATTAAAATACAGGAATAATAAAGAATATAATATGAAAACATATTTATTAACAAATAAATGGCCTAATACATGCATTAGGTGTATACCAACTCCCTCTGTCTTTTAGGGTCTGTTCTTCCCTGCCTCTCCTAACAGCTGACCTGACCAGTCCACAGTAATTCATTTTGATAGTTTTTTTTGTAACTTTCGGCTTTTACATTCAAGTCTTTCGATGCAAAATCTGAGACTCATAAATGATACAAGCTCGCCAGGCTTTTTACCCTGCCGTAAATAAAAAGAACAACGTTCTCTAGTCCAAGAGTGTGTTTTAAATCGTAGACGCATGACAGATTTCCAGCTCACATTTTGGTGATACATGAGTTTATATCGTTCTATACTAACATTCCTGGAAACCGTGGCAATGAGTCTATGATGGCTGGTTTTTTAATTTAGCAATAAAAATAAAGCCGGCATGTTCTTTAAATAAAGAGCTGTAGTACCCGACTAGTTACTCAGGGGAGAATAATAAAATACCATCCAGGAGGTGCTTTCTCTTTCGTTCTCTCTCTCACTCATACATTTTTTAAGGAGAGCTTTTTTTCATATTATTTGCTTACTTGTTCAGAGGATGAAAGCAGAGAGGGTAAGAGATAGTGAAGGGATTGCAGGTTTGCAGATCTGAAGGTGCTATGTCCCACCTCTCTCCAGGAGCAGGAAAGGGCTCAAGTCTGCCGGTTTGCGCATGTCTGCTGTGGTCCCATAATTAATCCCAGTGTTCATCGTTTTTTTTCTCTGCAATATGACTGGTAATAATATGGACCGTTTGCTGTTCAACAGGTAGGCAAAGTCATTATTGCCTACCTGTTGTGTATACGTACCACCTCTCTCGACGCTAAAATCCGGTTTAAAAATGTTAGCATGACATTCAGTTTGCATGCAAATCGTAGTAATCATTTTCCATTTTCCAAGTCTGTACACCCCTTTCACCTTCTCCACGTTTTAGTACGTTATGGACATATTCTACAATAGATTGAGTTCAATTTTTTGTCTCAAAATTCGACACAAAATAGTCCATAATGACAAAGTGAAAACAGGTTTCCGGCTTGACTGTATTTTCAGCCTATGGTTAGCAGGCTTTCATATAGATTGTTGTGCAATCAATGGCCAGTGCTCGTAATGAACTGAAATGTACACAAGTGCAAGGTTACAAGAAAGGCTGTGAGGGGGACAGAGGGGGAGTCCAAATGCATGAAAAGAAAATGAATATGGATGAGTTGAAGATACAGGGCACCTTGAGAGCCACGGTCGACAGAGGCTTGAAATGATCAATGTTCTTTTTTTCTTTTTTTTCACTATTTGTGATGAGGCCTTAATCCCCATAACACCTGCAGTCTGGAATTATGCTCTTCAGGTAACCATAGCTCCAGCGCATATATTAGGCTTTGTTATTTGTTATTATTATTATTATTTTTATTGTAGTAGCAGCAGTACAATACAGCGATTCCTCATCTCTAGGATTTTATCACGGAACATTGCTGATGATTAAATAAAACGTTTATTTTCCACATGAAGAAAAGGAATCTGAGCTTTTCCTCAATCCCCTGAGCAGCTGTGCTGTTGAATGCTTAGTTCCAAGTACAGGCCAAGTAGCAGAAACTCAGCCCTCAAAGTAACATCTACCCAGTAGGCAGATTTGCCATAGTCTCATTCAGCAGACCCAATGGTCTTAAAGAACAGAAATATAAGTGCAAAGATTACATTTTGCAGTACAGCAAGTGCAGCACAACACGTTTGATTTCAAAACTTTATCCAAACCACACCTTCATGACGGTGACATCCACCCAAGACTGAAAAATGACCCGTTTAAACGGCATCTTCACTCAATAAAACCAGAACTCTGAGCATTTATTCTGGGTTGACTAACTCTCCTTATGCGATATTAACATTGTATCCTCACATACACTTGTGAGTTAAAGCATCATACCCCCGTACTCCCTGTTGCACCTGCTGTGGATAATGATGTAATGAGTCCTACCATCTGCTGTCCCGCTAATAACTTGGGTTCATGTCTGCTTAAAGCTTATTGTATCCACTTTTATACATTTCTCTGGATAAGGACTCTGCTAAATGACTGAAATTAAGATCATGCAAAGCACAGAAACATTTGAAAATACCTCAGAAACACAGAGTATTGCACATACAGCTGTGTGAAAAACGCTCTCTTGGAGGAACCATTTTCCCATTTTCTGTGTAGAGGGTAAGGCCCTGTCTCTCAAATCAGGCTCCAAGCTCCTGACATGTCGCTCTAGCCCTGTGGTTTGCTCTCGCTTAAGGAAATATAAGAGGGAGAGTCGGGAAAACGCTGCTCTTTTTTGACGCGGGGAGTATGTCGACTCGATTCCAGGGCCGTTGAGTTGTGAGCTTGTTGGCATCTACGCTCCTACGTGTGCGGGGTCAGGGAAGTGAGCGAACAGGTTGTGGAAAGGTTGTGCAGACTTGCGTTTGTAGTGTTAAGTTTCTTTCCAACATAAATCCTTTTTGTTGGAAATATTATGTGGGATGAAGTGAACCAACTTAAATATCAAAATTGATGAAGAATGTGTGTTTTCAAAAGCCTCCGAGAAATAAAACAAAATTTACAAGATTTCAAGATTTGTTGTCGGTTACAAAATATAATGGATGGCTTAGACAAATAGTAACCTACTAATGAATCCATTTTGCATACATTGTTCTTTATTGACCACCCTCACTCTGGCAAAGGAAGAGCTTGTCAAGTTAACATACTGGTGTTCTTTGTGCTTGTGTTCAGCCAGAACCACTGAAGATTAATCCCTGACGAAGATGCGAGTTCCTAAGATGGTGACCCCTCCGAAATGGCAAGACTTCCTGTGAACATGTGAACTAACGGATGCGCAAGAGACCGTGGTGTCATAACCAGATGCCAGCCACCGGGGGCAGTACTGTAATAAGTATTAATAAGTAATGTAATAATGTATAGAAGAGTCACCACAGCACATCCTGATGGAGTGCTATGCCTGCCAGGGGAGCTTGTAGAGTCATGTAGTTTGAGAGTACCCCACCTGATACTAAGTCCCTAAGGCCCGCCCCTCTTCCATTTAAACTTGTTCCTCCCCTCTGTGGGGGCCGAGTACTGATCAGGATTTCGGGAGATGGATAAAACGCCCGAGGCCCTCAACCTTTCTTTCCTCCTGGATCACGAGAGGGAGATGATCCTGAGTGTGCTTCAGAAGGACGACAAGCTGAGAAAGCAGGAGGAGAAGAGAGTGCGGTAAGCGGTTATTTTTGCCCTGGGGATGGTGTGTGGGGAGGAAGAGAGTGCGGTAAGCGGTTATTTTTGCCCTGGGGATGGTGTGTGGGGAGGAAGAGAGTGCGGTAAGGGATTCTTTCTGCCCTGGGGATGGTGTGTGGGGGGGGAAGAGAGTGCGGTAACGGGCTATTTTTGCCCCGGGGATGGTGTGTTTGGGGGGGGGGTGCGGTAAGGGATTCTTCCTGCCCTGGGGATGGTGTGTGGGGGGGAAGAGAGTGCGGTGAGGGGTCCTTCCTGCCCTGGGGATGGTGTGTGGGGGGAGGGAAAGTGCGGTAAGGGATTCTTCCTGCCCTGGGGATGGTGTGTGGGGGGGAAGAGAGTGCGGTAAGGGGTTATTTTTGCCCTGGGGATGGTGTGTGGGGGGAGGGAAAGTGCGGTAAGGGGTTCTTTCTGTGCTTGCTGTTAATGGTGTCAGTGCTCTGTTTGGATCACTGTGGGTATGGGTCAAAAGAGCTTTTTTCACAGGGGCGTAGTGCACTCAAAATCTTTGAGGGGACACAAACTCAAACAAATCAACAAATTCCCTCAATAATTTGTTTCCCCCATTTTCTTACAAAGAGTGACAGTATTACACATTACACACTAAAAGTAAAAGACAGACGGAGGTGGAGACACAGAGACAACCAAGGGTAGGGTTGGGTCTTATGCCTGGTGCCTGCCATCTGTCTGCATACCTCCAAAAAGGCTTCCCTCATTCTCTCTCAGTTCACTGACTCGATCCTCTCTGCCTCAACTGCAATGACCATCAGATAAAATGGAAAAAAGACAAAGCCAAGCATATTCGTGACAGTTCTCTATAAAAAGCACTGTACAAATACAATTCAATTGAATTTAATTTTTAATGGCTCCAAAGGTTTTCATTGAATCCAGGCTGATGTTCAGCACAAACCTCTGCACGGTTCATGTTGCTATACCTTCCAGTGTCTCTCCATCCACATCATTCTCTGGAGTGGATGGAGAGTACTTCAGATTTATTATATATGAAATATGTATTTTTATGTATTTATTGCATATGTGATATGGAGTGATCACCTTTTTGTTATTGCTTTTTTTGTATGGTTTATACCCTTATTGCCTCCCACAATGCAACCTGTACCTCCAACATTCTGACTGTAGCATATAGACACATTTATCTGGGAGGTATTTTATATTAAAATACAGTTAAGTGTATTTTTGTCCATCCCTGATCCCAGGACGTTGAAGAACGAGCTGCACGATATCAAGCACAAAGGGGCAGAGCCCCCCCTGGAGGCCAGTGAGCGTCAGTGCGGGCGCTGCCAGAAGCCACTGGGTCTGATTTTTGACCGCGGTGAGCCATGTGAGGGGTGTGGCCAGCGTGTCTGTGGGGCGTGCCGCGTCTCTCCGGCTGCAGGGAAGTGGAGGTGCTCTGTATGCTCCAAGATCTCGTGAGTCCGCCTCCTCTCTCAAACCCTTCGACTCCCACACCCTGCGCCTCCTTCACAAAGCACTCTACCGGGGGGCTGTTCTCAGCCAGCATCCTTTATTTAAATTCAGACAATGAGCTTCAAAGAATCAAACCATAAACAGTTCTATGTACTATGCAGCGTTAGACACTTTGGGCTGTTTTCGGGGGAAAAAAACAGATATAATTTATTTTGCGCATTTAAACTGCTGCTTAAAATTGTACTCAAGGTTTTCTGAAAACGGGGATTTGTAAATTCCCAGCAGGTAAAGCCTTTAGTTGGACTTCCCAAGGACAGACCAGCTTATGAGCCGTGCAAGCCAGACATATAAAGTGTTGGTTTACGCAATCAAACATTATACCATTGGTCTACTTCTCATAGAAACGCTTTTGGTATTTTTAAAATGTCAAAACGGTTTGCATTGTACGCTCGGTAAACTTACAAAACAATATCAGTGGATAATATTAACGGTCATGTGATGTGTGAACAGACTCGACACAGACTCTTTCCACTCGGGAGAACGTGTGAAAGGGGTTTTTGTCTTAAGCGGTTAGTGTGCTCCGTTTCCTTCGCCCAGACTGACAACACTGTGTCGTCTCCTCGGTTACAGGGAGCTGAAGGTGGCGACAGGTGAGTGGTTCCTGGAGGAGCGGTCCAAGCGATTCTCTCGGGGGAGCATCCCGAGCAGTGACGTGGTGAAGCAGTCCATCCTGTACTGCCCTCCAGGTGAGACCTCTGGGATTCCATTCTGGCTCCAGCACCGTATCATTTCCTAGGGGAACTGGTATTCAAATCACGGTCCCTGACGTACGAGAACTGCTGGTTTTCCACCCCCTCATTACCTGAGAGTCAGGTGTGAAGCCAGTCTGGTCAACCAGTAGCACTAATTGTTCGGTTAATTACTACCTGGGAGAAAGAAAACCAGGTCCAGATTTGGATTGTAGGTCCAGATTTGAACATCCATGTCCGAGGGGAACTGGGTTATTGATATTTCAGCCTGTTTTTTTTGTGCCTGGTTTGTGTCAAACGGATGCTGCATAGTGTACTGTGGTAAACATTAAAGTGTTTATTCTTAATTTCTACCTTTTCAGGCTAACATTAGCGAATATTCATGGAAAACATAAGCTAACAGAAAAAAGTTTGAACATGTTAGAAAACTTTGGCGGACGTTCGCCTTGTTGAACGCACGTCAGGTTGATGAAGAAATGTCACTTTGTATTATGACATATTTTAAGTAATCTGTAATGTATTGGAATAGGCAAGAGTGAGTCAGAGGCTGTCTTTGGTGATGTCAAATGTTGTTGATAAAATGTTAAAATGTCCAAATATACCTGGGCAGCTGCTATTTATACCTGGGCCTGGGTAAAGCCCAGGAGTAAGTGAGTGAGAAACACTGAGAAAACAGGGCTCTCGTCTAAGACTTATGAGCAAGGCCTTTGATTAAATCCCAGTGATTAGGCAGCAGCTGTGCTTATTGGCAATGAGTTGGAGCTGCTGCCCTGCCTGGGGGTGGGACCGGCGCTGTCCAAGGTCCTGCAGCGGTCTCATGTCACTGAGACACCCGAGGTGCTGAATGGACAGTGCACACCCTTGGAACACAATGGAGTATGTCTTTGTGGATCGGCCTTTCAGCCATTACAGCTGCTGTGTCCTCTTGGGAGTGCCTATATGACCTTTGCACATTTAGACTTTGGATTTCTCCCATTCCTCCGAGCAAATTTGATCAAATTCTTCCAAGTTTGACCTTTAGACAGCAATTGTCAGGTCATTGCACAAATTTGAATGGGTTTGAGTTTGGGCTTTGGCCCATTTCAGATTAATGATCGGTTTGTTTTTAAGCCTTTTCTTCTTCTTGTTTTTGCCATGTGCTTTGAGTAAATTAATCTTCATCCTAAACACAGATATCTTGCACAATGAAACAAGTTCTCCTGAAGCATTTGGCTCCATCCATCTTGTAGCTTCCCAGTCCGTCCTGCTGAAAAACAACCCCATAGAATGATGCTGCCACTACCATGCTTGATGCTGGGGATGGTATGACCTGGGAGGTACTCGCTTGCTCTTTTTGATTCGATTCATGCTTGTTTTTTCAAGGCGACGGTAAAGCAGACAATGGGACCATCCCGTCTGATGCAAGAGCCCAGGAGAGGGTGGACACACCCCAGTCCAGCAGGACCACACCCCAAAATACACCAGACATGGCGAAGAGGAAAGGGTGAGGGGTCCCCTTAGGGTGCCGAGTGAGATTCATGTTCTGTAGCGGTGCATTTGCCCAAACTAATTTAAACTTTCCGTTATATGAATGTTTATATATACAAAGTTTACCTGAGACAAAGTGCATAAAAATAAAGCCTCTGTAAAAACATTTAGCTTCATATTTATTATATATGTAGATTAAGCATTCGATTTTGGAATTTAATATGTTTCATCATATAATAATACTAATTATAATAATGATAATTAAGGCAATTCAAAGTGCTTTACATAAATACAGAATAAGACGCACAATAAAACAGGAATAAAATGCAGGGATTAAAATCAAAGTGCATATGCGATGCAGAACATAAGTTTTCAGCCTAGTTTTAAAAGTGGTCAGAGTTGCGGCGTGTCTGAGATCATCTGGATGTTTATTCCAGCTGTGTGTAGCACAATAACTGAACGATGCCTCACCATGGTTTTCCTAGGCCATTGAGTGATTTGTATTTTAAAGTCAATGTAAATGGTAATGACAGGAAATGACCACTGGCTAGCTATTGGAATTATTAGCTATTGGCTAGCCATGGAAGTGCCTTCTACCTGTGATCACTGGAGATGCAAATATCAACGTGGCTACTTGTTTTTTCATCACTACGCTCAACATGAAAACTGGGTTATAAAAATAAATTTATTTCATTTTGTGTTCAGAAACATTTTGTATTCAGTAACAATTGAATTGACCAACATTCAGTTTGCACATTCACATAAATTGCTCTGGATAAGACTGCTATATTAAAGTAATGTAATGTAGTGTAAGTGTCCCAGAGTTAGCTATTGAGCTAATTTTAATGAATTGTTCTAGGGCAGGTTGACAGAAACAAACTCCTCTGTAATGTTACCATGTAGCAATGGTAGTGTGTGCTGTGATCTTACTGTAGGACATGCCTAGACAACAGGAACAGCCAATCAGCACTCGGTATTATGATACTTTGTTCTAGCATCAGTAGTATGCATGTTTAATAAACCAGTTATTCTGGCTTCATTTTAAAACAGCTGTGTACATCAGTGCTGGTTCAGTCTTATTTCGGACCCAAAAGAAAAATGCACCAGGGATACCATCTTCTTCAAACAATGTCCGTCCGTCCGTCCGTCCGTTGTCTTCCGCTTATCCGGGTCCGGGTCGCGGGGGCAGCAGCTTCAGTGTCATCGTTTGTCTAATTCAAGAACTAATTTTGCAGTACTCTTCTTAATTTGACATTGTTGTCACAGAAGTTATTGCAGGGACTTGAATTGTGTAACAGGACTGCAGAGAGCTGTCATGCGTTTAAGTGTTCAGTCCACAACGCTGTCACGATAACCGCTGTGACTCATACCAATAGCATACAGCAGTAATGTCTTTACCTTGAGCCAATGGCACTCCCTGGACCTAAGAAAAACGGATAAGCGGATAAGAGAGACATTATTTAAGTAACACAACAAATGCAATTTTTGTGGGGGAAAATGGATGACAATTTTGACGATGGTCTGTCAGATAAAAAAACACGCCATTTGCACACACAGTCAGTGCAGCTTTACAGCCTGGGCCCCAATGGTGGTGTGACCCTCAAGCTATCGAAACCATCATCAAAACACATCGGTTCAGACCACAGCTTGATTCATGCCACAAATCAATAGAAGTACATATACTTATCAAATAATTGGAAAGAGTGGCATTGAAGCACAAAATGGCAACCACAGAGATTAGAGGAGGCACTCTAAACCAGTGGTTCCCAACCCTGGTCCTGGAGTACCCCTGTGTATGCAGGTTTTCGTTACAACCACAATTGCAATATCAGAATTTTAACAAGCTGTTAATTTTTCTTAATTAGATGTTTTTAATGTTTAGATAGATTATTTACCCTCTTAAGCCACATTTTGTTAGCAAAAGCTATGCATAGCATGAAGAATTCAAGTCCAATATTCACATTGTGCTGTATTGCAAACAATTAAAAATAGGTAAAAAAAATTTTTAACTGATCAAATTAAAGACTGAGGTGAATCAATAGGCTCCTAATTGATGATATTGTGGACACATGGCCACTAAAACTAACCGTTTAAACGAGCCAAACCTGAATTGTGTTAAATTTAAGGAAACATTATGAAGGAACACTTGTTCAATGACCTAATTAAGAGCCCATTCACCTCAGTCTTTACCTCTATTTTGTAATTGTTTGCAATATAACACAATAAGCATAATGTGAACCTGGAAAATGTATTATTCATGGCATGTATAGCCATGTCTTTTATAATGTGATTTTTAGAGGGTAAATAATCCCTCTAAACATGATAAATTAACATCTTAAACCTCTCACATCAAATCGAGAAAAAGCCCCACGGACGTTTAACTCAAAACGTGGTGGGTGGCACGGAAAGAACCACTGAAATGTGAAACACACACATCACGGATTTCGCTCCAATACAGTTAATGACACTCATACACATAACACAAAACATTTAAAAAAAACAAACAAAAAAAAAAAAAAACTGAATGTATCAAAAGTGTGTTTTCCCAATGAGATAACAAACAACGTCCGAAAAATCTGCAACTCAGTTGTGTTGTTGGGACGGGGATCCGGAAAATAGCCACGGGATATGATTGTCATTAATTACGGGGGGGGAGTGTCATGAACTATAACTTTATTGGGAGGAGCGATCGTGTTGTGTGGACATTTCAGTGATTCCGTGGGCCCACCACGGATTTTGAGTTAAACGAATGTCCGTGGCTATTTCACGGATTCCTGTGAGATCATGTTGTCTTAAAATATTGGGATTGCAATTGTGGTTGGAACGAAAACCTGCATACACAGGGGTACTCCAGGACCAGGGTTGGGAACCACTGCTCTAAACATTTACCGCATGATTCATGGAGCTCATCTGTGCACACGTTGTCATATTTGTCTCTGCCCAACAGGGGGCACTATACGGCAGTGGAAACTACGTTACCCAACAACCTCTGCTCCCAAACCACCAGGAGGTCTTCCAGTCCCAGCAAACACAGCAAAGACTCAGGATGCAGCAGGAGAGTGCGCAACTGGGTACAAAGAAGCTTGTAACTTGAGCTTTCCTGAGTTTACATGGCTTAAAAGGGCTCTTCAACCACTGTTTCCATAGAGTCAGATATTTTTATTTTATTTTATTGTGTATACAGGCCAAATATTTTCAGATTGTATTCCTGCTGCATAGAAAATAATATATATGTATGGATAAGATGTATGTTATATTTGTGTATCAACAAAGTCAAGGCATTCTTAATATATAGTTATTTATTATTCTGTCTTTGGTAGGAGGCATTCTGACACTACTAGAGATACTGAACTGGACATAGTCACAATTATTGATGCATATATTTTGTGCTACAAGCCACCAGTTGAATTGCCCTGCTGTAGAACCTCTGAGATACCAGGGCTTGGGGAATGGAGGTTATTCAGATTACTGAAATGTTCATAATATTCATAATGTCATGTAAGAATACACTAGTTCTAGGTATTCGTATTGAATGGACACTTGTATTGTTCGTATTACTGTAGCCTTGAATTTTATATTACAGACTATCGTTTTGTAGCCGTAATGGTTTCAAATGACCAAAGAATCAGACCAGTGGTATCGGGGGTCTCGTTAGAACTTTCTTAATTTTTTTTTTCTATGTTGGCTTTTTGAACAATATTTTTTGTTGGTGATTCAATATTTCATCTTTTGGTCACTCTTCTTTCATCAAATACTGTTGACCTGTTCACAAAGTATTCCTTAGCAAAAGGGGCAAAGACATGGCCTTAATTTGTAAGCATTTCACATTTATTTAATTTTTTTATCAGTGGAAATTTTGCCTTTTATGTATTTGCTGATTGCCTGAATCAGCTGACTAAGGATCTGCCGTACACGCGGCGCTATTCGCTCTAAGATCAGAGCACCAGATGGGGCGGGGTCACAATTTTAACACCGATGCATCTCCCCCCCAGCCTGATGGCGCAGAGAGCACGGCTGGTTCCCACGGCAGCGAGAGCATTCCGAACAGCATGGGCACCGTGCATCACAAGACTGAGTCTGGTACCCCTGCTCCCACCGTGTCCAAAGATTATCTGTCCTCAGGTATCACCATGGTGATGGCAGGTGACTCCAGCCCACTCTGAGCTGTCTTTGGATTGTGCCATTAGCCATTACTCCAGCTTTATTTTCTTCCTTTTGTTTCTTCAAATGTAAATGCAGCATACACATTTGAAATAATTAAATGATTTGAAATCATGTCAGATGATATTTCATTGCATCATTAGCAAGGAACCATGACATTTCTGGCTAATTTCTTTGAAATTCGATGGTTTGCTCCTCCATGGAAGCATTCTGTGCTAAAACGTGCCTGGCTGGAAGGTACACATCTGATCTGATGTAAGTTCAGGATTACAGTAGACCTGCGATGTTGTGCTAATGAACCTGCCATTCATTAACATGGAGACCTGCCCACACAGTGAAGCAATGCTCTCACTAATTAGTCTGTGCAGTTAAGCTGCTCTGCTCGCGCTAATTAGAAAACCAGTGACTGCAGGCTCATAGAAATGCTGGTTTCATAAAGAAACACAGACTGTCTGTATTTCTCTCTCTACCAATCCCCCCCCCCCCCCCCCATTTAATCAGTGTATTTTAATGGATCCAATTACATATGTAAGAGATTTGTAGCAACTGTAATTAGTGTTGTTAAGCTTTTCTGTGTTATTACTGGTTTAGCATATTTCACAATGGAAATGTACCAATTGACCCAATATATATTAGAAAGTAATAAACGTATGAAATTATATGTATAGTGTGTATTTCTGAAAACCCAAGAATATGGGCTTAATTTATACGTTCATTACATTCTGCACTTTTTTTTCAACATACATTATTTGCACATCCATAGTCTTCCGAGACTGACATACTGAGCCTACTGACATAATGAGCCTACTGACATACTACTGTACTGCACTGATTTCATTGGAGGTCACATGACAATGCGTTCAATAAATGGCCTTGTAATAATAATGCCTATGGAACAGCATGAGCTAGACCTTGGGAAGCCATCGCTACTGAACTCCAGGTCCTGCGGGATGCGGTGTCTGTAGGTATTTGCTCAACCATGCACTACACCACCTGATTTCCCTGAGTATTTTACCTCCTTCATTCAGGAAGTGGAATCACTGGTGGAATCAGGGGGTGTAGCGCATGGTTGGAGCAAATACCTGCAAACACTGTGGCCCACAAGACCTGAAGTTGAGCAGCCCTGCTGTAAGCTATAATTGTAGTGCCCTTGCTCTGTTTATGAAGGCTCTCTCCCTCTGTGCATCTGTGTGTGTGTGTGTGTGTGTTGGTTCAGACCACGGTCAGTCCGAAGTGGACCTGATTGCGCCTGGTACCGGTCCGAGCGATGACACGCTCAGCCTGAGGTGCCGGTCCGTGCCTGGGGAGCTGAACGATGGCGTGAGTAACACGCTGTAACCCTGCGTGTGGGGGACTACAGGCACCTGGGACTAGTGAGGGGGAGAGAACGGTGTCTGGAACCCCAAAACTGGGTGGAGCTACAAATGAGCTGTCATTCATCGAAATTACTGACCTGTTTTAACCCAATCAAAAAGGTTTTGCTTTTTGTTAAGTGTTAATTCCTTCAAATCATTAACTCACAAATAACACATGCAGCTCCAGTCATTCTATGTTTCATTATGAAGAGGCTTCATGTTCACAGCACGACCCGGGATGACTTTGTGAGAGAAACCGATTGATGTAACGCGCCATACATCGACTTTAAGTACCAAACATCAGCCTGAGGTTGACTTGGCTTGACAGCCAGACTTTGTGTCCTTGGCATGGCTGACAAAGCACTCGGGGTTCTCTGGGGTCCTTCCCAGATGTGTCATCTATTTCCACGCAATGTTTTCAGAGAAACTAATTAAATTCAGAAAAAAAGAGCTTCCATTTTTGAAAGCATCTTGTGTCTGAACTGGGATCAGTTTTGCCTGTTGGGTTATGTTGGGTAAAGTTAGTTACAGGGGATACCAGATCCTAGACCAGCAGTCCTACTCTGAGACACTTTGTGAATATTGGCCCAGGGTTCTAAATGAAATGTACATCTTAAAGATCAACTATAAGATAAGCTGCCATTTGTCACCTTTCCTGAGTAGCCTTTTCACACAATATGGCACATCATCTTTCTTTGCCCACTGTGTTCTGAGCATGTCTTAAACCCACAAACATTATGGCCACACAGCATATCTCCAGGGCTATATATCTATTGCTGTACAGCCATAGGTATTACCATGGAAACTGTCACAACTTAAATCTTTGTCAGTACATGTTTTCCCTGTGAAAAATAGAATCTCCAGGAACAATGCAGAGTATGGTGCTATCACAAATTCTTAATAAAGCATTCATAGCTGCATTGTATTGACATTAGTCTAAACATTAATAAATATTGATGATTATAATATTTAGAATAAGGCCAGGATTTCCAGGTTGATAAATCTCTCACAAGATTAAAATATGCAGGTTTTTACTTTGAATCTGGCCATCTGCTTACCTACACATTTACTAATATTTATTAATATCTTCACGCCGTAAAAAATATATTTTCCAATTACATAATTGTACTGGGGTGGGTGATCTGATGCTGCCAAGGTGCCTAGGCAAAGCTCTCAGAGAAGCAGCAACAGATACAAATCCATCCATTGCAGTGTGAAGAGAAAAGAATCGGCTTTTTTTTAGACATAAAAATCAACATGTTTTGGATTAACGTCTTCATCAGGGTTACGTTGTATAATTATATATTATATAACTGTGCCATCATTTAAAGTTACTAAAAATGCATGTAGTGGCTTCGATTTTTGGTTTGCTTTTCTGGAATGAAAACGCATAAATTGAAAGGCTCAGGGTGCGATTCTTCAGTTAAAACTCTGAAGCTCACCGGCTCGTATTTTGAGCCCACAATGGCGTGACGAGCTCTGGTAGTAGGCTTTGCGAGAACAGCACAAATCTAACAGAGATGGCCATTTAGAAAGGCCTTGCATTACATACACATCCATGGGTGACTCCCATCTCCTCACAGCAAAAATTGTCGTGTACATTTAATGATGGTGTAAATGTACACCAGCAGTGTTAGATTTACACCGGCATTTTTGTTGTGCTTGCAGGATCTAAAGTCTGTTTACACGTTAAGGCAGGTAGAGAACACACACCACAATCTCAACCCATCGTTTATCTAATGCTGATGGTAGCACATCCATTATAATTTCAATCAATATTTGAGATTTTTAATCTCCCAATGTAATTTTAATGTCATTATTTTTTCCAGGAGTACTCAGATCATGAGAGAGCTGGAGACGTCGACGCCCTGATGCTGGTCCACAGCGTTGCAGCAAAGAGAAGCGTAACGAGCGCAATGTCTATGGTGAGACTGCAGGGCGTGGCGCTAAATCCAGACGGGCCACTATGGTCTGTATCCACGAGTTGCAGTGCGACTTTACCCAAGCCATGAATGTGGAGACACAAAGGAGCCTTTTGGAACCCATTCTTCTGAGTGTGTATATGGATTGTATTGTTGGGAAAAGTATAAGATTATGTGTCAATATTTCATTTTAGCACAAACTGTCACAGAGCCACAGAGAGGTGTAAAGGGTGTACCCAAGATGTCCAGAATATGCACCACTCAGAGCTTGGAGAGTAAATGGACTTAACCAGAAGCGACAGTGTATCTAATAACAAGGGTTCAAAATGGCTCAATCTGGGAGCTTTCACAATTTTCACCCCAACCAAAGAGGGGTTCATGAAGAGCTAAAATGGGTTCTCCAATGGATACAAGATAAAGAACCCTTTTCCCTTAGAGTGTATATTTGTTTGAATGTAATTTGGAGCAACAGAAATATGTCATGAGCCCGCATTTGTCAGGGAGAATACGGATGAATCATCAGACACAGTGACTTATGAAACCAATTTCAGCAATCAAGGCAATTAGTAACAAAGATTAACCAGCTTCCTGTGTTCTCAGATTTAGTGCCTTAGTGCTGTAAGCGGCAGGGCTGGTTGGATGAAGTTCCCAGTTTTCAGGCAAGACAGAAAAAAATAACTTTTATCTGCAAAAAATTCAGGCCCTCCACACATTGGTAAGATAAAAGGGTTCAATGACTTTCTTGTGACCATTGGACCTATTCACCAAATCATACATTGGCAAGTCTAAATTGTTGTTCAATGATGAAGTTATCCTTCAGGAGAAAATCCATCCCCATCCATGGGATCTCTTCTTTGTCATTCTCGTTTGGGTCGTCACGATAGCAACCAGTGTCACAACCTGCTAATCATGGCATCTTTTTGCCTCTCTCCTCCCATACCCTTCCTTTTTTTGGCCTCCACCTCTTTTTTCCCCCTCCTGCTGCTCCTCCTCCTCTTTCGGCTGCCAGTACACTCCCCCGAGCTCGGAGCGGAAATGGAGCCATCTCAGCGTGCCTGACTCGGATGCAGAAACGGTACACATCCCACGCTCTAGCTCAGGGATTCCCAAATTGTGGGTTATGGGATACACATAAAAAAAACTTTGCGTTGACATTCCCTACATGTGTTACAGTACATGTAATATTACCGTGTGAATGTTTCCATAACATATATAAAACATTTCAAGTGAAGAATTAAGTTGAAATCAGCTTTACTCATGCTTTAATGAGGGGTGGGTCACATAAAATGTATTTCCATTTAGTGCCTGGGATTTCAACAAGGGGTCCTTAAAGGTACTGTAGGGCCGGGGGTCTCTTGCTTGATTTGATATGCACTATACATAGATTTTGGAAATATAAAAATCTAAAAATAAAATATCTCCCTTTTTTAACTTATGATTGAGGTCCGCTGGGTGTCTTTGAGCCTTGGTGGGGGTCCCTGGATCAGAAAAAAGTTTAAAACCACTGATTTAGTTGGTCATGGAGGTTTTGGGGAGCACTGGTCCAACTCACTCACCACAGGTCAATCATTTATTTGTTAATAAAAAAGTAATAAAGTAATAAATCCATCCCCCAAAAGCATCCATCCTTTTTTTCTTTGTTTCTGTTCAAGTATGTTACTCGTCTCCCGGTTTTTGATATGAATGTGCTTTTTCACTGCAATACAGAGCAGCCTCAACAGCATGATGAGCGTCTACAGCGAGGCGGGTGACCACGGCAACGTCAGAGTCAGCGGAGAGATCCTGCTCCACATCGCCTATAGCTACAGGACGGGCGCGCTCAACATCCTGGTCAAGGAGTGCCGAAACCTAGCCATCGGGGACGACAGGAAGCAGCGCACGGATCCGTAAGAGCCACCGCCGATACCTGCCCATCTGCCGCGCCTCTGTCCCGGGGTTTACTGCCAGCTTTGACATTTCAATAATGACCTATGAGAGACTATTGTTCTGTATTGGAGGCTAGAGGATATGATATTGGCATTACTACTTATGTTATTATATGTATTTAGGATTGCGTCATGGTTCTGTATTAGCGTAATCCTACATGAATGCTTTAACGACGCCTGATGTACACCGTCTCACGCCTTGGGTACTCTTAGCCTTGTCTGTATTACCGTCAGTCATCTTTAACTCCTGTGCACTCATGTTCTCGCCAATAGCAAATTTATCTGGAGAGGAGTGTCCGTAAAATGAAAACCTGCTAAATGATCTGTGATGAGTCTTGAGTATTAACAAACCTGTTGTAATTGATCCAATTAATTAAAGCTTTTTTTTTCCCGCTCTTTTCTCACAGCTATGTGAAGGCGTACCTTCTACCGGACAAGTCTCGTCACAGCAAGAGGAAAACCAGCATCAAGAGCAACACGGTCAGCCCTGTGTTCAATGAGACCCTAAAGGTGAGGTTTGCTATGGGGTCTGGCCGTAATGCCCCCGCTCCACCAGCAGGGGGCCGGCCGGTGTCATGGGCACTTCCAAAAACGACTTGAGGAAAGATCAGCTGATAAACAGCAGGGCGCCAAGCAATAAAACTAAGAATATTAATCTCATCACTCTCTGCAAATGTTTAATATTTAGCATTGACAATTTGAATTAATTTATCATTGCAAGCAGTCACACGCCCTTCCTGCCCATGATTATGTTACAATATTGCGGTCGTTCATTTGGAGTGGGGCAAGTGCTAAGGGCTAAGTTTTATCACTTACATTACCGCAAGGTCTTTGAGTGCAATCATTATACGTGTACAAATGAGGATTTGGAAACTCAGAGATACTAGCGCATGCTATGGGGGGCATTGGGGGTAGCAGCACCAGCCAGTAAAACTTCAGCACCTACAAAATGACGATGACTGTGTGCCATGATCTTTGCCACAGATTCTATATACCCACCAGATGCTCAGCTCCATAATCCTAATGTATATTGCGGTAGTCTCGCTACCATTGAAGCCAAAATGTTCCAATTAGTTGAGTCTATTGAAAATCTGCTGAGAGGCAGGGGAAAGTTCAGTACTGTGCCAGCGGATGATTGTCAGCGCGACACAACACCGGAAACCCCATTGTGGCTCTGTCTTTCCTCAGTACGTGATGAGCCGTTGCCAGCTGGAGACTCGAACGCTGCAGCTGTCCGTCTGGCACAGTGACCGTTTCGGCCGCAACTGCTTCCTGGGTGAGGCTGAGGTGCCCTTTGACTCCTGGGACTTTGAGTCCCAGACAGAGGAGTGGTTCTCCCTGCAGCCAAAGGTAGGGAACCGCTCCCAATATAATACAATATATAATAATATCCCTCTAGGGATACATTTTTAGCCGGATGAGGGACAGTTGAACAGTGTTTTTCCAGTCTTTATAAACCATATTTTTCAAGTTGGGTATAATTTCTCGGATAAATGGTTAGATATTTGCTGTTTTACTTTTACACTATTGTTCTTAGGGATTTATGTATAAAAATGTGATTTTTCATGCAAAAAAAAATTCATATAGGTATTCCCATTAACACATACATTATTATGATGCTGTTATATTAGCCTTGGTATTTGCATGATTATATATTTGCATTACAAAATTCAGTTTCAATGTACCCTTGGGGAATTTGAATTATTATAAATTTTTAATAGGCAGTCAAATTGCTTCAGGGATAACCGTTTCCTGATAAAACATTTCAGAAGCAATCTGACTAATTAATAAAATTAATAAAAACAGTTCTTATCAGTGTTGAAATCCCCAAGGGTACATTGAAACTGAATTTTGTAACTTAAATCTAATATTAGATGCATTTATGCATTCACAACCATACAAGCATGCATGTACTGTATATAAACAGTGTAATTATATGTAAAAATAATTCTGCTTATACAGAAATGACATTGTGTTGTATGGAATAAGGTGTGTTGTTGGACAGGAAGTATGTTTGTGTGTTGTAGGAGCAGGTGGCCAGAGCTTTGGACTCCCTGTTGCAGTACAAGGGTGAGCTGACTGTGGTACTGAAGTACATCCCCGCTGAAAAGAACCTCGTGCTGCCTCTAGATCAGGTCCAAGGTACTGTGCAATAGCTGGGGCTGCTGGGAAATTGAGTCTATGAGAGACTGTCAGTATTGACTCAAAAATACAACACAAAATACAGCCACAGCTGTACCTGAGGTGATGTGGGTTTAATTTGGCCAGGGCGTTAAATTAGACCTTACCAAGTCGCTGTCAACGGTTAGCGCTAGACCCCTTCTCTCAATGCTGTGGCTGGTAGTACCTTGTGGCCGATGGTGTGAAAATATTCACCAGCTCATATTGTATGTGAATGGTACTTCAGTAACTCTGGAAGCACAGTTGCCAATTCTAACAATCAAATTTGCAATCTAACATTTGAAGATTCAATAGAAATTCTGAGAAATACTTTTTAAAAAATAAAAATAAATTTAAAAAATATATAGAGTATACAATTGAAACACAGTACATACAGTATTATATAGTGTATAGATTAATTATTAATAGGTATGTTACAATGTGGTTTTGATGCATTGCCCTTCTGGGGCACCTCTCTCTTGAAAGAAAAGAAAGGCTTCCTCAAGGGAAAGAAGAAGAGCCTCAAGTTGCCCAAAGGGGGGATGGTGGTGCTGCTCATCAGAGAGGCCAAGAACTTGACTGCTGTGAAGTTTGGCGGGATGTCTGACACATTTGTAAAAGGGTAAGAGAGCATGCTTCTTCCTGAGCTATTGCGGGTGGTAGCGTATGGCTGGTGTCAAGGGAAGTGGACTTGTGAATAAAATGTAGGAAAAGTTTCAATATCAGGTCAGGCATGGCTATACTACTCTCAGCTATATACTGTATAGCTATGTCAGATTAAGCAAGTGAATACTACAGTAAGCCAGGTGCATTTTTGGTTAATTTTGCACTGTTGTTTAACATTGCTTGAAATTTGTAATAGCGTGCAGTACATTGCACATTTCCTTTTAGTCGGCAGCCATTTTAGGCCTTAGAAAGCAGACGTGTGAACTCTTTAGCTAATTAGTGTCTTAAACACTTGCGTGCTGGAACACAGCAAAACCCAGCAGAGTGTTAATCCCTGAGGTTACAGAAGTGAAATATCGCTTGTGATTCTCGAGATCATTTCAGGTGACGGAGTGTTAATTCTCAAGATCGTCTCTCGAACACAGTTACCTCCTCCCGGACAACAACAAGTCCACGAAGCACAAGACTGTGGTGGTGAAGAGGAGCGTGAACCCGCAGTGGAACCACACCTTCACCTACTGCGGCCTGCAGGCCGGGGACCTCAACAACGTCTGCCTGGAGCTCACCGTCTGGGACAAGGAGTCCCTCTCTAGCAACGTCTTCCTCGGGGGCATCCGGCTTGGAGCTGGGACCGGTAAGGAAGGCCGGCTGGAGGGGGGTTGCCACTTCAATTCAGTCAGATTAAGAAAGTACTCTGTAGAGGGGATTTTATTCTTCCTGCTGTATTTCTAGTTTAGGCATCCATAAAATGTACATTACCTAAATTACAATTGCATTATATTTAGACATTTAGCTGATGCTCTATCCAGAGCAACTAACATAGCTTATATTCATTTATATGCAATGCATTAATACAGCTGGATATTGCACTGAAGCCTCTCAGGTTAAGTACCCTGCCCAAAGGCACAACGGCAATACCCCACCTGTCAATCGAACCCGCAACCGCTACCTTACAAATCCAGTCCCCTAACCATTTTACTACACTACCGCCAGTTATCACACCACAGAATGGCAGTTTACCCAAAGACTTCTCCAAATGTATTGGCTCGATAAGTGTACAGTGCGTGTACATAAGCAGCCTGCTGTCCATTTCCTGGTTTCAGTGAGATAGGTAGGAAAAGTGCAGGCATTATGGGACACTGGAAGGAAGCTCTCGCATGTAGCCTTGCGTATAGTATGTGTATCTGTTCCTCTGATCTCCCCTCCCCAGGGCAGAGCTACAGCAAAGATGTGGACTGGATGGACTCCTATGGGGAGGAGCAGCGGCTATGGCAACGCATGATTGACAACCCGGAGGTCCCTCAGTTATGCACGCTGATGCTAAGGTCCAGCATGGACAAGCACAACTCGTGAGAAGAGAGAGGAAGCCCCCCCCCCCCCGGATGCACATAGAGTACGGATGCATAGCCCTTCCTAGCTCCGCCCTCTAAGATGTGAAACACGTTGATGTTCCAATCAGGACCATGCACTGATTCACTGTGACAACACACACAAAAGAATTACATTAAAAAAAGCACAGATGCCACAGTGTAGTCTGCAGGTATCCATTCAATCGGTGTCGCTGTGTGTGTCATCTCATCAGGTGTGTAGTTTTGCAATGTTTTCCTGACCAGTAGAATCATGGGTAATGAAAAACAAAACTTTGGTCTCCTCGGGACTTCAGTAACCATGTTAAATGTTACATCTAGAATGTTCATCGTCAATTAAGTTGAAACAACAAGGTTGCACAAGGTAGAACAGAACAAAGTACACATTGGATGCATGCCTCTTTGAGAATGAGTGCCACGTACTCCAGCAGCCTCCATTAGCTCCTTAGAATAGATAGACTTTGTCAGTGAGGCACATTTTCTGGCTGTAGAGTGGTTTTATGTTTCTATAAAAAATGTATATATATTCCAGTGTTTGTAGTCCATTTGTTTTCTGCTGGAGGAGTTTTTAAAGGCAGAGTCTGCATTTGTTGTCATTTTTATACAAATGATTCATTTAAATAAAATAAAAAAAATCTACCTTGTACAGAGGTGCATGTGGATTGAGCGCCTGGCAAAATACACTCAAGTGTTTTGTTGTAGTTCCAGATTTAGTTTGTCCACCACAAGACGCCTTCTCCTTTTAGCCACACTGCAGTTCATTATTCACTCCAAGAACCTGCTTGTTGGACTCTTGGTCTGTTCACAAGTTAGAAGACGAAAGAAGCTTTTTGGAGGTACACAAATAATTGGTGATGTTTTCTTATGATTTTACACCGAATTGGACCTGGGATCAAATAGTATTTGTTTTGGACTCAAATACTTTTCTGCATTGACTAAGCTTGCCTGGTGTATTGTAACAAATGAAATGATCCCAAAAGTGTAAACCCTGCCTATATGCTCCTCCTAGAAGGCTCAAATGCTCCAGTCGAGCACAGACAATTATTTGAATCAAAACAGATACTATTTGAACCCAGGTCTGCAACAAATCATGGTCTCGAACTCCTACACCTATGCATTTTTCTGCACCATTTCCATTTAACCATTGAAATCACAGTACCGTAGTAGTTCTCTCTGCTGGTTTTCCATGTTTAGTTTTCTAGAGATGGCTTTGAGTCATGTCTTTCACCTGCTCTTTGGCTTGATATACTGTATTTCAACCTCTGATTCTTAAGGTTACATATTTACAGTCTACTTACTTACATAACCTAAGGAGCCATCAGACAAAGATGACAATATACATAACGATGTGTACAAGTTATAATACATAGGTCAGGCCCAACAGTTAAATACTCTTTGAACCATTAAAACATTTTGGCAAAAACTTCCATACATCCCATCCCCCACTATATATTCAAATGTCCATTTCCTTTGCAACATTGGACAAGGCACTGTAGTACCGCCTTTCCGGTTTTTATGCTTCTCATCCAACCAGTATTGTCCTTTTCCAAGGGCATGTTTTAATAATCAAATTTTGGTTTGAAAGCATGAGGGAACATCGCACAAAGTGAAATGTGAATGCCGCACTCTACTTTTCAAATATCAGTTCAATTAAACCGTGTGAGATAAGGGTAAGCGTATTGAGAAGCTAATTGAGAGGCTAACCGTCACTGTTGTGACATCCAGAGTACTGTATGTGGGGCAATTAGGCCTAAAAAGACGTTATCTTTTCAAATGTCTGAGATAAAAGAAAATTATGTGCAATATTCTGCTTCTCCAGGAAAAATCTCACCTTGTCAAATGCATGTAATGCCTCGATTATGTTTTTTGTAACTTTGAAAGTTAAATCAAGACTCTTGATGTGAAATTACAAAGCTGTACAATGTATTTTATTTGGTTTTCAACACGTAACTAGAATATTTTGAAGAAATAAACTACACACATTTTACCTCAGAGTATTGGCTAACATTCTCTGTATACTGTTTATACATTATTGAATTAGCTATATATATTACATACTATCGATATATAAATAAAGGAATGTACATGTGAATAATTCATACAAAAGTCAACACAGGCTATGTGTATATTGAAAATTATGCCAGTCTCTGCCAGTGTCTTACAAGCTTTGGAACAGGCATTATTTTCCCAAGGTTAACCATTTTTGTAAAGGTAACATAAAACTGTCAATCTAAATTGCATCAATTATATAAATAAATGGGCAAGCCTTTCCCATAACTGCAATCAACTACAAAAAAGAAAATGACACTTCAAGAAAATGTCATGTACTTTTAGCCATTTCGGTCCTAACAAAGAATGCACACTGGAATAAGTGACGCAGGCTATGCATAAGAAACATCTCTCTGCAGGATTTCTTCATTCCCGCTTCATCATTCATTTCACAATCCTGTTTTAAAAGGCCTTTGAGGCGTTCTCAAAGCAGTCGCTGGAATTTCAGCAGATGCTAAAGAGCAACGAGAGACGCTCAGCGCTAACAGCAGCGATAAAAATAATTGGTCCCTGACACTTCATTGCCCAGTCAAAGTCAAAGACCTGCATTAAAACGAATGGCGGCTTTGAGGTTTTCTTTGCAAGACCAAAGAATAAACAAAAGAAGACTAGTCCACTTATCATTCCTGCAGAAACTTAATTACTCAGAAAATCCAATTAGGAGAACAGGCACATGGTAATGTAAAAGCGGGAAAGGGGAGAGCACTCTATCAGGGGGAATGCATGCCACCACGTAATACACAACCTAGTATTCTTTTAATTGCCTTTTCTTTGCTTGTAGCAGAAGCAGAAATGAATCCCGTCACTATGAATCATGATTTGAGACTGCAGTGTTTTGGTCTGGCATTTACTAATGAGCCTGCAGTAATGAACCCCACACCCAACCCCCTTGCCCCATTATTCCCCACCATTCTCTAAAACCCTGCATTACACTGGCTTTACAAACAAAGATATCATCCATAAACAATATGTCATAGATATACATAACGAAAACCAAAAAATATCAAACAAATATAACTGATTATGATTTCTTTGAATCTGCTAAATAACATTCAAGACATGTACAAAACCAGCAAACAAGCCAAAAAGCAAGTAGGTATCATGCATAGACTAACGAGGTGCTTCCTGTGTATTTTATGGGGGACCTGCTGTTCAGAGGAAGAGAGGGGGTACACTATGGAACGCACAGCAAAGTCAGAGTACAGCGTGAGCCCAAAAACAGGACGGGCGCAGCAGTGACGGCCCTATACCCATTCCTCTACCGGCGCTCCCAATACCGTCCTGTCTTATTGTAGTGGTGGCTGACTAGGCCCCTCCCCCCCATTGCCCCTTGCTTGCTCTCTGCCAATGGTGTGAGGCTGAGGTGAGTGGGAGGTCGCCGTGATTGGCCATTCAGGGTTGGCAGGTGTCGCCGGTCTGCTGCTGGATCGCCATCTCTTCTTTGCGCAGGGGGAAGGTGTCGATGGTGGTGAAGAGCTCGGCGGAGGTGATAGGGTAGGTGTAGCGCATCCGGTCCACGCCCTGCTTGTCGATCACCACCATGTTGTAGTTGTTGTTGGAGATCTGAAGCAGAAGCCTAGCGGACACACAGCGCGAGACGTAACACACCCGTGAGATACATCTTTCTGGAAGAATTCCTCCAATCATAGTCACTGTCCGGTGACCTTTGCCCTTAGTCTGTTTATTTCAGCAGGTGGCTGTTATAGAAAGGTGATTTGGAACGGTGAGGTGATTTTATAATCGACTTAATAATTAAATACATTTACAAATTGAATTCAATATCATGAAAGAATATACAATTTGGTCCAATCAATCATTCCCAATATGCAGGCAGGACCATTATAGAAAATGCAGCTGACAGAAAATATAAAAAAAGATATTGTGAATAATAGTTTTTTTGTGAAAAAATATTAACAACAATCACAATAACATAACAATAGCTCCTGCCAGCTGTGGCCATAAACGATTGGTCTTGCATAACAGAAAGTCTGGTGAAAGACAGATGGGAAGAAGAGAAACGTAGCAATGGCTCGTGGTTTATGCACATCAAGCATCTGCTCTTTACAACACGAGCTCTGAAAATAGATGGTTGTTTTTCCAACAGAAATGTGATAAGGGGGAATGAATCCACAGGTACCACAGGATTAAAACATTCACCAATAATGCATGAATAATTATAAGTAGTAATATAGAATTAGATTCATATGGCTTGTAAATCAGACAAGTGTTATAAGTTATCAGTGTTGGGGATCTCTCTGCCAGAGACACGGAGGAAATATTGGAGGACCAGATGCGATAGATGCGGAATCTTAGTGTTCCAATGAACACCACTGAAACGGACAATAATCCATAGTGGAATGCAGGCACGTGCACACATAGACCTCAAAGTGGGCTTGAGCACCTGCCGTTTGGCCTCCTATAGAAAAGTGCCCTTTTTCTGTTAAATAAATTAAAAAATTATTTTTTAAAAATAAATAAATAAAGTATTGTTTGCGCACAGCCTGCCCTGCCGAACAGATATATTGATTGAATCAAAATATCAGGTCAGAAGATTGGTGCTCCCGGGCGATGCCCTCTACCATCCCTCCTGGTTTCCTGCCGCAGCGGCGAGCACTGTGTGGGCACCGAGCCTTTCTATGGTGAAAGAACGCACACACGCAAAATTGCATGCATAGGCACTCGACAGTCATGAGTTTCTTTGAGGCAGACATCATGTATGTGGCCAAACAAAGTATACATATACTGTTAATTTTCGTTTTATATTGATATTGATGCGCTTTAGGAATTTCTTGACACTATTTGGCAAGTAGGGTCTATCTATGCTTGAACTATTTAGCAGCTCAAAATGTGCAAACTAGCTATTGTTAGACTTTTGCTAGTAATGTGATAATCAGTGGAATATGGTCGAGTTCTTGTGTCCCATCCACTTAACTTAAAAGAACTGTCCAATCGCACCACAGCAGTTTTAATGTTGTCTTATTGTCTAGATAGCTAGTTAGCTAATGTAATACGTTCAGGGATTAAAGTTCTCCGTCGCTATTATGATGCAGCACAGCACTTAAAGGCAAATGAGAATTGCGTTTAATGAGATGTTTAACTGTAGCATAAATATGTATAAATTTAATGGGCAATTTTTAGTTATGCTTTGCATTTCAATAGGCTACATTATTGAAATGGGATTTCATGTAATTCATTGTTTGATGAGTTGAAGTGTTAATAATTTGAATGTTAAAAGCAGTAGCGTATTCAACCTATTTCCACGAAACCACACTGACTGAGTGTGAAAACCCTATATTTCATTTGATTAGCTTTTCATATTTGTCAATGTCGTTTGAAAAGCAACATTTTGAACACCCTGTTACTACGTTTATATTGTCAATTGAAACGAGCTGAACACGTTTAAGGTCAATTAAAAAGGCTATTTTCCATATGTCTTGACTCTTCTCTGTTGAATTAATCTCAGTGAACTCTATGTTAACGTAAAGCGCCCTCATGAGGATTTTCACAAAAGTGCAAAGCATTGTGAGAATGCAAGAACGAATACGGGTAGACTTTTATTTTATCGGTTGCTATAGGCCTACTGGTTAGGAAGGTGATACATTTTTCAATCGTTTTGTAAAAAAATCTACAACATATTTGAACAACATTTTGTAATGAATACGTAAGGTTAAATGGTCCTAATATACTTCTGAAAGGTTAATAATTTAACACTGATTTAAGTGATTTTATGACAGAGTAATGCAAAGTAATATAACGCATTACTTTAATTGTATAGTATATAATATAAGCTTTACTTTTAAAAAAGTAACTAGTAATATATCGCAATTTTCCAGTCATGCCCCAACTCTGCCCACAATACATATAAGAATAATAATCAACGTGTGATTTTACTTGACACAATTCGATAGTTATAACCCAGTTGTTTTACTCATCGGAGCGTCAACACTTTTACATTACATTACATTATAGACATTTAGCAGACGCTCTTATCCAGAGCGACGTACATAGTGCATAGTGCATAGTGCACACTTGATGAGGACTATCCAGTTGGAGCGAGCAGAGAATGATTTTCTCTTCACGTAGTGTCAGTCCAATAGGCTATATTCAGCAGCGCAATATTTTTTATTTTTTTTATTTTTTATAAACCAGTTTTTTAGGTACACATAAAAATTTCATGAAATCAATGTGCCAGAGTGCATGAAAAGGCATCAAAATAGAGGTTGTTAATCAAAAGTTTCTGCCCGGGGGAGGATGCCCCCGGACCCCCCTACACAGGAGGCTGAGCCCCTTACATCTTTACATCCAAAAAATTACCCTGATAGTCTCTAATATTTACATAAAAACGTAGGTTAAATTCACTGTTTTATAAATTGCGTGTTGGGACCTTAACTTGACCTAACTAAATTTTAGTCGTGAGATTTTTTTGCTTTAATTCCTGTACATTAGCTAGCTAAGGTTAGCACTCTCTCTCTCATTAAAGAAAATAAATGTTCTCTAATATCATAATTGATCATTAAGATCACACATGTTGACTGGGGTCTTCTGGTAGGCATACAGGCTAATGGACTTAAACAGTAACTGCATAATTTTGATTGTAGGCTTCTAACTTAATAACCATTCATTCTACTGGATTGTTGTAGGGTATGCTCATAGATTTTCATCAATGATAGCCTACAGAAAGGCCCCCCTCCCTCTACTGTGACAGGAAGGCATACCAGGTACATAGTTATCACAAATTAACAGTGTATAGTTTTTTTAAATATATTGTGTGTGTGTGTGTGTGTGTGTGTGTGTGTGTGTGTGTGTGTGTGTGTGTCACCAAGCAGTGATGGTACCATTTTATATGCTGGCTTACTTTAGGGGGGGGTGTAGTAGTAGTAGTTTTATTTGTTAACTGTACACAGGTACACAAAGCAATATCAGCATCTTCTTATTGCCCAAATTATGCCTTCTCTGGAGAGGTGGTAAGAGACGAATATGGTGGCGAGAGAGGCAGCCATGCAGCCAGAGGAAGTGCATCTTTGTCAGCAGTATTAAGCTGAGCTTCTGCAAGTGAGGATGTCAGTCAGAGGGCTAGGTAAGAGTTGGGCTGGTTAACATGTGAGGAGAATTTACTGAAATAGACCATGTCTTTGCATGTATCATTATTGAACTGTCATGTGGCAGTGTTTGAACCAACCTCAGTCATGGGTTTGTTTTAAATACATACATTTTAATATCCCTTTAACAGTGTCGCAAAAGTAGTCATTCCAGGAATATATTTATTTAATTATTTGCAAAAAAACGCCGACGTGCCCTTTTATAAATTTGGGCCCCTGCCCCTCTAATATCCTCTGCACGTCCCTGGTGGAATGGGAAAAGATAAACAGAACACAAATAACCTCGCGATAAAAACGAGGAACTCCATATCCGAGCAAAACAAAATAAATAAGCAGACACGCTTATCTAACTCCCGTTTGTGGAGCGAACACAAGAAAGAAGAGAAAAACCGAAAAGACCCCCAAGACTTAGGATGAGAGCACTCGTAGGTATGAGTGGAAACAAAGAAACGAAAAACCTCTGAAATAAGAGCGAAAAGATCACACTGCTTTTTCTAAATCGTACTGCTAACAAGTCCCGCGTTGAGAAGCAAATCGGTCGATAGCAGCACAAATTCCTATACCTTTTTACCGGCTCGAATGTTACGTGAAATAACATGGAAACGATGAGAACGGGAGGAAGCGGGGTATAAATAGCGAGAGGAAATGCAGTACAGGTGAACTCACTAATCACCGAGGCGAAAGCAAAACCCGTAGCGGAACACAGGAAAATCCGATAGATTACCGGTAAAAGACAAAAAGAATAAAAGACGCGGAGATAAGGGAAGGAAGGCATGATCCATGACAATCAGTTAATTTGGCAACACTTTGACATTATTTATTCCTCTGCCCCTCGTAACCTCGTTGCTGAGTGTATTTTTAGTAAGATCATACGTTTATATCACATCAGATTTCCACCTAAACCACAGGAATATCTCATTTCTGTTCCTGTAAATAACAGTGAACCCCTACAAATACAGGACATGATATTGTTTCATTTCCAGCTGTTATTTAGTGATGAATATTGATTAAATTTAAATTCACTCTTCACAGGACAGACATATTTCTACGGCAGGGGTGTCAAACTCCAGTCCTGGAGGGCCGCAGTGTCTACAGGTATTTCTGGTTTCCTTTCAATCAGCCGCCAATTAAGGCCTTAAGAACAAGGTGTGTGGATTCTTTCGCCAATCAATGACTTGCATTAATCACTCATGCTGAAACACACCAAAAACCAGCAGACACCTCGGTCCTCCAGGACCGGCGTTTGACACCCCTGTTCTACGGGGTCTTTCCTAAAAGGGTTTGATGTCTGTATCGCTTCAGGCTCGACACCAACACCCTGATGGGCCACACTTGCAGTTTCCATGACAACACTGCAATCAAAGTAAGCAAGTGACCTTTTTCACCGTGTCAAACCAATGTCCACTCGTCAGAATGTTTAAAACGGGCACTAGTCAAGAGTGGCACCATTTTCTATTTAAATTTGTGACCACAAAGAGACTGCAAAGACCACAGAGTCACTCTTAGGTAAGAACGGCCTATGCTGTACTGCTCCACAGGACAAGACAAATGATGAATCCCTACTGAATACACAAGTTAACAGCATCGTGTTTTTAAATAACAAAAGTCCAGGATACCTGTACACACTGGGGTGTGCATTTGACCATACGCAGACAGCAGGTGATGGTGTGTACTAACACATCTCTGCTGGTGCTGAACATCGATGGCGGTGACGGTACCTGATTTGCACGGCCAGGCCGGGGGGGATGAGCCGGTGTCGGATCCGGCCGATCTGCGCTGGGTAAATCCCCACCAGCTCCACCACCGTCACGTGCCTCAGGTCCAGTCCACACTGGGCATGCTGAAGCACAGTAGCACACACACGTCACGTATATCATATCACACACACACACACACCCACCCGGCTGCACATAAACACATCACACACACGCACCCACTGCACATATAAACATACATACACACATGCGCACACACACATCATAAAACAACCACATAATGTACAACAGCACCAGCCAGACAGACACAGCCACAACCCCACCACAACCGCTACATAAAAAAATAACCACATGATCTATAACACAACCAGCCCAGACATACACAAAAAACACACAGTGACACATACACTGCAGTACATTCCCCACTGTATCTTTCTGAGAAAATAACCCAGACAACGTGCTAAAAATGAGCTCCTTTACTGTGACTCAGTCATTACTCAGAATCAATAATTCACTGATTCAGCGGTGTAGGCCTGTGTGGGAGGAGGAGGGAGTCGCAGGGTGGTTAGCCCGGTGACTCATCCCATAGGAAAACCCTCCACTGACTCACAGGCATACAAGGTTAGACCTCTAAAAGCCTGTTTTCACGTCATCCTGTGGCGTCCACAGGGGACGGGACCTACAGAATCGAAATGGGTTTATTTTTACAGCGCTGCGGTGGCTATTTTTCTGCCCTCTAATTTTCCAGTTATTAAGAGCTAATCACGTCGCTGAGCTCAATATGTAATTCCACTGCACCCGGACCCACAAAAACCACAACCCAGCTCGCCAGATTTCTGTCTGCATTGGCCGGAGCTCAAAGCCATCACTTGTCAAAACAGTCTTTCATGGTGTATCAGTCTGGTTCATGTTTGGCCTGGGTGAAAACAAGACATGCATATTGCATATTGGCTTTTTAAATGGTCACAACAAACTGACCTTTCCAAACAGGTAAAATAAACCACGTTTTGATGTTATCTAGCCATCCAGTTTAAAGGTCATGCCTTTACTGACAGCACTACTGAGCTAAACACCGACTTTGAAATGACGCCATGATGCCATTTTAAAACTAGCTTAACCCCTTTGCGCAGATGCCTAGTGACTAGGATGCCGGCGCCAAGATTTTGCTCAACTGAGACATTCGTTGCTCCTGTAGCTATGAATGGAAACCTCAAACTCTGTGTTTTATCTTTATTAGTGCACGATTCGTAAAACTCTGCCGAATACGTAGAGAAGTGTCACTATTTTCCTGTAGCAAGTCCACCCAGTCTCACCTGCAACTATACCTACCCATGCGTGACAGTGGTTCATAAATATATTTCTTCATCATATACAGTGGTGTTCAAATAAATAGCAGTGCGTTAAAAAAAGTGAATAAATTGCAAATATTTTTTAATAGCTTTTAGTTCCATATTTCAAATGTATATACATTTTTTTAGTTTAGTTTTATGCAAACAACTTATTCACTCGCCGAGGCGTAAGAGTTGTTTCCAGTTAATTTTTTACAAATTTACCTCGTTTATTTAACTCGCCAGCAAGGCAAAAGAAAATACTCGCCTGCTCATATGGATTTTGAGAGTGGTCAGAAGAAAATACCAGTTACCAAAGCCGTGTCCGAATCAGGTTTGCCCAATCTTGCAAGACTTTCCAGCTAAATGGCGACTCAAAACTAGCCCAAAATATATTTTTAACCGAAACCAACATATTTTAAATGGAAATCATCATATTTTTACTTTTTAAAATAAGTGGGTGCTTTGTGACTTTTCATTTTTACCTGTGACTGCACTTAAAAGTATCCCAATTTAGCTGTAAAACCGCGGACATGACAACACTGGTGGGACGTCTTATGACCTGCTTACGACACTTCCACAGTACGGTTGGAAAATAGTATGGTGGATATTTTTCACAGACTGCTAAACAGTGCACATTAAACAGCACACTTCTACCAGTGCACTGTACGCAGGAGACAGGGCGCAGTAGATAGGGCTCAGCTCTCAGTATTTCATTGCAAACTAAAATAAATTATTTTATTTGCCAAGATTTCTTTGCATTTGTGGCACAATTTTGACCTAAGTTATGAAAATAAACGAAATGAGTGCTGTAAACGGTACAACTGTCTTGCTTCATTTAAGCCATTGTCCAAGTTTCTGTGATGCTCACACCTGGAGTTATAAAGCCTTAAATAAAGCACCCCCCTAAGTAGGTGAGAATTGACCAAATTTAGCATCTGCGCAAAGGGTTTAAGATTCACATTTAGCACATAGCATTTAATGCATAAATGCACATTTAGCACATAGCATTTAATGCATAAATGCACATTTAGCACATAGCATTTAATGCACAAATGCACATTTAGCACATAGCATTTAATGCACAAATGCACATTTAGCACATAGCATTTAATGCATAAATGCACATTTAGCACATAGCATTTAATGCATAAATGCACATTTAGCACATAGCATTTAATGCACATTTAGCACATAGCATTTAATGCACAAATGCACATTTAGCACATAGCATTTAATGCACAAATGCACATTTAGCACATAGCATTTAATGCACAAATGCACAGTTAGCACATAGCATTTAATGCACAAATGCACAGTTAGCACATAGCATTTAATGCATAAATGCACATTTAGCACATAGCATTTAATGCATAAATGCACATTTAGCACATAGCATTTAATGCACAAATGCACATTTAGCACATAGCATTTAATGCACAAATGCATTCAAGCACAGTCCTCTTAGTGTTTTTTTATTTTAATGTTCCTTGAATGATTAAGATTTTCAGTTGGATTACTAGGTCTATGTGTTTAGTGTTAACATATAGATTTTTGTATATGCTGCATGCATTGTGTTACTGTTATCCCCAAGCCCCAGCTGATCAGGAAGGAGCCAGAGCGCTGATATCAACCACATAAAATAAATGTATTACAATGAAAAAATGCCTCGTAAATATATAATGAACAAATGTCTCTCCAATATACACCAAAATACGAAAAATTGGTATGGTTCGGAGGACAGTTTTCAAAACTTAATTTAAAATTTAAATTAAAATGTTAAAGCCTGCAGGGCCAGGAAATCATTACAACAAGTAAAATAACTTGCAATGATTAGTGGAGCCTGCTTTGGCTAGTCTCCCAAGCGCAGGGCACCCAACATAGACGTTTCTAGAACACCTTGTAAATAGCTAGGCTTACCAATATTCTTACCAGTAACCTCAGTGTCTGACAACTAAAGCAGAGGAAAAACTCTAAATTAAAGCCTTAAAATAAAAAGTTTCGAAATCAAGATCTCAAAATCGAGAAGGGAAAAAGAAACGAAAACATATACTGAAAAAACTATCAAGCAAGCACCACAGGATGACTGCTACAGCATAGCATACACAGCTTTAAGAGGTATTATAACGATGAACTGTGTTGTACAAAATCGATTATCATTATTATTATCGTTATTATTTAACACCAATCAAATAATTCTACAAATAAATGAAAAATACCAAAATAGACCAACACAGGATATTCTTTGCCAAGAAGGAAGATACGCTTGTTTAAATTCTCATATGAATATTGGTTACAATATGTGGGTCTATAATGAAACCATGGCTGAATTAAGCAATTAAAGTGTAACCAAATAATAGCAATACAAACACAATTACGTTGCCTGGGGAGACAGTCCTAAAAGCAATGAAAACCTCTGACTGGCACTGACAGGCAGACTGCCACTCCACAGGGACAGATATTAACTCATACAATGCCAGAGTGTTCTGGAATACTAAGCCAATATGGCTGCCGACATTCAAAATCTTTTGATTGATCCTGTCAATGTGCAAACTTTGAATCAAACACGTTATTTTACCTATTGAACAGAATTTTTTGTTAATGAGGATAGATGGCACTAAATAGCACACCTTCTGGTTCAGTTCAATATTAGAACAATGTCAAACAATATTGATGGAAATATAAATAATTTATTTTCAGTGCTTCTTAGTTTGGTTAACTCTTACATTGGTGATGTGTAATAACAGTGAAAAGTATTCCATAAAATCAGCTCTTGCATAACTACAGATATGTAGTTATGTTTTGTATCAACCGTTTCAAACGAAAACAGTTGTCCTGATGAGAAAATAACGTAGGCTAAAATCTGTGGTGTGAGGGACTAATTAAAAACGGAACCAATGAAACCATGATCGCTGGAAGAGATATGGGAAATAACTGGATAGAAGTGGAAATCAGAGAATTATTAAATATAAGTTGGGAAAGGGATATTATAAAACCCATTGATGGTAGGCAACTGTCCGTGACTCAAATGTTTACCAGACGCCCGTGGAATGACCGAAAGATGGGGGAGTAAGGCAAACTAAACTGCAAGTTTTGTAACGCTAATTGCGTTACAGCGAAGCATTCGCTTATGCCAATTTGGTTTTGATATTGTGTAATTTACTCCCGCTGCAGAGAGATACAGCGATGATCAAGTGTGTTTGTTCATTTTCTCCCATTACTGAGAGAGTCGCATAGCAGTAGTTTGTTATATCCACTTTAATTGTGTTCAATTTCTTTATATTCTTGGTCACTGGCGCAGAAACGTGTTGGTAAAAAATGGCGGGGACGCATTATTCCCACGCCGTGATGTTAACTGAAAATATTGCCATCTCCTTCCCCATCCCCCTACTCTCTCCCTGCTCCCTCTCTCCATATCCCCTCCCTCTCTCTCACCCCTCTCCCACCTCCATCCCCCTCTCCCACCTCCATCCCCCTCTCCCACCTCCACCCCCCTCTCCCACCTCCATCCCCCTCTCCCACCTCCACCCTCCATCCCCCTCTCAACCCACTCTCCTACCTCACCCTCTCTCTCTCCCCCTGGTTCTTCTCTCCCTCTCCACCCATCTCCCACTCTCCCCCTCCTTCTCTCCCTCTACCCCATATCCCTCCATCCTCCTCCCTCCCTCCCTCTCTCTCACCTGCAGGTTGGTCATCTGGAAGCGGTAGTAGTGATTGGCCGCTGTGGGGGCGGAGATGATGAGGAGGCGGCGCTTCTCGTAGAACTGGTCCAGCAGGGCGGCGGCGGTGCGCACGCCCACGTTGATGTTCATGGCTGCAGCGTTGGCGGAACACAGGGGAGGGTTACCATGGTAACGGTCCCCACCCCAGACACCCACCCACCCTCTCTCTCTCTCTCGCTCTCTCTCTCTCCCCCCGACCCAGGGTGTCTGAAATGGGGTGTTACAGTCTGACACAGATGACCGGCGTAGGCCAACGGCTTGAATCACTGCCTCCAAATGGAACTCCACTTACTTGAGATCATGGTTCAGCAGAGAAAGCTACTGCCCGTCTCGAGAAGCTGGACACGCTTATTTCACATCGGTGTGTAACCCAGCACGGACTCATAGTACCGTGAAATTATGAGCCAGGAAAGTGAGAAGACTGCAGCAGAGACAGTCCTATTACTGGACCCAGCCCATCCCGCTCTAAGCCACCATCACTGATATTTAATCACCCACTTTCACTTATCATATTAACAGTGCTTTGGCAATCTGGCATTTGAGGGTCATGCCAAAACAGCACATTTAAATTATAATACATTTCTTTACTTTCATTTTCACCAATCACAAACAATTCAGACTCAGGCAATACCGCATGTGGTCACATGATCGCTCACAGCACCAGCACTGTTTATTCTGGTCCTGAGGCAAAACAGCCCTGCAGCAAACTTTCAATTCCTCTGTTTGAGCCAATAAAACTCAAAAACTGTTTCAACAAAACAACACAATGGTTCACTGCCTCAGAGATGCCAGATCGCTTCATATTCATCACAGCCTCTGGGATCCCGTTTACATTTACAGCCACAGTTATAGCACATATTTATTTAATTTACTTATTATATTAAAGGACCTTCTGCTTCTATTGTGAAATGAATGAGTACTTAGAGCGCTACATCTATATAACTAAATGATATCTATAGTGTTGCTGTTGACTCTGCTGCCAGTATGTACCCTTCTTATTTGCATTCGTTTTCCTCAAGGTCCATATAAGTCACTTTGGAGAAAAGTGCCTGCCAGTGAAAATGATGCAATATAATGTAAAGCAATTTAAGGGCTTGACTGGAAACTGCAGATCTCTATAACAGAATCATATTTATTAATCAGGTAGTTCAAAAGTTCACTGTCACAATCATATAATATATCACAGGATATAGATATAATCAGAGGATTAAGAGGATTTTATAAATTAAAGGTTTCTTACATGTTCCAAATAAACCAAAGGCAATCCGCTACGTAAGATCATTCACCTTTTGGAGATGTAAGCTAGCTAGCTTTGAAGAATGTTGTTTACATATGGACCAAACTCAAAACAGCCTTATGCTAGGGATTATGACCCTGGCATCCTATACGAAGAAGAGGATGTGATTATTTTTGTAGGAAGATGAAGGCCCTTTCCCCAGAGTATTTCCCAAGTCTGTGTGAAGATTTCTTTCAGCAATGAGGCTATCAGTACAGGAGGCCATCAGTATCACTAACTCCACAATTAAACGGTGAAATAAAAAGGATGACCACAGGAGTATTATTGAAAGGTAATGCTATGCTGACATTCTTTTACTTGTACAAAAACAGAATGCAAACACCCTGACAACTAGTTAGATTAATTTGCAATAGAGATATGACTGAGACGAGGACAAACAATGACAACAGTGAGAGAGAGCTGTGGGGTAAAGGGTCTATTACAGCAGCCAGGGTATCCATGGTGTCAGTGTAGACCAGGGGCCTGCAGTCAACCGCGCGTGACCCCTGAACCCAACCGCGCGTGACCCCTGAACCCAACCGTGCGTGACCCCTGAACCCAACACTCCTCCTGTAATTACACTGGCTTTCGGACATTAATAATACCCCAAAATCACACACGTCAAACCTGAACACAAATTAATTTACACTGTGGCCAATGCTCAATTCAATTCGATTTTGTGTATCTAGCGCTTTTCAGAGAGATACGGTCACAAGCACACTTGATGGGAAGATATTCCTGATACCAACCCAGGCAGACATTTCTAATGATATCCTGCAGCCCAGCATGTATTCTTCAAACGGGGGGTACTGATAAAGTGTTTTATATCCTGGTGTCTGTGGCCATAACTCTAGGGGACATTTCATATCCTTTTTGATGATACAAGAAAGAAAGGACAAATTTAAAATGCTGACATTTTGATAAACTCTTCAATAAGGCATTTGGCCTAACACACACACACACACATGTTGTCTAGCAGCTGGCCTCATTAGTCATTGGCCAGCAGCGACAGCATCATGTGGCTTAGCGGCAGCATAGGTGGCAGTGTAGTATAATGGTTAAGGAACTGGACAAAAGGTTGCAGGTTCGACTGCCAGGTAGGACACTGCCATTGTACCCTTGAGCAAGGTACTTAACCTGAATTGCTTCAGTATATATCCAGCTGTATGAATGGATAAATGTAATAAGAAGTTGTGTAAGTCGCTCTGGATAAGTCTGCTAAATGCCTGTAATGTAATGTAATCATGTGACTTCTGTCTGATGGCTGAAGCTATAGGTATGGCTAGGATTGGTTGATTTTTTTGCTACAAAACCAGACTGCTGCTAGAAGTACTGGTCGGTATGTAACCCCAGTGTAATACTAGGGATACTGTGATGTAGGAGACAATTTTGCTGATGAGATGTTAAGCCTAGGCCCTGTGGTCACTACAGAACCCTTGCTGCTAAGAGAAGGGGGTTCCCTTGCATTGCGTCCATGTTAGTCATCGGCAATCCCAACCTCTGCAATTACCACCGCCCACCGTTTCGCCTGCTCGATATTTCTCTCCCAACTCCCCCTCCCCCTCCCCCCTCCCCCCTCCACAATCTCGCTTGAGGCACCAGGAAGTTAGGGTAGTCGTGCCTGGTGCTGGCCAAGGCTTCACTTGGTTCTGGTTAATGGGGAGCGCAGACTTGCTTTGAGCGCCAGGATACGTACGTGAGCAGGAGGTCTCGGTGCCGGACCAGGTGAGGCCGTGCTGGCACACTCGCACCGCGCTGCCTTGCAGGTCGTGTCCCCCCGTACAGGTGAACCCACAGGTGGCCCCGTAGTTGTCCCCATCGCTGTCACACTTCATATAGCCATTATCCGGGGGACTCAACGGATCACAGCGCCGGACTGCGGGGACAACAAAATACATGGATGCACTCATACAATAAAACTCAAACAGCATACAATACAGTTGGTAAGTCGGATTTCTGTAGATACAAATTACATGGTCACCTGTTCACAAGCATACGATTTAATCAGTTGACATACGATTTATAATCTGAACATTCACTCATATTGAATTTATCTCTTTAAGCCAATAAAACTCAAAAACTGTTTCAACAAAAAACACAATGGTTCATGGAGGTTTCTATCCAACCTGACGACCAGTTCTGCAACAGGGTGACGTGTGACTCACACAGCTTATTATGGGAGGCTATTTCTCAGTAGAATGTATGCCTGACAGAAAATAAACGGCTTTTATGATTCTTACTTATACACAAAAAATAATGACACATTTCTAGGCCAGAAACTTTCTTAATCCACCACAGACAGCACAATACATTCTTCCTCCAGTGCAAGAAACTGTCTGATCCCACGGGATTCCTCAAGGCATGGAGAGCCCTATTTTATAATGGATATTTATTTTCTGTTAATATCCTGCAATTTTACAATGACACTTTTTCTATTCCGGCCAGATATATAACAGAGAAATTCTTGAGAAGCCATAGCACCGAGTGCCATGTGTCTTCTCCCTTCTCACATAAGGTGCAACGCTTGATGACGTGAGCCCAATGTGATCATCCGGCCTTACAGTTCTAATGTGTGTGTGTGTGTGTGTGAGAGTGTGTGTGTGTGTGAGAGTGTGTGTGTGTGTGTGTGTGTGTGTATGTGTGTATGTATGTGTGTGTGTGTGTGTGTGTGTGTGTATGTGTGTATGTATGTGTGTGTGTGTGTGTGTGTGTGAGGTATAAACCAGACCAAGACAAACAAAGCAAACTCCGCGAGCGAATGAAGACACACTGAGGTTCTTTCTGCAAACAAATGTTCCGATTTTTGCTATCACTGCAAGGTTTTATTACTTATAAAAGTGAACACCAGAGCGCCAAACGTCTTTAAAGTGCGAGAGCTCAGGGCAGTCTGAGGGGTGCTAACACCATCGCTCATCTGGACCTCCCTAAAGTATGACCAAGCTAATTATGAAATAAAAAGGCCAATCTGTTTACATGGGAATGAAGGCATTCACAAAGGTGTTCTTGCTATACAAACGTGTAAGTACTGGAATTATTTCACTGTTGGTGTGCGAAAGGACTCTGTTGTGCAATTCTGAAAAATGTTCTGTTTCTGCATTGCTTTGATTTTCATGATTAATATGTTATCCGAACAGTAAAAATATTTAAAATTGAAATATTCAGAATGAAAATGTGAGGGATCCCTGTGTCAGAGACACGGGGTAAATATTGGAAGTCCAGATGCGATAGCTGTGCAATCTGAAAGTGACTGAGACGGACAATAATCCGTAGTGAAAATAGAGGAAAATAACACAACACAAATAACCTCGCGAAAAGAACGAGGAACTCGATCTCCGAGCATAAAAATAAAGAAATAAGCTATTCGCTTATCTAACTCCTGTTAGTGGAGCGAGCGAACAAGGAAAATAAAAACTATAAGACCCCTTTAACTGGAGTCAGAGCAGTTAGAGCGCTCGTAGGTAAGAGTGTAAAACGCAAGAAACGAGACAGCCTCTGCTCTGAAATGAGAGCGGAAAGAACCTGGCTTTCTTACTAAACCCTTTCTTTTTAAACTAGCTTCTCTAACTAATTTCCTATACCTCTTTACCGGCTCGAATGTTAAGTGGAATAACATGGAAGCAACGAGAGAGGCCGGAAGCGGGGTATAAATAGTGAGCGGAAATATATGCCAGGTGAACTCACTAATGAAGAGGCGAAAGCAAAACCCGTGACGGAACACAGGAAAATCCGATAGATTACCGGTAAACGATAAAAACGAATAAAGCGACGCGGAGATAAGGGAAGAAAGGTAAGATCCATGACAGAAAATGGTGTAATACAAACACTTCATATCACATATTTGCCTGCTGTTTATTCATCGCTTTCAGATCACAACCTGCTGATGACTTGTGTCTTTAAAAAGACTGAACCTGAAAGAGATATCACTAAATTTCTACTATGTTACTAATTAAAATATAGTTATAAAACATCACCAGGCCTTCAATGTGCTTGCAATGCTGGCAAAGCCAAATACACTGCTGCTCAGATTCTGTTTGTATAAATTAACTTGTATAAATGAATGGCACACATATCAACCTTCAGCCTTTTCAAAAACATTTCCTTAAAATGTTTCTTCTTAAAATCATTACAATAAAACTGATATACTGAATATAGTCACTTTCCACAGTGATCAGTTTATACTATTGACTGGCAAACAACATTGTACATGTGTTGTATGCAGGGTGCGATTTGTGAAAAAACCAGAGGGGGGGATAATTTGAGGAACGCTTTTATTCAACAACAAAAATACCACACAACGGCGGGAACAACAACAACAGTAGGCTATATGAAAACAGAATGCACACGGACCCTTTGTATTTTGGCTGTTAATAATTACGATGTAATGGTGAAAATACTTTGGGTGGGGGGGGATAAATTTCGTCCCCACCGAGGATAAAAATAATTCAGCAGAGGGTAGGACGTGTAAACCAGAGGGGGGGGAAATCCCCACCATCCCCACCGGCAAATCGCACCCTGGCTGTATGCATTTATTTAATTATTTTCCATGTCAAAATTTTAGATCACTGCCCTCCTGAAAAGACGAAAGATTAATTAAAGACCAGAAATGGTGTGATAGCAATTTTCTTATTCACAATGTGTGTGCTAATTTAAAGATGTATGTTAATTTAGAGACAATCACATTATTAACATGTAACACTTATTAAATGTTTCTTTGATTATTATTTAGTCTAACAGTAATGCCGTGGTAAGGGAACAGATAGTTTTCAGTCAGCACATGAGCTGGATCAAACCGGTTCTCTCTGTGTCTGTCCCTCTTAGAGGAAAACAGGCAGCCTATGTTATTGTTAGTGAAAGCCTGCTAGAACATTCTGATATGATGGCAAGGTCAGAAGTTATCTGGAGACTCAATACTATTAAATTTAGGTTGTCAGCTAAATGTCTTTCTCTGTAACTGTAATATTATACATAGAGTCCGCCCTCTGTGACATAGCCTGTAAAAAAGTTATAAATGTCTTCTGTACTTCCTGATCATTAGAGAGCTGAAAGAGGACTCTCTCATAATTGGTTTATCCGCAAATAAACTAATTATTATACAACACGGATTTGTTGTGGTTCTGTTTGAACAGACTTTGCTTCACTGTGGGTTAAAGTGAGATTTCCACGACAATGGGTACTGTTGAAAATAATGTAGCTGGTATTACATTGAAAACTTTCAATGAAAAAAACGCCCCTTTAAGCCAGAGTTCAACATAGAATGTGGCAGGGCTTTAAAAACATATTTTACATTTCTGCTCTAAGCACAGCTGTGCCACCTGTAGGATTTAATAAAGACTCATGGCCTTTCATATACGCCTACAATAGCAAAGACAAGCATTTAAATAGCAATACAAGTCATAATTCGTCCCAATTAAATTTGCTATAAAAATGTGGCAGGTGACACATTCCATTTTTTGTAACATTCTTAAGTTTCTGGCTCACTATATTTAGCATTTAGCCTCCAGCAGTGAAAAAGAAGGAACAAACCCCAGAACGAGGTCACAACCTGGCTGACAGGTGGCGCTGTGGTGCCTCACACACCTTAAACACCAAATGCAGATTTAGAGTTTCGGGTAAATACAGTCACCGCACATGAGTCTCATCTACACCGAATCAGTCTCTCTTCTGCACCGACGCCCAGCCATTACACCCCGTTCGCCTCGTCACTATGCCCGTTTCACAAAGCACCCACGGAACACCCCGGAAATCGAAGAAGCTATCGAATCCCAATGAGGCGGACGGAAGACACTCCGCCCTTCTCCTTGTTTTCAGCTCGATGCTGCAGTGGGCAGACGTTCTGAATAATAAGCATGGTCGCAGTGCTGTTCGCACACACATACGAGCCTGTTACCCGCAATCTCATTTTATCACACCTGCAACTCTATCCATTGGCTCTTCCTCGAGACGATTTGGAGCTTTGTATTAATTACAGCAATAATTGCGTTTAAGATCAGAGATAGAGGCTTGGAATTCATAAACATAATTCTTCAACCACAAACTCCCCACACAAAGATTAACATTTCGAACCGCTCTGGGTCTGTCATGACGAAGAGCCAGTGCTGATCCAAACGCCTATCTCTTTGTGGTGAATAAATGAGTTTTATTAGAGCGGTAATCATAGTGCGTGTACTTTATCCCCATTTTCACCTTACCTCTGTCCAGCACATTCTTTATTCAGATTTATGTGTATTTTCTACATTTCACAAACACATGCAAGTTCTGTTCACCAAGTGATGTTGATCAAACCCAGGCTTCAGTATGTGCCCGAAACCCCAGAGCTGCCCCGCCCCTTCATGCTCATTGGATAAAAGACATTGCGCAATATCTTCAGTTTGAGAAAATTCAAAATTCCTCTGACAAACCTTTCCAAAATATGGCTCCTTTTTTTGGCTTGGTTTGATTTGGGGCTTTGTTTGTTTTTCCCTTCTCTTAGGGGAGTAAGCTTGGGATGAGATGGGGTGGGGGGGTTTGTGAAGGTTTGGGAGAGGTGCTCTGAGGCGGTCAGGGGACGGGGGGTTTGCGGGGGGCGTGGAGGTATGTTAAATGTGCGTAAATTAGCAAAAAATATATAATTTTTAAAGACAAAAGTGAAATACTGTACCTCGTACTCGCACGGAGAAGCGACAAGAGGCCTTGTTCCCAGCGCGGTCGTAAACGGTGTAGGACATCTTGTGGTCTCCCCCAGGGAAGTGGGTACCGGGGGGCTTCCCTTTCAGAATCACACTGCAGAAACAAAAGAAGACAAGAGACACTCTCACACCTGTGGGGGGGGTGTCGCAGCATAAGTCTGACACAAACTCAGAGCAGACGGGCTCAGCCGTTATCTCTATGTAAACACAGTGTTTAAGGAAGTGCGTTTTGTCTGAATCGCTGGAGCTGCAGAGGGATTGTTTGTCGAGGTGCTTTTGGGGGAGTGGCCCAGCTAGACTGGTGGACTACAGAGCGACAGGTACTGATGGCCAACAGCCGGATAGTCTGTGTCCTGAGAGTGGATGATGAAGCAATGAGATCAGAGGCCTACGGATATGGCAGAACATTCCAGATTGGAAGAGAACAAAAAAATACAAAGAAAAATATGGAGATGTAGATACACGCTTTATTAATCAGCTACATCATAGAGATGAAAACCATAGCGAGAACGACACGTTGTCATTATGAATATGAACGCACCAGTTACCTGAATGTGCAATTTAAAAAATTATTTACTATTTAAGTGTACACCTGGTGGCAATCAAGCACGAGCGAACCTGACAAAGCAACGTGAGGCGATACGTGTCATTCGCTCAATGGTTTTATGATGTAGTTGATTAATAAAGCGTCTATCTGTATCCTGCTGAAATGCGCTGGATTTTTGCATTTTTGATTTTGATCCTTCCTCTACCGGCTTGCACCCAGGAGAATAGCACAGCACTGCTGTGCACAGGGTAATATCTAAATTTGATTTACAACTGGAAAAAATTGGGAGTTATAAAGATGTTAATAAAACAAGACACACAGGAAAAGCTTGCTTATGGCACTGAGGATGGACTGACTGCGGACCTTTGTATGAAAGAGCCAGAGGTTAAAAAAGTTTAAAAAATTGGAAAGCAGTAGAAAAGAAAAAAAGACTGCAGAAAAAGTGGAAGGCAATGGCGGAGAGCAGGTTTTCCCCCGTATTGTCATGGCAACGGCGCGTGCGGACTCACTCTGTGAGGATGCCGTCCGCCGTGTCCTTGCCCTCCGGGGTGTCCCAGCTCACCCGCACCGTCAGCTTCCCCGGATCAGCGGTCTTGTCCTTTACGCTGGGGCACTTTATCACCGGCGGCTGGACGTCTGGAAAACGGGTAAGAATGGGTACAGAGTCTATAGACCCACCAGATGCTCAACTCCGTGTTCTCTGCGCGTTTGGTCTCCCCACCGATGAAACGACAGTGCTTTTCTTAGTCTTCTGGGTTTCTGTATCAGGCTATATGAATTTCTACCGTTCCTGAAGTGCACTTCTTATTTGCAACTTTCAGCAGTAATGAGTATGCAGCTCCTGTCAAATATTCAGTACTCAATAAATAAAGTTCTCAAGTCCCGTCTCCCCACCCACGAAGCTGAAACAACAACACTGAAAAAAATGGGGGGGGGGGGCGAGACCAAGCTGAATAGCACGCAATGGACATTCTGTGAAAGTGAAAAGTGTTTTTTCTCCAAACCTCACTAAGTTCAGTTTTGATAAACCATATTTTTCAAGGTGGGTATACTTTTTCTGATAAATAAATATTCTATATATTTGCAGTTTTACTTTTAAATTTTACACTATTATTCTTCAGGATTTGAGTATAAGAATGTGATTTTTCATACAAAAAACTCCATTTAAAATAAACAAAAATGTATTTTCTCAAAATTGGTAAAAGTGGGCTGAGTGAGTTTGGGAGACACCTGCTTTTGATAACTATTTATGATGTCTTACCATACCAAGCTTTTTTAAATCACTCTGGATAACTGAGCATAATAATGTTGATAACGGGCTGTTGAGATTACTGACTAGACTCATGGAAAATCCCACAAGACCTTTCCATCCATTCTCTCTCCACTTCAGCTAATGTGTGATGAACATTCTGGTACAAGATGGCTACTGTACATTACCATACTACATTGTAATAATATTGTTATAATTGTTATAATATAATATTATAATAACAAGAATAATAAAAAATATATTCATAATTATTATTATTATTACATGTGGAGACATGAGGCTGAAGTCAGCATTTAACCAGTCCTCCCATAGAGTTTCAGTGCTGGACGGACACAGAACATAAAGACTTAACTTAATTTTCACCATTACCCTGTGTCCTTATAGATATGCTGGGACTGCCTATTTCACTGTGGGGGGAGTGTTTTACTGCAGAGAACAGCCTGTTCTGTCCAACTGTCCCTCTACCTCAGAGCCACCACCTGAAAGGAAAGAGCTCCCACAATGCTGTTCTCACCGGACTCACACCGCGCTAAAAAAGACTAGCCGCTGTGACGAGAGACCCGCTAACGATGCTCTGGCCTGGCTGGCGGCGTATGAGTTTCTGTGTTTTTCACATTCGTGGTCCTCGAGGCACAGAGAGAATTAGCAGCCCTACACAACCCCCCCCCCCCCGCCCACAACACACCCACCAGCCCCTTTCTCCATCCCCAGGTTTTGTTTTTGTTTTCAAAGCCTCCAGGTCACAACTGACAACAAAACCAAACTAATTCTCGCGCCTCCAATGTAAAGCCATGGTACTTCTCCTCTGGGCTGAAGATGCAAGCTGCTAAAAACTAAGATGTGAATTGTATTCCCCCAGGAGAGTGGTGGTGGGGGGGGGATCAACCACAATGAAATGCATTCAACGCCGAGGCCCATGGTGTAGCAGGCTTTCCAGCTCAAGTCTACACCGCCAACCATGTCAAAACTGAGGGGATGAGGCTCAGTTATTCAATCAGGACACCAACAGTTTGGATCGGACAGTCCAGCGTCTGGCTGGAACGTAGCCTGCAATACTCTGGGAACAGGGTTCAGCATCTCTGGAAAACTCACCACAGATTCTTTAGACTCACCAGATACTCAGCTCCTGCTTTCTGCTTCTTAACTACAGCAGGTTCTGGTTGTAAACAGCAGTTACCTCCACAGTACAGAACGTCCGTTACCACAGTAGTGTCCTTGGCCACGCCCCTTAAACGTTTCAATTCCAGCGGTAGGCAGACAGAACCGGCAACGTTAAGAATAGTGAGCAGCGTATCTGGTGCATTTATAGAATCTGTGCGATAACAAGCAATTTGGTATTTGCAGTAATGGAAAAATTCCCAGCTATGTGGGGAATGAGAAAACAATGTATGCATATTTAATTATGCTGCCAGTTCAAACGTGTTTACAACGGATCTAAATTCTGTTGACACCCTCACAGTGTCCCAACTAATCTTCTATTCAGAGTCCTCACCTCCTGTCACATCATATCTGCTGCAGTAACAGTACAATCTGAATTTAATGAGAGAGAATATATTAATGAGGACCTTTTATAATGAATAATAGAAGTGCACTGTGACAAATAATGTGACATTAAAGGACACCGCCCGGAGCCTCAGTTAGTTCCGTAAAAGAAGGTGCAAATCATTGTTTTAGCACTACATTTTAAATCTTTCTCCTCAATTTGGAATGCCAAAATTTGTAAGTCTGTCCGGTTGCAGGCAAGCATTCCTCGCGTGCAGCCAAACGCGGCTTCTTTTCACTCCGCACGTCACCGGCCGAGCTGCGCAGTCTCCACTAAAGAGCAGCGCTTCGTTCAGCGCTGATATAGGCAGACAATGTTCCGCGATTTCTCACGATAAGGGGAATGTATGGGGAAAACCTGCAACTCTGTGTCTAAAACCCCGCCCCTCCTTGAACCTACCAATCATGTCTTGCCCCCACGGGACTCCTTGCTACTCCTGACAAGCTCAGGATTCTATTCCAGGATTGTGGGACGAATCAAGCTGTCAAAACAACGCACCTTGTAAATGACTTTATTTATACGTGCAGGTGAATATGTAAATTTGATCAATTTAAGTCGATCATTAAGTTGCACTTATACATGTGTAGTTAAAATGTAAGTAATTTGGTAACAAGAGGTTATTACTGAATAACTCCAATGTAGGTAACATGGAAAAACATGTGAATATTTTGAAATATTTTATTTACACTCACAGGCCACATCTTTATGATACACAATAAACCTTGCCTGTTTATTTCACAACCTGTCTTTATGATAAGGAGTGATTTAATTTCAGCAGGAGCGATGTAACAGGGATGGCCTTGTTTCACATGTGTAATTAAAAATATTACTAACTGCTGTTCCACATTACCTACGTTGGAGTTACTCAAATTAGTTACAATTTAACTACACAGGTATAGGTGCAACTTAATGTAAAGTGTTACCGTAAATTAATTTAGAGTGTTTGGCTTAATTTCCTATTTAAGTTACGGTAAAAGAAGTGCAGCATGAGCCTGATCTAGTTTTTTTTTAAAGAACATTAACCTCAGCTCTGGGTTTGATTGCTCAGGTCTTTGAAGCAGAAAGAATGCAGACACACTGCCAAATTACAGACTTCCTTCATATCAGGTGTCTGACCGTCTGGCTAGCGCAAGCTTGCAGCGAATAAGAAATGAAGACTCGACCACTAATTAAGACTCGGCCACTAATGGAAAAAATAACAGTTGTTGCTTCTTAAGTCTGCCAGCAGTGCCCAAACTGAATGTGTTGGAGAATAATTATGACAAACCACACAGAACTCTATTTTCCCACTCACTGGCATCTAATTGTCTAATTACAGTAGCTTTGCAAAAAGATTGGCTCTCAGCCCGGGGTCCGGCGAAGCGGTTTGGCAGAACCAAGACGCTCAGACTCACCCACACAGGCACTCTGGCCGCCCGTCCAGGCCTTGGTGCTGGTGCACGTGACCGTGCGCTCCCCTTTCAGCATGTAGCCGGGCGAGCAGAAGTACTCGCACCTGGAGTTGTAGTAGGAGCCGTCCGAGCACTTGTAGCCCCCGTTGGCCGGCATGGTCAGTTTCGGACAGCGGACTTCTGCAAACGGAAGAGGGAAAGGTGAACGTAGCGGGCGTCAGCGCATTAATGCGCGAGGGGCGTTTTAATCTCTTCTGTACGTTTCCTTTCATTGATCCACAACAGTGGTCATGTTTCAAAAAGCAGCTTTAAAAAGGTCCTGGTAGCTTTGCAATTGTTGGATACATCCTGTTAAAATACATTTACAAAAAAATTTAACATTTAAGACTTAAAAACGTTCTGTGTTCAAATCAGATTACCAAAATGGCAAAGCAAACAGCTCATATTTTTTATTACCACAGACCTGTGCATGGGAGACCTTTATCCTGGCCATAACTAAAGAAGACTCCATTTCCCATGACCTTTCTACGGGTTTTCATCATCCACAGCTTCAAAAAGGTGACCTTTAAGCATCTATTCTAACCATGTACCTTTGTGATTAATGAGCATTCCATTGATTAAATGGTTTACGATACTACACACAAATTAATCCTCTTTAGCTTGCCCTGGAGATAGAGTACGAATGCAGCATATGAACTGGTGTCTCATGCTACAGTGCCTCACCTCTGCAGGCATAGTTCCCTGACCAATGCTTGCTGGCCATGCACACCACCTCTGGATGGCCTTGCATCTCATATCCCTTCTTGCAGTGGATTTTGCAGCGGGTACCCATCACGTTCTTGTAGTACTCTCCCCGGGGGGTCCTGCAGCTAACCTGCCCTTGTTTGACCTTGATGGGAGCACACCAAGGTGTTCCTGTCATGGGGAGTGAGAGAGAGAATATCTACCAGGTCCGGGTCAAATACATATTTTAAATTATTTAATTGCTGGTACAAGATCACATGGGACTTTCAAGTAAGCATTTTACTAGCCAGAATAATAACATGAAACAAGAACTCTTTCCCCAATATTAGTAAAAACAGATGCCACTTTTCAAATTATCACAAATATATGCAACATAATAATCTAACAGAACTCTGATATCTACCGCACAATACTACCCACAAATAACTTTCCAAAATAAACAGATTTCATACCAGTCTGACACCTATGACCCTAACTTCCATAAAGTCCCATAAAGAGAAATGCATTGTAGCTGAACAACAACCTTTCTGGACAGGAAGGTACACAAAGCAATACAATAAAAAACAAGTAATGAGGCAGTAATGGGTCAAAACGTGCGCATTACTGCCACTTTCACATCGTACAGGTTCATGCATTCCCTGTAAAATACATTTACTTTAATCCATTAAAATAAACATACAGCAGAATCACCTGGCGATTTGTCAAATGCTTATATTTTTGTGAACACATTAAATAAATTTGTGTTTCTTTCCGGTTACATTATGTTTTATTCTTACCTTTTATTTTTCAAAAAGGTGTGATGTCATGGTGGGTGTTCTAATGCACATACCTACCTCCTCCTGTGCAAGAGCATTCCCGTGGTCATCTAGCAATGGAAGCATCTTGAATGCGTGCAACAGAGGCGATGGAGTGAAACGGTGGCAGTTCTCCAACGTATCAGAACAGAATATTGGACAAGCAGCCAGTGCACACTTGGGCTTTGGAGCCATGTTTCTCTCACCTGTCTAAACCACAGTAGACACTCACGCTAAACTTGATGTATTGTGTCTGTCCAGGGGAGTTCCCAGAGGCTGTTAATGCCGTGCTTTGACGTCATGCGATCATTCTTTTGGACGATCATTCTTCAAGCAGGTGCTTAAATTTGAAATGCAAGGTCCTCTTTTTTAATTGAAAAGGAAGACTTAACAATGTGGTAACTCCTGCATGTTTCCAAGACGTAACAAAGGCCGCGCAACTTTATTTAAAGTTTGGACAACTCTATTCTTTATTATAAACTTGCGTGAAAATGTTCTCTATTCATGGATGCCAAGTTCCTACAAGCCAAAGGGTTGTGTTCCAACATCTCTGAATCCATATCCCCAATGACTCAGAATGGGCTTCTGTCCAGCTCGACTGAATGTGTTAAACAATCCTGCATGTACGGTACTGTATGTATTGGCTTTTTCTCAGATATTCTTTAATTAATGAGTCCAATTTGCCACTTTGCTGCATCAAGGAGCAGCTGAGGTTGGATTTTATTTAGCAAACATTAATATTCCATGATTAATCAAGCTCTGTGTCCTGAAGAGTTCTGGAGCAGTTTTCCAAAACTAGCAGGCACAGAGTGCCATCTGGTGGCAAGAATGACCTTTCAAGAAAACACAAATGATATGTGGCAACTGAACCTTTTTATTTGGTGAACTGTTATCTGAAGTTGATCCCTCTGCTGTTTTTGGTGTTGGATATGGTCAGAACATCGCTAACGTCAGCCCCTGGCACTACCCTGCCCAACGGTTTGTTAGCCAAGCTGCATGTGAGTTTCTCCAGGTGAACAGAATCACTGATGATATTAACTGAACAGGATGAAACTGTGAAATTACGGCCTACATGTGTTTTAGGGCTGCCGAACAACACGTAAATGCAGGGGAGTAATGCATGCTAGTTCTTATGTCAAAACTATCATTATAATCAGCGCATCATTTAACAACAAACAAAAATGTTCATGAATTATAACTGATGAGACTCACTGACTCACCAGATAGGATTCATTCCACCCATCTTTATGCTGAAAGCCCAGGTGTGCCTCAATAGTCATGTCTCTGACTGAGGAGAGACCAGCCACATCGGGCCAGTGTGAGTTTGGCGAAACGCCAGCCGTTAAGGTCAGTTCAGATCAAAAAGATTCACCAACCGACAAGACTGTTTTTGAATATTTAAAGTTAGAATTTTGTTCAGTGTGCACTACCCAGTTTCAGAAAGTGCTGAGATTCTATCATGTTAAACATGTCCAGAGTCCTGATCAGTCATTGAATTTAAGTGCAATTTTGATGTGGTCTACTCTACATACAGTCTTCTACAAGTAGGCCTAATAATCTCATAATATTTCTTTATGAGAACTCGCCAGCCTCTTCTTGTCTGCTGACACAGTTTTGATCTGAACTGGGTATCAAAGTGTTCACCTTTATATCTACGGGCGTACGAGTCCTCATCATCTCCGTACGGTGCGTATCCAGATCCTACAACAAGAAAGTCGTGAAAAAACGCAAGACAGCCACCAGGGAATTGGCACCATCGTGAAGTACACGGTTGCTGTGAACAATTCCTCGCATGCCAGTTGCAGTGGAACATAACTGGTGTTTGTGCTCCTCTGTGCTGGTTGCCAGAGAAAAGAGGCTTCAAAGTGCCAGTTTGGCTCAACACTGTGCCGCCTCACGTGGGTGGGAGACATCCATTTAGTTTGGATGACTCCTCTGTAATCCACCGTCTAGCATGAGTGATTTTGGCAACCAGAACATGAGTTATAAAAACAGGCAACACGGACTGTGACAAATTCAATTATTGGTTCCAAAACGGAACGGAGCAACTCCGTTTATTCACGTAGAATTGCATTCTTGTTCAGTTTGGCCCTGATATGTGGACCCAGCACAGAGCAGAGCATCTTAATCCAGTTTGTTGTTAAACTGGAACTGTGAATTGACAGTTGCATTCACAGTTGCAGTCTCACCAATGCATACTTACTGTACTGTAGTCTGTTGGACATTGGACAAAATACTTTCATTTGTAGACCTGATGTTACCATGCAGTCAAAAAAAGCATAATTTAATGTCTGCCAATTGAATCACTTTTGGAACCTCAGAAGAAAGGGTTCCAAAATGCTCCACGGTGTCTCCATAGAAGAACCCTATCTAGTTGAAGGGTTCTTTGTCGGGCAAAATGATTCAATCTGCGTTCACACATTTCACACCTACCGTAGAGGGTTCCATAAAGAACTAAAAAGGGTTCCTCTATGGCAAGGGCCCAGGGCCAGCCGGCGCGTGTGTGTTTATTGTTTTTACTGGTTGTTACTACCTATTCAGTTACCTAATTAGTCATACACACAATCATACACACATTCACGATAATTACAGTAAAAAAAAAACACGATAAACACACGCAAAACACACAACCCAGGCACAAGAACATTCATCAGCTGCTTTTCATATCGCGGGATGGAGAATTAAAATATCAGATCGTGTAAACGATTGGGCTAATTCAATAATTGTTAACTGGCGGCAGCAAAAACCTGCATACACACCGGCCCGCGAGGCCTGGAATTGGCCACCCCTGCTCTATGGAGACAAGCCAAAGAACCCTTTTTTGTGTAATGTTATCATCCATGTTATCAAAAACATGCATTACGAGTTATCAATCACACACCAAACTGTTTTACAACATTAAAAAACTATATATTGCCTTATTTCATATTTGATAGACCTACTGATATATTTGATATACTGTACCTCCTGTCATATTTCACAACATATTTTCATAAACACTACCTACGTTCGAAGGATATTGACACTACAGAGGCCTAATTATTATCACATAGAAACGTGCAGTTGTTATTTCCTCATCTTAAGTGGATCATGCTTATTGAAAAAAAAATACATTATGGTATTGGATAATAGCTTCAAACAAACTTATGGGCGTCGTGCCGATAACGTAAGGCTTATGGATAACATGATGGCGTAACATGCACGTGCTGATATGTGACATCATATTATGCATTCAATGAAAATGTCATTCTCAAACCGTAGCCTAATCACATCTGTTAAATTAATGTAATGTCACAACCAATGGCATACAGTACGTGTGATGTACAGCTCAGTATATGCCACTGTCTTCTTCTTCTTTGTACCGAGCAACTGGGTTTCAGAAGGCTCAATATCCTGCAGATCGTCTGCCTTGCTGCCAGTAAAATGTGTTCCCACTTCTGTAAAAAATCCCCAGTAAACTCACCGAGACTCGTGTCAGGTCAGAAACAGCTGGGGATTCTCGTAAAACATTTTTACTAACAATTTACATGACTGAAAGTTTTGACAGGGCTTTCAAACAGTGTCTAGTATTTTCTTTCTACACGCAAATGCAATCCCTATAAATAACATTTATTGGCAGGTTAAAAGATCCCTGAATCTTCAAAGGTAATGACAGCTGTTTGGAAAGGTTTATTAACACTCTACAGATCACCAAAGGCAAAAAGCAAGGCCTGAGCTACAACAATTCTTCAACATGTCAGGAGAACTATCTGGTCTCAGTGTGTCCAGATAAAACCCGCACGGCTACGTCAGCCCCACTTTAGGAATGTTGGCTCAATTACTATGACAAACAAACGTCTTCTTTTATTACTACATTAATTTAGCTTATGCTCTTCTCTAAAGTCAGTTGCGATGTGAAAGAATTTAAGTGAATCCACATGAGTTGTACGAACAGCGATACAGACCAGGCTAATATCCCTGTTTGAGCTCGGGCCAACTGCATGCAACACTGTTCAAGCACTAATGTAGGTTAACTATGCCAACCCAAAACCCGGACACAATCACTGTAAACATATTCAATAACGTAGGTGATACTGACTGTCATAAAAAACACAGTTAACTGCACATCATGTGTTTGGAGGTGGGGGTAGTGAGGGAAGTCTATTCTGCCGAGGCAAGCCTTTCAGTCTGTGGTGGAAGGTAGCCAGTCACTCTGCCGTCCTGAACATTCCTGGAAGTTCATTCCACCTTCACTGGAGGCACGTGAAATGATATAGGCCTAGACCAAATGCCTAGACTAGGCCTATATCAAACCGTATTTCTACAGGTGGTCAAAAGGACCATACTGAGGGTTCCCTGCTAACACATACGGCCAAAACACACATTCATCCAAAACCAAACCCCCGACCATCCCCGTGGTGACTGTGACCAGACGTTCTGCAGGGTGACCCAGAATTAGCCACAGCATTATCCAGGGTGTGAGGGTATCGCCACCTCTCCCTTAACCAGTAACACTTCTGGCCAATCGGGCACCAGACCTCCGATGCGCAGAAGCTGCACTAGTTTCCGCTGGTGGACTGAAGTTAAAGGAGATAATACCCAACTGCTCGTGTTTTGCAGGATGCATATTCTAGCGAGCAGCTCTTCAGAAAAGACGCGGCGTTCGGTACACAGCAGGTTTTTAAACGGATGGCCTCGCCAGTTCCGCACAGCAAAACATACGATTAGCTCGCCAAGCTAAAAACCAAGGTCCCCAGCCGAGGAGCCTAAACAACACTGTTATTGAAGTTCCAAGTGACCGAACTGTCTGCAGCAGATGTTGACGTGCACACTGATGTCTCTGAACTCGGAAGCAGACGCAGCAATGGCGCTTCAGTCCCGGTCGTGACTATAGGCATCGCCAATTAGGGTACCAAATTAAAAACAGTTTCTAATTTTGAAATTGGACCATACTGAGAAAGTCACACAAGAAAAAAAAACACGCACAAGTGAAATGCAGAAAAAAAAGTTTCTCCTTAGCCTTCAGAGCACAAAAGAAACAGCCAGCTCGCTTCTAGATGATTCCCACTGGTGCAGCTGTGCTCACACGACCATCCGGCCTGGGCTGAATCCACGCTGTGGTGTCACAGCACACGGATCCCTGTGTCAGCTCTGTAGGCCTCCTGAGGCCTGGCCTTATTCCCATTATTTCACATCAAGCTGCTATCGCCAGAAACGCGGTCGGAATATCGACTTCATGTGCCCTTAATTATGGTCATTGAAGCGCGCACCAAGAGGGAAAAGACAATCGAAACAGAAGTAAGAGTCTTTTTACAACCATCAATCTGGCCTCAACTTGAAGTGAGACCTTCAGCCGATACTAAAGGTATTTATTTTGATATCTGCGGCGGTTGTTCAGTTTACAAGATTGGAGATAGCAGAAATAGGTGGTGTCTAGAATGAGACATGAAGCATTTGGGAAGTGAAATAAGCAGAATAACCCACCACTGCCTACCAGATTGTAAAATACGATAAAATATAAAAAAACAGAAGATCAAGGACCTTCAAGCACTCAGTGTAAATTTTAAGCATTTAATAAGCTTGAAGTATCTACATTTAAGATTTGAGTGTGAACACTGAAGATATTTCAAAGGTCTTTGAGGAATGAAGATGTGGTTATTGTGTATAATGTGATGTGACTGGATAAATGCAAAACAGGTTGAGGTTACAAAAGGACATCTGTTTCTCCGAATGTCTAAAGCATAAAATATCACTTCCAAGGTGAGAGTTGGGAAGTTTGATTTTCTGGTCGCTTACACTAGCAAGACAAGCTGGAGTTCCTAGAGTACTGTCTTAATGCTATTTGCAAACGTATATTCCGAAGTGAAAATGGTCACTTATGAAGTTACATGATGTGACCATTTTTTGCACACTCAACAAACTGGACCCTTCAGCGGAAAACTTTCCACAGGCAGTAAATCAGTTCAATTGCAGAAGTATATTCTGCCCACTAATAGAAATATTTCACACTCCTCTACTGTGGCGCAGACCGAGAGAAACTGGAACGTCAGTTTGGCGGCAGTCTGCCACCGAAGAACAGTGATTCGCTAGCACCGACCAATAAGGTGCTATAAAATGAGACTATGTCCTTGTGGATCTTATATCGATGTGTTTTCACTCATCAAGCTGTTTTTACTGGCAAGCAGTCGGGGGACGTAGATGCCAAACATTGCAATTAGCTATTTATCTCCTTGAGTACATTTCAAAAACTTTGTTAGGTATTTAAGCAACAGTGTGCATCAGAATAATTTCTGAGATGGGCATTAATTAATTTGGAAGTTCATTATTTCTGTTAGAGTGACAGCCTGGGTGCAAGAGGGAGGTATAGGGAATGCACACGATTGAGTACAAAATCAGCTGTGTGGGTAGATTATTTGGCCAGATTACGATAGCTAATTTAGCAACTGGGCGAGAGCACTAGAGCCACCGATATTCTTCTACACCACAGAATCATAACGACCTTAGTTTAATGTTTCACCCAAAAGAAACGTGATTGTCAGTGATATATGAATTGAAACTATCTAGGCTTATACTGTACCTTAAATAGCCTTAGAGGATGGACCCAAGAAGATGATACACAACACACAATATTAGCCATGCATAATAATATTGGGATTGTACTGGTGTTGGCCAATAAAAGCTTAAAATCAGCTTATTAGTAATGACCCGAAGCAAAGACTGTGGCCAATATGATGATGCAACATGCATGCAACAGAGGGGTGACACATTTCATGTAAATTTAGTGAAAATGCTAATAAGTGCTCAGTGCTCACTGTCATCTGAAACTATTTTATTATTAATCTTGAATTGACTATTTTTACCAGCCAAAGACATAAGCAAAGCTACAGGCAACAGACTCGGTAGCTCTCTCACAACTTATCAGCCAAAGACATAAGCAAAGCTACAGGCAACAGACTCGGTAGCTCTCTCACAACTTACCAGCCAAAGACATAAGCAAAGCTACAGGCAACAGACTCGGTAGCTCTCTCACAACTTATCAGCCAAAGACATAAGCAAAGCTACAGGCAACAGACTCGGTAGCTCTCTCACAACTTATCAGCCAAAGACATAAGCAAAGCTACAGGCAACAGACTCGGTAGCTCTCTCACAACTTATCAGCCAAAGACATAAGCAAAGCTACAGGCAACAGACTCGGTAGCTCTCTCACAACTTATCAGCCAAAGACATAAGCAAAGCTACAGGCAACAGACTCGGTAGCTCTCTCACAACTTATCAGCCAAAGACATAAGCAAAGCTACAGGCAACAGACTCGGTAGCTCTCTCACAACTTATCCCTTCTGCTTAACAGCAAAGCAGCCTATGCTAATTTAGTGTTGTATTTAAATTTTTGTATTTTGTAACACAATTTTTTTTTTTTTACATTTTCCCTTCCCTTTTTTGTGCCTGTGCTTCTCTAATGTGGAAACTTATTTGCATTTTTGCTATGGGAAAAAAAGGCAATATCGGCATCGGTATCAGCCACACCTGTCAATCAAGCCGCAGTTATCAATATCGGCTCCAGAAGTTCCCTGTGGTGAATCGCTGCAAATTACTGTAGAGGTCAACCAGCATGAAACACCTTTCACATGCTGTAACGAAAGGACAAAAATAACTCTAAAGGCTGCAGGCTAACTTTGCTATCTGTGCCAATTGCGCTGACATTTCCAACTTGGCCAAGTGCAGACTGTCAGGTTCCTGCTGCCAGGCTGCCATTATCGTAACGCTTTGAATGTGGAAAAATAGTATTTTGGGAACTCGCACTCACCATGTGTTTTCCTTTAAGTCCCAGATCTATTGCAGGCAAGTGCGAAGCCGAGATCATTGCTACACATGCAACCACGACACCCTGGTACAGCAATCCCACTCTTGTCATCTTTAATATTACACCTGACAAACATAATTAGTCTGGTTCTGGGCACCACGGTCTGGGCAGCGCACAATGCGGAGATGAGCAATCGCTATTTGAGTCCAAATAAACAAGCACAGAGAGACCTTAATCCCTGTGACTATGGCGGCTCATGTGAAAGCATATTGACTCGGATTGGATATGCTACACCAGCGACACAGTGCCAATCACGCTACCAGGAAATTACCAGGCAAGCGGTCAAAGATGCCTTTTCACAGAGAACTCGGTGAGAGAGATGAATTGAATTTGATACAAAAAATAATTAAAGATTTTTTGGCTTGAGGAGACAACAAAACATATACTGCAAAAGGCTCTATAAGGGAATCAAGATTCAGCTTGCCAGACCTACTACTGGTAAGCAGGTCTCCGCTGTATCAGACTCATTCATTTCCTCATTTCTTTGCTTAGCTGATGTCCTCATCCAGACCAATTTACATGGCTAACATTATTACAAAATATCAATTTATACAGTTAATATATTACTATTGCAATTCAAGTTAAGTACCCTTGCTCAAGGGTACAATGACCAGCTCTATAATAATTAGACTACTGCCACCCAGAGACCTGAATGAGGGGTGACTATTATCGGTAAAATGAGTCCATGGATTCATGTGAGTGACACACAGTTGGCAGGCAACCAAGTACAAGATGAATAGTCCAGGGCCTCCATGTACTAGAAGAAGCTACACAACAATAATCTGTCATTTTGGTTCTCAGAGATGCAAAACTACTAGTTTGTGTGTCCATAATAACTGTTAAAACACAGGAGCTTGTAGTGTCCTGGAATATGAAGGAATTTAACAATGATTTTTCTTTTGAAAATTAAGATTACTGGGTCCACACAAAGAGCAGCTCTGTGGGGAAGCCCCATGCCTGTGCTCCTGAAATTAATATTACGCCACATTGTATTCTGCTATGAATTCTACATCAAACACCAAGATACAGAATCGGGCTGGACTCCATATACTCACATCTCTACGGAGAGAGAGGTAGTTACATACTGTACTGGACTACAGCCTTAGTTCAGACTTGGAGAAACACTGTATGCTGTAAACCATTTTATTAATAAACTGTCATGCCATTGCCCCTGTGGTACGTTAACAATAACTCCCATTGTTTTGCAACTTACTTGATAATTCAAGCCATATCTGCTGTATTTCATCCAGGCCAAAATGTCCCTATTCCAAACAGGCTGAAATCATGCCACGGTGAAAGAGGTCCTATTATTCGTATTTTAAAGTAAAAAAAAGAGTCCACGTAGATAAGGGGGAGGCCTTCGAAGGGTGGTTCATATTTTGGGAAAGAGCACGGGGGCTCAGGAAATGAGAATGCACTTCAGCTTTACCCAGGGGTTCACCTTGGCTTTCTGCTGAGTGTGAGAGTACGGCATCAAAGTCTCTCTGCTTCAGGTCAAAATAAAGGTCTTAGTGAATCAGGCCATGAGTATAAAGGGCTGCTGCATGTACCATCATGCATTCGCTGGGAGTAACAGAATTATCGGTCACGCTGCTGAAAATGATAGCCAAAGAATCAGGCGGAGTAGAAGATACGACAAAAAACTCGTCGCGAGGATCAAATTCAAACGATAACAAATGACGCTGGGTATCTTTAATACAGCCAGAGGCTTCTGATGTTGCGCAAATGACGCTGGGTATCTTTAACACAGCCAGAGGCTTCTGATTTTGTGCAAATGACGCTGGGTATCTTTAACACAGCCAGAGGCTTCTGATGTTGCGCAAATGACGCTGGGTATCTTTAACACAGCCAGAGGCTTCTGATGTTGCGCAAGAGTAAGATGTTTTTTCCGTGCAGAAATACTGTATCATACCCCCACTGGAAAGTTCACGCAGAAGCCAAAGAATCTAATTTCTTGACTGCCATGTGGTTTCAGAACTAGGAGATGAAAACGACAGAGTGGTAGCAATATCAGGGCCAACGCTAGCCACAGCATTCATATTCTGAGCACACGCAGAAAGGCACTTGACTGCTAATGGTAGATGTTATATATTGTACTGCACATGTGATTTGCCCTTGTGCCATGTAATGCAAGATGCATGATTTTTTTATATATACATATATGTATGTGTGCATGTCTCTGTGCGTATTGCACATGTGTAGGCGCGTGTGTGTGTAAGCATATGTGTGCATATCACCTATACATGCAAATATATTAAAACAGAAATTATGAAATGAACAATGTGTGAAAGTAAGTTGCCTACAAAAAAAAACTAGTATCTGTATGTGCATATTTACCTATAGAATTTGATTATGCCTACTATGTGCAGGGTTAAATACAATATATGTATCATCAGGATGTATGGGGTTGCTTGGATGTATGTATGTTTGTTCACACATGAAGTCATTTAAAAGTACAATAGAGTTTTTAAATATTTTGTTATGTCAGTTTATACTGCAACAATATGTGTGAACATTGTTATACTATAGGTGTAAGTTATAGTTAAAGCTAGCTAGTTAAAGCGTTGTTCTGGATAACTGCTGCAGGTATACAAAACATACTCCCTCATAGTACACCTGAGTGAATGTATGTTAGTACTAAGTTTAGTACAGTGGCAGAATCAATCATATTATTAAGAAGAACTGGAATTTAATTCAGTGTGATGATTCGGCCTACTTGCACAAAGTGTTTCCAGATCCACATATCATTTTGGAGGCCCTGGCCTGAATACTTGGTGATAAGCAGGTATAAACATGGCTACTTGCCTGTGGATTACAAATGTACTTGTATAAATATTGAGCCTGATATGTGAGGCAAGCAGGCATATGACTCCTCGCTATAAGCCTGGTGAAAGCAGCGCAGTACAGAGCTGTAAACCCGCCTACTTTTTGGATGTAGCCAAAATGTTCCACCCAATCACATCAGTTCAGTGACGGAGGTTGAATAAGGCTAAGTTTAACGCAGAAATTCAAACCGGAAAACACTTTCACAAACTGCCCTCTGAGAACCGGACCAATGTTTAAGATGACTCGGGCCTAGTGTGGCTCACTGCGACAGTTGAGTGTTGTTCCCCAACAGAAAGGCAGCAGTGTCCTGAAACCTCTCGACATCCGACACTGCCTGCTCCACAACGCATCGTCACCCACGCTACCAAAACGCCGGACCCCCACTGCCCTCCCCTTTCAATTGAGCTTGTTCCCTTCTCTCGTGACCGACATGGGGACTAAACTTATTAACCGCCCTCAGAGGTGTAGGCCAAGGGCACCACTTTGTGCCCATGTGAAACTAGTATCTATCTATCTATCTATCTATCTATCTAACTATCTATCTATCTATCTATCTAACTGTCTGTCTGTCTGTCTGTCTGTCTATCTATCTATCTATCTATCTATCTATCTATCTACCTACCTATCTATCTATCTATCTATCTAACTATCTATCTATCTATCTATCTATCTACCTACCTACCTACCTATCTATCTACCTACCTACCTACCTACCTACCTATCTATCTATCTACCTACCTACCTATCTATCTATCTATCTACCTACCTATCTATCTATCTATCTATCTACCTACCTATCTATCTATCTATCTATCTATCTATCTATCCCCCTTTGCAGTGCTCTTACCACTATGTTTCTTTGAAGTGTTGAAGATCAGCATAATTGTGCAGCCAGCAGGCTAGTGATGCAGGACTTGTTCCAGCTGTTAATGGCCTATGTTCTCATTCGTAGAGAGCGACGGCTTCCTCCTGTACTTATGATCGCAATCAGCGGAGGCTCAACAAGTCGACAGGCCTTCTTTACGGAGCCCCCGCCCCCACCCCCGTTAAATCTGACTCTTGCCAAAACCGGTCTTCGTGTCACAACCTGTGTCTGAAGCCGTTCCTCCATCTTTGGCCCAGATTTAGCACCTGCCCGACAGCAATGGAGGAATTTGAGTGTCGGCTGCATGCAGTGATTGTGCAGATATCGCCGTTAGCAACCCATTCTGTTGGCACAGGCGGTTCCTTTCTTGCCAGCAAGGTAGTAACACTTTAAGACAGCATTCATTCGAGATGGCTTCGTTCTGAATATTTTCCAAACCAACATGACACACAAAACTTTCAGGGCGTATGAGGACAAGCTGTTGATCTTCCTGGCACAAAGTTAATATACAGTGAGGAAGATCGCAAATACACATTTCATCAGGACAAAACATACGTGCAGTTTCTGAATTATTTAAATGGCTGGTTATCAGACTGATTCCTTTCTTTCCTTTGATGCATTTGAGGCGATCTGCATCAGGGAGCTTTTAAATAACTTCTAATGCACTCATATGTGTGTATGCCCATTGCATAATTACCTTCTCAGGCTTCCACAAGATCATGCTAGACTACAACATGGTGGATAACCCAGAGGCTATATAATTACTCTCTCAGTTCTGAATTATTATACTAAACACAGACCCCTCTGGCCACATTAGTTAAAATGCCAGCCTGACAACATGGACTCTGATAACTGCCCCTCTTCCCAGAGTTTGGCAGGAACAGTTCAGGGCTTGATTTACTAAGACCTTTAGCATGTGCAAAACCTTTCAGCACACACAAAACCAATAACATGACAAATGATTGGTCATGGTATTGGTTTTGCACCAGTCATTGGTTGTGTTATTAGTGTTGCATGTGCTAAAAGGTTTTGCACATGCTCAGGGTCTTAGTGAATCAGGCCCTAGGTTGAGCAGAAAGTGGGGTGAGTCCAACGGCAGGACCTCAAAGAGTGGTCAGTCCTCCCCCTGGATCACCGAACACACTAACCTCCAGGATCACTGAACACACTAACCCCCAGGATCACTGAACACACTAACCCCCAGGATCACTGAACACACTAACCTCCAGGATCACTGAACACACTAACGCCCTGGATCACTGAACACACTAACCCCCAGGATCATTGAACACACTAACCCCCAGGATCACTGAACACACTAACCTCCATGACCACTGAACACACTAACCCCCAGGATCACTGAACACACTAACCTCCAGGATCACTGAACACACTAACCCCCTGGATCACTGAACACACTAACCCCCAGGATCACTGAACACACTAACCTCCAGGATCACTGAACACACTAACGCCCTGGATCACTGAACACACTAACCTCCAGGATCACTGAACACACTAACCTCCAGGATCACTGAACACACTAACCTCCAGGATCACTGAACACACTAACGCCCTGGATCACTGAACACACTAACCTCCAGGATCACTGAACACACTAACGCCCTGGATCACTGAACACACTATCCTCCAGGATCACTGAACACACTAACCCCCTGGATCACTGAACACACTAACGCCCTGGATCACTGAACACACTAACCCCCTGGATCACTGAACACACTAACCCCCTGGATCACTGAACACACTAACCCCCAGGATCACTGAACACACTAACCCCCTGGATCACTGAACACACTAACCCCCAGCTGTTTTTTATTTGTTGTTGTTCCTTCGACATCTGTTTCCAAGAAAACTCTGACTACAAAGAAACAGCATTAACTGCAAGCTCACTCCGCACCCGAGACTCAAACAGTGAGCAGCCAATATGGCTGGCAGTCTCTCAACCAGTTCACTCTTTCCTGGCACACTGCAAGCTTGCTGCAAGTGTGTTAACAATGTCATTAAGCAGTAGTCATTATTGTTATAATTTTGTCACAAAATCATTTTCTCTGTTTGTAATGGAATTTACATCTGGACAATGACAGCACAGGAACTCATACAAGACACAGGTGAGCGACAGAGGCAGATGCTATACAATCATATGAAAACCTTAATACTTCTTCACTATTGTATCATTTTCCCGGCTATGGCAGCACATTATACAATTCCAATCCTAACGGTGACTCAGTAATTTTACGCATCAAATGTTCTGTATTAAAACAACTCCGACAGTGTAGATTTAACTCTCATAGAGTACATTTTATCGCCTTGGAATATAAAGTCTTAGGATCACTGCACATTTTAACGTAGTCTCTAAACCTCATTCACAGAACGGCTAACCCTTCAAACGGGACTATCGCAGTTTCCTTCACACATGACATAGGTTTCAATTCATTCCAGTTAATTCACTACAATTCAAATAACAGTTTAAAAGTCAAATACAAGTGACTGTAAATCGAAATAAATGTACTATTGCCTAACAGAACTGCCGGGATACTTATATGCATTGATATTTGGAACGCTACCAAATGCCGTAATAGTGTCCACGTGTTGATCCGTCCGCAGTTTGCCAGTTTTCCAGCGGGTAGGGTGCGCTATGAATACCCTCCAGTAAACACACGGCTCGCGGCGTTACCCCAGTTTAAGTATATTCCACGTAAACAGCGCGAGCGTTGCACTTCGAAATGTGGCGATTCACGTAAAGCCGGGTTGTTTATAAATGTGAAATATTAAGTGAAAATGACCATTTGCAAATGGAACGTTGTACGCAAAATGTCCATGCACGCGCTATTTCAATAACATTAGAGATGTCTAAATAGTGACTCTATCTTTAAATATTTGTCTTTGCACTACTGGAGTGCAAGAGAACACACTGTGAATTCTTTAGCACTAGCTCGTAATAAAAAGGGTTAGACATTCCTTACCTTCATATCCAAAGCTGTAGGAAAACTGGGCACCAACGAACAGAAAAGCTATAAGCCAGGTATCCATATCCAAATATGCAACTCTCTTCCACATCTAAGCGGAGTGGGGAAAACCTCCAGCGCTATCCTACTTTTCTTTGGCCCCGCCTACCCAACCACGAAACAGGAGAATGTTCGCCTCCTATTACTAATCGAATTTGGACACATCTGGCGCAAATTCGCGCAATTTGGATGTGTCAGTAGTAGTAGTAGTAGTTGCTCTCGCTCTCTCACTTTAAATGTAGCCTATATGAATGATAATAGTGCATCACTTTTTATCTGAAACATCCACTTTTCGTTTTTTACATTTGCAGTTCACACTCCTGCATTCAGCATTGCCTTTTTCAACTGGAAACATTGTTGACCCCTGTAGTAAATGACTGTTTAGCATTTGTCATCACAAGGTCCTCACACCCCTGTGATACATCTCAAGGGAATCAGATGTGAGTTTGCTAATGAGTTTAAGCAAGATAAATATCACAACTTAAGTTAGACACTGAGCAGTTTACCATTATTCCGTCATATTAATTATAATGAAGTTGTATGCATTTTTGTTAAAGATTATTGAAGAAGCTGTTTCTCCTGCTAGATGCCATATGCAAAGTGCACATGATAGACTGTACAGAAAGGGGAAAATACATTCTTCACACACTACTCAGATTTATTTGTGACTTCATTCATTTTCTTAGCCTAGCAGTGTTCTTCCTGCCTGTTTTACTTTGAGTTGCTCTTGATAAAAAAATCTGCTTAATGTCTAAATAAAAAGGTAAATATAAATGGAACACACCGTCATTTTATTCAATTTAGGAAGCTTGGTTTGGCTGTCTTGTGATTAATCCGTCCTGAGATCTCTTCGACAGGACCCCACAAGCCAGGATTGGTGACCTTTCAGGATTAATTTATATTGTGTTACAGTATAAGCTGTCCCCAGGTCCAATGACATCATCTGTGGATTTTCTGTTTGCCCAAACATGGCAAATTTGAGCAGTCATGTAAATGTTATGTTCAAGCAAGACTTGCGCCAATAGAATATTCATTAAAAACCACAATGAATTTACAAAGAGTAAGTATACAGTATGTGGCTGTAATTATACGTGTTCGTGATAACCCTGTACAAGGAGAAACGAGCAGCAGGTGCGGCCTCCCGCATACACAATATCTGGCTTTACTTCACAAGCAGCTTATCCAGACGGACTTAAACAGCTTACTTTTTAAAACATGCATGTGTACGTGGATAGTGTACTGAAGTAAATCAGTGCTTTATTCAGTGCCCCAGCTGGAAATCAAACCTGCGGTCAAAGTTATGGCCTCTCATTGTCCAGAGAGCGATAGCCAAATGTGGCCAATGTGCAAAAGATATTCAAATTCTTTTTTCAACTGAGCTCCCGGACACAGATGTTACTGGTACAGTCCAGATCTAAGTCAGTCCAGCAGACACAATACTTTACTAAGAACTAAGAACTGCCTCAGGGCTACAGGTGTCCTATCCAGCAGAAACATGCTGTATCTCAAAGGTCTAATCTCTACATGGCATTAATATGACATGTTTCATATCCAATTAAAACAGGTGTTCAATGGTTGTCCTTCCTCTTTAAGCCACACTCGCAAAAAATACATTTCCAACATTTGAAAAGTTTTGACCGAAGTACATGAGAGAAGCATCGGTATACCAATCAGAGTTCAGGTGTCTTTACATTATGACCTTCGGCGGGGCACAGCAAGTTCAGACACTAAGGTCACTTTTGCTCCCCTACACAGACCCCATAACCCACTTTCCTCAAGCAAGCCTGCACTTGACAAGATTAACAGGGTTCTTGTCTTCACAGGAAGTGGGAGAGTAGTGGGGTGGTTAGAAGGGGGTGTGCGGTGTCTGACTGCTAGGCTTCAATCCAGGATCCGCCCCTGACCCTCCCCAAAACCACATGTTAAGACTGGCTTCACAGGGCCAGGTTCAGCACAAACATACCAGCTCAGAAATAGCTTGTTCACTGGCCTCTGAATTACACTGGATTGTTTCTGCCAATGCACAATATGGACGGGAGAGCCCTTATGCCATGGCACGGTCTTGATCAACCAACTAAAACTGAAATTTCTAAAAAGATTATGTTCAATCTGACCGTTTTTGGACTGGCAGTCACACTGAGCGGTTAATGTTAAGTTACAAACATTTCTGATTTATTTGACAATGTCAATGCCTTTATTTTAAAAAAGTAGATTTATTTGAGAAAAGTATCAAGGAAGGCTTCCACACACTGTCTCTTGCCAACTCTCAAAAATATAGGATTTGGCAAGAGACGGTGTGCGGGGAGCCTTCTTTAATCTCCAAGCACCCGTATTACATATAGTTGTGCAAACATCTTTTCATAATATTTTAAAAAAGCGCTATGGCTCTCAAGCCCTCAGGGTTTGAAGCCCCCAGGTGCAAGCGTATTTATACGTAGGTTGAGAGTTGTCCGTCGTACAGACTGCACAATACAATCTCCCCAGTGTCACTTTCAACCATTCAATGAGCTTGATCCGGACTAAAAAAAAAAACAGCTTAAGAAGCTTCTTCTCTATTCCCTCAGGTGCAAGAAAGGCATGTACGTCTGTAAAGTGGCAGGGTCAAGGGTCGTATTGTTTAATGATTAAGCTGCAGCACTACTAAAGTAACCTCTGAGCTAAAATGTGTGTGTGATCTAGAGGACCAATGCTGGCCCAATGCGACAGATCTATAAAAATGACAGTATTCCAAGTACAGATGAAGGCTGAATTGCAGCTGAAATGTTGACCAACATGTGGACTCAATAATTCAGAATGTGTTTGGAGAACAATAGTAAAACAAGTTCTTTCCGTTAAATTCTCTTCTTGTTTCGACAGTCAAACGCCAAATATGGGTCAAATAAATATTTGATTTACTTTTAATCCTTTGGATTCCGATAAAATTGGAAAACACTGCAGAACCCTGACAATTTTCAACAAAACATACTATCCAAAACCTACACAACATAGACAAATTCTGTTGTGAACATTGGCAAAGAATTGTCAGTAACTTGCAGGGATCTTAGCCAGCCAATGAGCTTATCATGTTGGGCAAGTTAGCCATTTCCTGGACTATTCATAGTGGAATTATCATTATTCCAACTCAAGCGCTATCTCAAAGTTAAGCACAATGGCTGTTTTTCATCCATTATAAGTGCTTTTCAAAAAATATATATGTACCAAGTCACTGGTTCAGGCACGATGGTACAGTGAACAGCACTGTCGCCTCACAGCAAGTTCTAATTCTGGCCAAGGGCCTTTTTGTGTGGAGTTTGTGTTTTCCCAGTGTTCTCTCATGGGTTTCCTCCGGGTGCTCCGGGTTCCTCCCACAGTCCAAAGACATGCAGGTTAGGCTAATTGGAAGCTCTATATTGCTTGTGGGTATGAATGTGTGGGTGAATGGTTTGTGGGCCTTGTGAGGGATTGGCGACTTGCCCAGGGTGTATATCATTATATATTATCAGACATTAGAAAACAAAGTGCTTTTTATGTGAATCCTCGTAGAATCTGATTCTAACTCTTTTTGATTTCTCCCGATTCCTGTCCCCTTGACTGGATTCTGAGTCAAGGCAGATGTGACACATGCACATTTTTACAAATACAAACGGCTTCCTTTTCACAAACGATGCAATGAAAGGGGAACAAAAATATATGACAATTACGCAGTGAAGTTTAGAAAAACCGTATCTATTCCTATTGTAAGGGGGGGGGGATCCCATGGCAACACCTTGTACAAGACTCCACTGGATTTCGAATGCTTCTATGAAGAGAAAGTTTATTTATGAGCGCTCAGTGAAAAACGCCTCCACGTCTGTGCGTCACACTGCCAGTGCGATGGGCAGCTCTGAACGCCGCCGGTGTTTACATTACTGGCCGTGCTCATTCCTGCTCACGTACTGCAGCCACGCAGAGAAATCGGACGCTTTGCATTCCCTCTTCAATGGGACGCTTGTGTGCCTGCTGGCCTTCTTTAAAGCGCTCTCTCTCTCTCACCCTGACGCTCGCACGGTAAGCACAGTGGATTAACTATGGCGTTAGGCCAGATACGGAATGCTCCAGTTAATGGCCCCGTTTATCAGGGAAAAGAATTCAAAGGAAGAGGTGCCTCTTTGAAACATACTTACAGTAACATTTTCTCTTCCTGCAATAAAGCTATCCCCTAACCAGGAGCACTTGTTGCTATGGGTAACGGTCAGATTAAGTTGAATAACTGAAAGGGTGCTACTAATGGAACTAACTAAAAGCAAATATTCTCTTTTGGGAAAGAAATAAGGTCAGGAGTATAAATACCTAATTTGAGCTTGAAAGTCATTATTGGACAAGAAGACAAACCCAAGAAAAATGTTTGGGCTGGTTATTCCACACAACACATCAATACATTGAATGTAAATGTAGAAGCTCTTTGTATGTCCAACAAAACACTTCCCTGGATTTTATATTTTCATACTGCTTGAGTGAACTTTATAAAAACACATGCATGTTCTGGGGCGCCATAATTGTCCAGATTTGTAGAGCTGACATCGATAAGCTTGAGGGGATAGTTAGTTACAACGTGGTGAAATTTGAGCTATAGGGCAAATGAAAACCACCAAAACGGGTTTGTTGGTTTTTGAGAAAAAAAAATTGCACTCATCAATTTTTATTTTACTCCCAGTTTGGAGTGCTCAGTGCCACACGCAGCATGAACCAGTACATACAAAATAGCTGAACACAGGAAGCTACAAAAATTCTGGTTTTCAACAGCGTTTTATTAGAAATAAACACATGCAAATCTTCACCGCTCTCTCTCTCTCTCGTTCACAGTTTACAATTGTAAAAATAAATAAATATAGCATGTAAAAGTCGTTTGTTGTCCATATCCAGTATTGTACTGTACTTTTACTGTACCATATGCAAAGATTAAATGGTTTGTCAAAGCCCCTCTTGAATTGAACAGCTGAAATACAGTGCTAGTTATTTGATGCTGCAAAGGCCAAACAAGGTTGCCAACTTCTTTTTTTGATTATTATTATTTTTTTCAAAAGGTACTGAACAATACACTATTGCACATGTGTTTGTCATGACTGACTGACTGAATGGTTTTCTTCTTTCAAGAAAGAATATGTCGTGTGAACAATAGACACACCATCCTCACAAGGTCTGGAGCCGTGAGTAATTCTTGGGACTTTGTCATGCCACGGTGTGGATAACTCTTATTACATTTGGATAACAGTTTAGCTTGCCAGGACACTTGTATAGCTGATTTACACAAGCTTTGTTCTCTTTCGTGACTTGCACAACATTTCTCGTTGATATCCGTGACCACCAAAAGCCCCCTGATGCGAAAAAATCCTTTTCCAAAACGACAGCGCAGTTGGACCGTATCCTGGCAGACGTGAGATTCTGGGGAGACCAGAAGTGTTCTGAATGTCCGTCACTCCTGCAGTTTTCGGATAGGGCCGACGCAGAGGCGCTCTGCCTGTTGTGATGTAAAGGACTGTGAATCAAAACGGTTTTTTTCCAGGCACCAACTTCTCTCTATTTCACTTGATCTCAGCTAAAGCACGCATATGTGTGGTCGGAGCCAATCAAGCGTGCAGGATTTAATGAAAAATTCCCCTCTATGGCAGCAACTTTATAACTAAAGTGAGCTAAAAATGGGGAGGGGGGGGGGGGGGGGGGATAATGTCAGGAGCCAAAATGGCAGGTTTGCACTGATGCCATCGCCGTCATTTCTGGTTGAGGAAAATGCTACATTTATATGGGCGGCAGTGTAGTATAATGGTTAAGGAGCTGGACTTGTAACCGAAAGGTTGCAGGTTCGATTCCCAGGTAGGACACTGCCGTTGTACCCTTGAGCAAGGTACTTAACCTGAATTGCTTCAGTATATATCCAGCTGTATGAATAGATAAATGTAATAAGAAGTTGTGTAAGTCGCTCTGGATAAGAGCGTCTGCTAAATGCCTATAATGTAATGTAATGTAATATGGTAATTCTCATTGGCAACAACACCAACAGAAAAAAAACATAATGAAGACCAGGAGTGTGCCTATGCACAGAGAACACGCAAAAACAGAGAATAGTTTCTAGTCTATTCTATTGCATTGTATTCTACTCTATTCTATTGCAGAATATTTAAGATATACTAGTCAAAGAAACAAAAATGTCTTTTAACCATTAAACACATTTGCATAGGATAATAATGTTTTCCACTGAAAAAAAATGGAACGTTTGGGGTGTGATCAGTGTACTGGTGAGGCTGGTCATTTCAGATTGAGATACTGAGGCAGGACATCATCCCAGAACTGTTGTGTGTCATTTCAGATTGAGATACTGAGGGAGGACATCATCCCAGAACTGTTGTGTGTCATTTCAGATTGAGATACTGAGGCAGGACATCATCCCAGAACTGTTGTGTGTCATTTCAGATTGAGATACTGAGGGAGGACATCATCCCAGAACTGTTGTGTGTCATTTCAGATTGAGATACTGAGGCAGGACATCATCCCAGAACAGTTTTGTGTCATTTCAGATTGAGATACTGAGGCAGGACATCATCCCAGAACAGTTGTGTGTCATTTCAGATTGAGATACTGAGGCAGGACATCATCCCAGAACTGTTGTGTGTCCTGTGTAGGATTTGGCGGCCGCTGCTTCCTTGTGGTGCCCTGTCGGGCCTTAGCGGGTAACTTTGTAACATTGGCATCTTTTTTTCTGGTTGTTGCAATGGATTTAGCTTTCTGTGTCTGCTTGCCTTTGGCTTTCCTTGTGCTCTCCTCTTCCTCGTCTTCCTCTCCTTCGTCTTCCTCCTCCTCTTCATCCTCCTCCTCTTCCTCATTTTCTTCATCTTCCTCTTTTTCTTCCTCAGCTTCTTCCTCCTCTTCTCCTTCCTCTTCTGCTTCTTCTTTGTCCTCTTCCTCCTCTTCCTCCTCTTCTCCCTCTTCCTCCTTTTCTTCTTTGTCCTCCCCTTCTTCCTCATCATCTTCGTCATTTTCCTCTTCTCCCTCTTCCTCATCTCCAGATTCTTCTTTTTCCTGCTCCTCATCTTCATCCTCAGTTTCTTTTTCATCTTCTTCCTCCTCCGATTCTTCATTTTCTTCTTCTCCACTCTCACCTGACTCCTCTTCTTCCTCTCCTCCCTCCTCTTCTACACCACTCTCCTCGTCCTCCTCTTCTTCATTTTCTTCCGCTGAAATCTCTTCAGCCTCCTCACTTACTTCCTGCTCACCCTCTTCTTCTTCGTCTGATCCCTCTCTCCTGCTCTCCATCTCGCTCTCTGATTCCTCTCCGCTCTTCTCCTCCTCCTCACTCGCTTTGCTATCTTCTCCTCCATCCTGTTCCTCATCGGCACTCTCTCCCCCATTCTCCTCTTCTCCTTCGTCCTCCTCTGCACTCTCCTCCTCCACTCCCTCTACCTCCGCCTCGCTCCCTTCTTCCTGTCCTTTCTCTCCTCCATCACTTTCTTCAGCTGTCGCCAGCTCACCATCCTCCAGGGACCTTGCGCTCGCCTCTTCCTGGCTTTCCTCCTCATCCTGCGTCTCCTCAGAGCGCCTGCTTTCCGTTCCACCCTCCTCTTCCTCCTGCTCCTCCTCAGACACCCTCTCCTTACCCCCTCCGTCGTTCTGCGCCTCCTCGCTGCTGTCATCCACACCTCTACTTGTGCTTTCACCCTCAGCTTCTCCACCGCTGCTCTCTTCCCCCTTTTCCTTTCTGCTCTCCTCATTTTCTCCTCCATCTGACAGCTGTCCATCCTCCCCAGATTCAGACCAGCCTCCCAGCCTATCCACTTCATCTCCCAGATTACCACCCACGTCGTCCTTGTCCAATTCCCGTTTGGGACGTCCGGTCTCCGGGAGAACATTTACGGTGACAACCGACCGTTCCTCAGACTCCGGGCCACTGGACCCTGAGGACCGGCTCCAGGAGGGGTGTTGCCTCTGGGGGGTGGAAGGCACCGCCCCACCAGCCAAACCTGACGCCGCCTCCATCATCATGCCCCCCAGTAGGACTGCAGCACCTGCCGTGGCAACGTCTGGCAGGAACGCAGCGACTTCCATAATGGCGGACCTCCCACTTCCCATTTTCCCTTCGGAGTCAGTGACCGGTTCTTCTGCTACAGGTCTTATCACCTTCTTATCCCTGTCCTTCTTCATTCCTTCCTTAGAAACGCTATCAGGACGCTCTACTTTCGGTTTGTGGCTCGCGGTTGATTTGGACTTTTCCACGGGAGAATCCTCAAGCAACCCTTTGCTGTGGACGGAAAGCGCTTCTGTTTTTTTAAGCCTGGATAAACGTGTTGCTCTTTGTCTTTCTGGTGCGTCTCTAACCTCGGCAGGTTCACTTTGCACTAATATAGCCCTGCTCTTCACTCTCACAGGTGTGCATTTCTCCTCTACTCGTTTACCTTTGACTAACAAAGGTCTACTTTTGACCTCTGTGGTTTTGACTTTGAATCCCGTTCCTGTACTTTTGGGTTTGAAAGGTGTGCTCTTCATGTCACTGGGAGATTTTTCTGCTATCGGTTGACCTTTGACCTCTACAGGCTGTGTCCTCACCTCCTTTTTTTCCCTCTCCGCCTCTGAGAGCTGCCTCTTGGCTCCGACCGGGTCACATTTTGCCACTTTAGAGCCAGGCTCAGGGACGCCTCCCAGAAGCGGGACCTGGGCTCCGGCTTTCGGTTTCCCGCCACCGCTTTTGGGGCCTGCAGGCTTCACCCCCTTCCCCATTGCGAGGATGTTCTCCTTGCCACTGTCAATCCTCCGGAGAGCTTCGTGCCTGGGGCTTTGCTTGGGTGGAGACCCTGGCGTCTGCAGCAGTTCGGTGGGCAGGGCCCTTTGGGACCTGAGGCCCACCTTTCTCCCTGGAGAGGCCTGTTCTTCTGCACGGAGCTTCATCCCCTTCTCCATATTCTTCCCACCCCTCCTCACAACCTCATCTTTCTACCTTTCCATCAGACCAGGAGAAAGCAGAGGACAAAGAGAGAGAATTAGACATGAAGATACAATGAGTGAACACGTAGAGGAAATAATTAGAGATATGAGTGAATATGCAGAGAGAAAATCAGTAGAGATATGAGTGAACATGCAGAGGAGAAATCAGTAGAGATATGAGTGAACATGCAGAGGAGAAATCAGTAGAGATATGAGTGAACATGCAGAGGAGAAATCAGTAGAGATATGAGTGAACATGCAGAGGAGAAATCAGTAGAGATATGAGTGAACATGCAGAGGAGAAATCAGTAGAGATATGAGTGAACATGTAGAGGGGAAATCATTAGAGATATGAGTAAACAAGCTGAAAAACTCATATTTATAAAGAAATAAAGAGGAAAAAGTAAATGCCATGAACAGAGGCCTCTCCTATCCTATGTATGTTGCCTTGGTCACACTTTAGAACTGCATTTCTGAAGACACTTTTGTTACACTGTCTGTTCAAGGTCTGTTGACAATTATTATTAAGCCACCTCAGAGGATTGCTTATCATGTCTCAGTCCCTGGTGTAAAATCGTTGCCAGTGAGCAAGGTGAGGTTGATGACTTATCGTCTCAAGGCCCAAGGATACATTCTTTGTCACTGCTATGACTAACATTCTTCAGCTCTTTATGTTGTTCTCTCATTCTAACCTTCATACGGAGATCATCATCACCATACGAGGAGAGTTTTTTCTCAGACAGCTTTACACAAATTAGATTCTGACAACTCGCTATGGACACAGACCCCATTTTGTACAGCAGAATCACCCTGAGCCAGTGACCCGCCTTATGTACAGGGGATAAGTTCAGATTCTTCTCACATTGATTCACCCTCATTAGATGGGTCTGCAACACAAGGACGGGAAACATCACATTAAAATCACTGTGAGCACCACTACTGAGAATAGAGAGAAAACGGCATTGGCTAATATCCAGCCACCATGTCCCTATCCCCATTGAATTCAATGCCATTCCTCTGACCATTCCTAAATCTACTCTATTATGAAGAGAGAGGCATTCTGTTCCACAGCGTGCATAAGCACGCGTGTCTCTTCTCCACGTGTACATAAAATGTTATAAACAGTATAAACTTTGCAAAGTTTATACAATTGAAACTCTTTCAAACGGAATCTTACAACATCCTTGGGAGCTGCGTATGTCTTGAAAAATGCTGTGCACTCCAACCCTCTCTACTAGGGTAAGGCTGTGTGACTGCTGTTCTGTATGAAGTAGCCTTAACAAGACCACAGTGGCTCAACATTCTGGTCTTTCACTTAGCTGTTCCGGAAAGATCAATGTGCCGTGTGTCTGGACTGCAGCCCGGTCTCTGCTGCCGATTGGCTACAAGCTCAGAAGCCAGGAGGATTTGGATGGGAAGGGAGTACGGCGGGGACGTGGTAGGGGTGGGTAGGGGCGCCATCAGATGGGTCGAGCCCTTTACTCGCGTCACACCTCGTCAGGAAAACGCATCGACATCATTTTGGGTATTACGCACCGCTCGGAAGCCGGCGGCAATCTGACAGAGACGCTGAGCAATACTATGGAAATACCCCCCCCGCCACCTGCCACCCAACGCAAACAAAAGAAAGAAAAGTCAATGCAAGTCAAACAGAGCAAAGAGAAGTCAGAGTGGAAAAAAAGCTATAAAAAAATCATAAAAATCTGTATGGAGGTCCAACTGAGAAAAGCCACACCCCCTGGGAGGCACGAGGAACATCTCGGATCACTCAAGACATTTTCCTGGAGTCCTACAGCGCGCCTGCAGTCGGTTTGGGTTTCCAGCCGCGGACTGCGTGGGCCTTAAACAGGAACTCTGCACTCTCACAAACCCATTCATCAGATGTGACATTTAAACCAAGGTCCGCACTCAATGTGGTCATTAGATCCTACTGGAGTTTTCAAAAGAATAGGGATAGAAACACGTAAAAAAACGGTCTCTCTGCTTCTCTGTACTTAATCACCCCCCCCCCCCCCCCCCAACATCTGACTGGCTGCAGAATCCTTCGCATTCACTATGTACTTTCAGTCCCAAATTTGTCACATGAGAATAGCAAAAGAGCATTGAGTTCTCATCTGATTTATGTCCTTAAATAAAGGTAAAATTAAATACATAAATAAACAGCCAGGCATAACGGATACTCAATATGTCTAATCTCTGCTAACCAGTGCTGTGATGTGTATGCTGTGTGCTGAGATTTTGGACACCAGTAACTGCTAAATATTCAACTGTTTAAATTCTATTATAATAATCTTGTATGTATATCTAATCTTTTCACCTTCGCTCTTCGACATCTCCGTTTCTATCCGTTTCAGCGCCAGAAAGGTTCCGGGTTTTTGCTCCATCCAAGCCAATAACTACATAATTGCATTAATTATTAGGCTTAGTGAATGCAGGTGACCACGCGCTGGAGGTAATCGGCAGTTTGCCATTCCGGCTCAGGTGGCTCAGGCTCTTAGTAATCTATCAAACTCTTTAAATCAAGCTTGGATGGAACAAAAACCCGGAACATTACCGGCACTCTAGGACCAGTGTTGCATACTGCTATAGCAACTAATATTGCACTGACATTGTTATACAGGGTTGTTCAGGTATATCCTTTTCACCTACAACCCTTTTGGTATCAATATGCCACTTAAATGCTTTTAAAAGCAGTCAACAAACCTTACCACTAGTTTTCTCTAAGAACAACCCAACATTTTAATGATATGTGTCTAGACAAGAAATATATGAATGCAAAACATGATAATTGCAACTTACTGAGCATGGCAGCAAGTGGAAATAAGTCTAGTCTTGCGCAAATACATTTTTGCCTGCTTTACTTCACTCTTATCACTCTGCTGCTAGCTTATTACTTTTATTATTTTTCAGATTTTTATTTTTTGCAATTAACCATCCAAAATATGTGTCCATATATGGGATGATATGATATTTCTATCAAATATCTCAGCAGCAAGCTGTGCCATGTAGTAAATGTAAATAAAAAAATTACAAAATACGTCAAGCCGGAAAGTCTGAAAAGTCCTTTCCACCCCTTTCACATTTTCCACATTTTATTAATTATCTACTAAGATTAGAGTAATTTTTTTTTTCAAAATTCTACACAAAATAACAAAAAAAACCCATAAGTGAAAACATGTTTTTTTTTTTTTTTTGTTTTTTTTAAAAAAAAAAAAAAAAAAAAAAAATCTTTTTTATTACTAAAATAATTATACCTTGCTTTTAACATTTTTTTAAAGTATCATACTTAATATTTGTTCGCATATCCTTGCATGCTGGTTTACTTCTGAAGAAGTCTGTGATCAACATCAAAAAAAGACTCTCAATATCTTATTTCCAGGTACTGTTACAAGCGATACTATAAGCTCTCTGCATTTGAATGGATCTCTATGGGAATTGGGGGGTTAGACTAGATTAAGCTGTAAATTACACTGGTACAGTATGGAACACATGGCTGGATAAATGGCTGTACGTCTTCAAGGGTCTGAGCTATTGAACGAGCCCCAAACCATCACTCTGTTGCCAGATATGGAGTAGATGTGGATGGATCACTGCAAGGGTTATTTCTCCTGACTCATTTTCCTATAGAACTCTATGGGGAAAAAAGAAACAACCCTTAAAGGGATCCATCCACATCTACTCCATATCTGGCCGCAGAGGGATGATTTGGGGCTCATTTGATACCTTAGACCCTTGATGATGTATAGCCATTTCACCAGTCATGTGTTCCATACTGTACCAGCGTAATTTACAGCTGAATCTAGTCTCACTCCCCAATTCTCAGAGATCAGTTCAAATGCATAGTATCGCTTGTAACAGTACCTGAAAATAAGATATCGAGAGTCTTTTGATGTTGATTGGTCACAGACTTCAGGAAGTAACAGCATGCAAAGGATATGCGACCAAATATTAAATATGATACTTTAAAAATATGTTAAAACAAAGGGTATGAATACTTATGTAAATGAGAGATTTCAGTTTTTGATTTTTACCGTAAACGCTTACCGTGAACAGAAGGTTAGTTCATGTAGTATGGACCTACCCAATGCATGCCTATGATAATGATGATTCTTTCAAAGGGTAGTATACATACTGTGTGTACACAGTGCATGTTCTAGCAGAATGGCAATTCCTCTCCCGTGTGGCTGTACAAATAGGTACGTTTCATGTCACAAAGACCACATTCCAATCCAACGCTATTTTGGTCAGATGTGGTTAGAACAGCATGACGTGAGAAGTCACAGCTCGGCGTTAAATTTGGAATCTGAAGGCGATTTTTATAAATGTGAGCGTTACCCAGGTAAGGCAATTGAGTCATCTCAAGTCTCATAAGACAATATTCTGTCTCTACAACTACTTAACATAAATGACTAACCAGCAACTCCCCATTTTCCTGACCTGTACATTTTGAATTCACATGTGAATATTTGTAAAGAAGTTCTAATGGCTTTATTTTGCTGTTAAAGGGGTAAAAGAGGATGCCACTATTTCACATAAAATTAAAAATATCCCTTAACCAGGTCTTTAACTCTAAAAATACCAATTAAACATATAGGAATCTGCTAAACTAATGTCTTAAATTATTAGAATTTTAAATCTCAATCTTAAATCTTCAATGTGCATTTTGTCACTTTAATAGATTGGTTGGCTTTATAAAAAAAAAGTGTGTGTTTGTGTGTGTGTGCGTGAATAAAAAAAAAACTGCAAAAATAATGATGATTGTTTACCCACCAGGTTTAGCAAGTCAGAGGCATCCCCCAGATCATTCCCGTTCTTGTCATCTTCCACGTCGGAGGATTCCTCATCCGTGGATCTTTCACGTGCCGCTCTTCCTGTGGTCAGAGGAAGAGACTACAGCTGAGTTACCAGCAGAGTGACCGTGATTCGCTGAGCATATTAACATATGCGGCCACTTCCTGTCCTGCTTTACCCCTCCAGAGCTCTACTGGGAGTTAAAAGAATGAAACTCTTATGATCTCTCTCAGTGGAATGAATCAACCATACGTGTGCAGAATTTCACTCCCCCTTTATCAGAACAAGCACTCATTGTTTCAGTTTAAAATCATCATTCTAAGATGTACTTCCTTCCTGCACAAAAGCCTTTGGGCCGGATTTAATAAGACCTTCAGCGGGCGCAAAAACCAACACAACCAATGATTGGTGCAAAGCAAATACCATGACCAATCATTGGTCATGTTATTTGTTTTGCGTGTGCTAAAAGGTTTTGCACATGCTAAAGACCTTAGTAAATCAGGCCCTTAGTTACTTAAGACCTACTTACTTTCTTCCTATTTTTTACTCTAGAGATGCAAGAATGCCGACAAAACTTAAGTATCAAAAATTAAATACAAGGGAAAAGTTTGGTTTGTGATGCTTTAGTACACAGTGAGTAGATGGGCCCAAATAATTAAAAATATCTAGATACCGTACATCTAACCACTGTGTAGTGTATTGGTTAAGGAACAAGGCTTGTACCTCTGAGGTTGAGGGATAAAATTGCAGGTGAATTGCATTTTTTAAATAAGATTGCTATTGGACCCTTGGAGAAAGATGCTTAATCTGTTAGCTGCAGGGGTCACTCTGGTGTATTGGTTAAAGAACAAGAGGTTGTGGGATCAAATTGCAGGCGAATTGCATATTTCTAATATAATTGCTATTGGACCCTTGAGCAAGATGCTTAACCTGAATTGCATCAGGGAAAATATCCAGCGGTATAAATTGACAGTATGTAAAAACAATGTGAGCTATAGGGGTCACTCCGGTTAAGAGCAACTGCTAAGCAAGTAAATCTAATTGCATTGTGAGATGATTGCATAAGTGTACCTGGGGAACTGTTTGGCTGCTCACACTCAGTACACAGGTAGTAGAGTAGACGGCTGATAAAAATCTATAAGCGTTCTCTTTTTCAGGGGTACCCTTTAGCAGACGTGCTACACATACCTCTCCTCAGAGAGGCAGGTTCGTGAGCATTCCCGGGCAGCCGTCCGGCAGGAAGGGTCTGGCTGGAAATTGGCATGGAGGAACTGAGGTAGCCGCACGTCAGAGCAGGCCAGGTGCGGAACATCGTCCCAAACTGATCCGGAGAGCGTTCCTAAAAACCAGCAAGAGTTACGCACGAGGGACCAGTCAGACCTGTTATGGACTACGGGCTTAACGGGTAAGCTTGTGAGCATGAATTAGCTCCTTTATGCTAGTCAGGTGAATGGGCCCCTGTGTGAATAAGACATGCAGCAGTGTTGGACCTGGAATCTGAAGCCGCGGAACTGCATTTGTGTTAGAACACTGACCCCTAGTGGCACAAAAATTAAATTAAGACTTAACCTAAAAAGCCTGCCAAATGGAAGCATTTTTTGTTCATTTCTCTCAGTTCATAGAAATATGGAATTACACTATAAGCATGCTAAATGCTCAATAATAAACTCAAAACTCACCCAACCCATAAAAAAACATAAAATAGGCTAAGCTAAAGCTAAAAATAGGCTAAAGCTAAAAAAACAAATGCTTGTCCATGGTTCATTGAAATCTGGCCCCATCTTTATAAAGTGTCTCAGAGTAAGAGTGCTGATCTAGGATCAGGTTTTTCTTGTCCATATCTTAACCTGATTCATCATTAGCTAACAGGGAATCTGATTGGGGTTCAGCACTCCCACTGCGAGACGTTGGGCTGTACAATTAATCAAATTGTAATCGTGATATCAATATTGGCTTTCCACGATTACTAAACAAGAATAATCGAGAAGGACGATTTTGAAGTCAGTCTGTTTACAAATGAAAACTCTCACTCTACTGGACTTTCACTGGTGTTCTATATCAAATAAAGTACTCCTATTTTACCTCCCTCATAGTAGAGGGAAAATGTGAAAATATAAGCATTATTCTGTTCATTCAAAATGTTAAAGTGCAATAAAAGTATTATGTTCCGAAAACCAATGAATTATCGTGTTAAATAATCGTGATCTCAATATTGACTAAAAAGTGATGAAAATTTTTTGCCATAATTGTGCAGCCCGAACAAGATGCTTTGTGAATACAGGCTCTGCATGGCGGGTGAGACAGAGACGGCTGCGCTCACCCTCTCTCTGCGCCTCACCCGGGCCGACAGGCTCCTGTGGAGGGGGGAGGGGCCAGGGCCGGGGCCAGAGGTGCTCCCCAGCAGCTCCATGTAGGACATCTCCAGGTAGTTTTCTGTGACATCATCATCCTCCAGTGACAAGTCCTCCCACTCTTCAGACCTGGGGATGGCCAGCACCAGCATGTGGCAACCCCCACAGGTCACCTGGAACGCATTTATACAATCATACATACGCACACACACACACACACACATCACATACACACACACACATCACACACACACATACACACACACACACACAGCACACATCACATACACACAGATACGCACACACACACAGCACACATCACATACACACACATATGCACACACACACACACACACACACACACACACACACAGTACACATTACATACACACAGCACACATCACATACACACACAAGCACACACACAGTACGCAGTACAGAGTCAGACACATGTGTACTACACACATTTCAGATACACAACGTACACACACACAATACACACACACACACACACACAGAAGATGCATCAGTCTCCATGGTAACACAGCACTAAGGAGGTCCACACGGGGCGGGGGACTCACAGACTGCACACAGTACTTGAGGAAGCGAGGACTCAGCGTCGGCTTGAACTGGTTGGTGAAATTCTCCTCCCCTTGGCCCAGTTTCCCATGACGGCCGTCTCCAAACGTGTACAGAAGACCCGTGTCTGAGGGGGAAATAACGAGCAGGGGGCAACACTTAGCCTGGCACAGTGACCGACCGCTATGCTGGCTATGCCCGCGAGGAGCCCAGGTGCGTCACCAGACAAACGTGAAAACTGCTAAAACTTCACCTGCATCCTCAGTTTCAAGCCTGGTTCCCTTACCACATTATTGCACCGCAGCCCAAAATGGCATAGCGTTTGCGCCGACGGCTCACCTGTGATCACGGCGGTGTGGCTCTCTCCGCACGCCGCGTGGCTCAGTCTCCCCTTCCGGAAGTGCTCCACCACTTTGGGGACGGGGGACTGGAAGATAAACGTCCCGTGGCCCAGCTGCCCAAACTGACCCATCCCAAACGTGTAGAGGTCGTCCTCTGGAATAGCACAGAGGAGGAGGTGCGCGCGTGTGCGGAAATGTCACGGGTTTAACAGGTGCGGCAATGCAGAGGGCTTAATCAGGTAGAGCTCAACAGGTGCAAATATCATCTGCACCACTAAACCCGTTTAGGAGCGTTGAACACAGGCAATCTTTATTCCTCGCCATCATGAAACATGGACGAGAATCAGGACACCATTTTCAGAGGAGGTCATAGGTCATAGATACACTATACAGCCTGAATATAATGGGGACTAATGAATTCTCATTTTAATGTGAAATGGTTGATGCTTCTTTCGAGATTTATTCCAAGCAGTTTGGCCTCTTGTCAGGCTGTAATGCTTTGACAGAATTTTGATTTAAAGTGGGCGAGAGCCATTCAGGTTTTCACAGGGGAGGGGAGGTTTTCACACCGGGTGTTTTTTGGAAACCCTCCTCCTACCTCTTACCTGTGAGTGCCACTGTGTGGCCCCCGCCACAGGCGACCTGGGTGACCCGGTCCGTTATGGTCAGTACCGGCTGTGGGACCCTGTGGTCGACCAGCTGCTCCGGGGGTAGGCCCAGCTTTCCCCCGTCACGCTCCCCGAAAGTGAACAGGTCCCCGTCGACTGCGGACGGCAGAGAAACGGGGTACAAATTAACCAAGGTGGAGAGGGCATTCAAATTGGCAAAGACAATTTAACGACTGGAGAAATCCCTGAACTCTCAATTCCTTACGGTCCAGATTAGAGTTCCTGTTTCTGATCACAGTGCCTGGGTGACAGAAAAACTGCGTTTGTTGTTTGTGGTCGACTTGTCAGGAGGACAGGCAACCCCACCCACCCTCTAAACTGCAGGTATAGGTTTCTATCACCAGGCCACAGATTTAGAACAGCAGATTTTAAAACAACAAGAGCCCAGAAATCATTTGTACCCATGATAATTAAATACCTCAACCACAAATAATCTCACACCAACTGCCTTGATCCCTCCCCCTTTATGTCAGTATTTCTGTACATCTTTTTGAACTTTTCTTTTTTGCCGTGCTTGTTTTTGCAGAGGCGTAACTTCCCCACGGGGGACGGAGAATTAATGGCCATTTGTACTTGAAGGCCCGTCTCATCGGGTGCAAATATTCTGCCAATTCTACACATTTTTTGGCAGAAATACAGGATTATCCTGGCTAATATGGGATTGCAATCTTAGGTGTGTGTGTGTGTATACGTGTGCATAAACGTGTGCGCGTGTGTCTGTGTGTGTGTGTTTGTGTGTGTGAGTGGGCTCATACCTGTGACAAAAGCAGAGTGGTAGTAGCCACAGGAGACCCCAGAGATAGGCCTGCCTATGGTCACCTCCTTAGGGGTCAGCGCATTATGTTTATCCCCCAGTCCGATCTGACCCTCCGAGTTGTCCCCCCACATAAACAGCTGCCCGCTGTCTGAAAACAAAAACACAGAGCAAGAGGACATGACACGCAGAAACGCTGACTGCAGTGCGAGACGCTCTGATACGACTCGCCAATTAATCAGGAAATATTACAATTCAGCCCTAAATGTCTCTAGTGCCAAGAGAACATTCTCTCCTGATATCATCTGTCAAAAAATTAAAAAGCTCTGGATGAAAAGTCTTACGCCTCATTTAGGATTTCAAAAAATCTCCAGTATTTCCGGTACTGATCTGGAAAAATCACATCCCTGAGAACTGGTGTTGCACGGTGAACCGTATTGTCGTATGACAATATCCTGATTTTTAAGTACCGGTTCTCCTAACGGTCTCTTGCCCGATTTTCTGTGAACTGGACAGAATATAAAAGCTAAACTGTGTCATTTATCTGCATGTTCACAAGAGGCAGTACTGACACACTACAGGTGCATGTATGGCTATACCAGTACACTATGGGCCTGATTTACTAAGACCTTTTAGCACACACAAAACTACTAACACAACCAATGATTGGTGCAAAACAAATACCATGACCAATCATTGGTCAGGTTATTTGTTTTTCTTCTGCGAAAAGGTTTTGCATGTGCTCGAGGTCTCAGTAAATCAAGCCCTATATGTGTGTCTGAGAATATGAAAGGCATGTTGCAAATACAGTCCATTACATGCCACTCACTGCAAGGCTTGTCGCTAGTCTCTAACCAGATTGGTCAAAATTCCCCCATGTGATGCCTCTGGGCCTATCACGGGTGAGCAAACAGGTGAAGGGGAGAGTGTCATACCAGTGAGAGCAGCAGAGATGTTGCAGCCAGCAGCGAGCGCCTTGACTGGGTCGAGGCGGCTGAAGAAGTCCACCAGCTGGAAGGACGTCCTCTCCTCACAATCTCCAAGGCCTAGCTGCCCTTCGCTGTTACCGCCAGCCGCGTACACGTTCCCTCGCGCTAACAAGCAAGTCATTATCGCTCGCTTACTTTGCAGGCCCCTAACTCAGGACTCAAACACAAAACCGCCTGTTCGCCGTTTCAGTGTGGCGAGAAAAAAACCTTGTTTCCCATGTGACTTTATGATGGTAAATTCACAGGAGCAGCAAGCCATTACAATTATGCTCTGACATTCAGACTGTTACTTCATTTCATTACAGGATTTTATTGCACGTTTAATTATTACATTACATTACAGGCAATTAGCAGACGCTCTTATCCAGAGCGACGTACACAACTTCTTATTACATTTATCCATTTATACAGCTGGATATATACTGAAGCAAGTCAGGATAAGTACCTTGCTCAGGAGTACAACGGCAGTGTCCTACCTGGGAATCGAACCTGCAACCTTTCAGTTACAGGTCCAGTTCTTTAACCATTACACTACACTGCCACCTTATAAATTATAAATAACATGTAGCTAAATCTGAACTGAACTTGTTGAACTGTGTCTTCAAGTTTATACTATTTAGAATAGAATTGTAGTAGAGCTGATTTACCCAGTTCACTGTGAACTGCATTGTGTTCATTACTAGGGATAGCTGCTACTGTATGGGAAGAATGTGCTTTCTTATCTGTTCTGTAGTTACTTCGATGACCTTTCTATATGCACTTACTGTATGTCGCTTTGGATAAAAGTGTCTGCTAAATGACTGGAATGTAATGTAGTAAATTCACTGATTTTGTGCCAAGGTCAGCATCTCAAAGGAGTGTAGGAGAACCTGTAGTATATACAATTATATACGGTATATCCATCAAAATAAAAGTTTTATACATTCCTAAATATTGCGTAAACTTACATGTGTATACTACTGTGTGATTCCGTCCGCAAGCGGCTAGCATCACTCTTTCAGGTTTTAGTGCTTAAAACAAAAGAAAGAATTAATTACTTTTTTGGAAAATTTATTTCAAGAACAAGGATTATTTAACACTGCAAAGAGAAAAAACGTCACACCGGTACCTCTCCTGCCATTAATACAGACACAGAATGAACATTTTCAGATTTCAGAATTATTATTCAAGCTCCAAGAGCGGCTCCCTCTCTGAAAGGGATGAAACGCCTTTTCAGCAACAAAATGAAAAAGAAAAAAACTATTCACCTGAGAAAAAATGTTAGCATGCCAGAATATTGACCAGCACAGGGGCCCCCATCCCTGGCCCTGGAGATCCAGGGTCTCTGGCAGTCATCCACTGCTACTCAGCACTTAATTAACCAATTCAAGCTTTTTACAAAGAAACTCTCCTGCCCTGTTTTCTTGGGTCTACACTGGTTAGTGATTTTAAGGTAAAAACTAAATAACCTTGTGGCTCCCTTTGACCAGAGGGGCTCACAGACTGAGCGGGGTCTTGCAAACAGACCGCAATGTGAGTATCAATTTTCATATGCATCTGAAAAGTGTGTTTTATTACGCAACGTGTCATACAGTGGTGCCACAGTTGTGTCAAGGCAAGAGCCTGATTTAGCACTTTATTTGCGCTTGCAAAACAACACCTATGGCGTGTGTTAATTGGACCTCCCGGGGCCTTCTTTTCCTGTGACTTCCATTAAACATCTACGCATCACACAGGGGGGGGAGCAGAAAGTGAGGCAGCTATTCTTTATCTCTTAAAAACTGATTTAAGATTTCAAGTTTTCATGAACAGATCCCCACCGCATGTATTGGAATACATGGCTCAACAGTAATACTGTATATAGAATATTCAGGGATGGGAGCAGAAAACGCTGCCCGTCTGGGCCATTCGTTTAGTCTGCTACAGTCCAGACATGTGAAAAATGATTTACCTCAAATGCTTTCACCTGTATGACAAATGTAAAAAAAATACATATATTTTAACAAATAGAGCAAAATTCTTCTTTCATATGTTCATATCATCTTTCATTGAATATTCACAGAGATATACAGGAGTATTTCCTATTCGACCTGCATATATAGAGTATGAAGTATTTCAAATATTTGTTGGACCAAGATCTTCTACAATTTCACTCATTTACACTCAAGATCGCAGCATATTTTAGACAGTGCATTGTAAACAGCAAAACGTCCTTGTAGCAAGCGCACGTCTAACAACCACTTAGTGCTTGTGTTGCTATTAATCTAATTTGTTCTTTTAAAACAATTATAAATAAATAGCCAAACTTTGACAAGACGCACACACAAAGCAATCAAACTGGGGTTCAATATGTAGGGAAAATAATATAGCTTATAAATACGTTTTCCATACCACAGAGGTGGTACAGCGCACAGCCCAATGTTTAATAAATGCTTGTCTCAGGGGTGTGTTGCTGAGAATTATAACCAAACAAACAGTGCATTGTAACTTTGGCTTTCAACCCATAATGGCATTGCACACAACATTCAGAAATGAGGAAGGTGGAGTGGCTCTATTCACACAGAAAAGAACTGCCAGATTGGACGGCTATGGATTTACCCGCCACTCCATGTGTACCTGCTTGCAGATTACGCAAGATTACAGACTGGGGATTATAGCTGCTGAGCAGAAACAAATCCAAGTCTTTGTTTTTGTTGAAGTCCCTCTCTCCTTCTCTCTCTCTCTCTCTCTCTCCCTCCCTCCTGCAGCCCAGTTTGTGTCCCGTTCCCTCTCCGTGTAGCATGTAAACCACAGGATTAGGACAACTGTCAGAACAGCGAGTGACCCGCACGTTACGGCACGCTACGCGAGTTGTTGCATGCTATGCATTTGCGGGGTGGTAACAGCAGAGGACACTTCAGATGCAGTAAGTGTTGCCAGATTTAGAATGTATGAAAACCTAAAAAACCGCAAAAAAATTGTTCTCTCCCTCTCCACCTCAGCTGATGTGTGGTGAGCATTCTGGCGCAAAATGGCTGCCGTCGCATCACCCATGTGGGTGGTACACATGCTGGTGGTTGCGGCAAGTTTCCCCCTCATCATGGTAAAGAGCTTTGAGTGTGAGAAAGGCGCTATATAAATGTCAGGCCTTATTATTTTTATTATTATTATTAGTGAGCATCCAGCAGGGAGTGCCACAGCTGCAGATGGAAGCAAAGAACAGCAGAAAGTTATTGTTGCCCTTGGCAACAAATAACACTTGGCCACGGCATCACAGGCAGAAATCAGGGTGACTAACCTTTCACACAAGTGGGCTTATTCACTGTACTCTTTGTTCCCAAGCCCAACTGGCCCCAGTTATTACTGCCAAACATAAAGAGTTTCCCATTGCCTGTGGAGACATAAACAATCAGAATATACAGCATGTCCAGCCAAACGCTTACCCTGTATTCATTATCTACATAATCATACTTACAATATTAAGACTGACAGTTATTCTGATTAGACATACATACAGGTATTGTACACAGGACTATTTAATCTTCTACACCAGAACCAAAACAAATGGAAAACGCAGCATTCATAGAAGGCTGCCTGCTTCATCTCCTTTTCAATAGTTTAATTTGACACTACTGTAACTCTTATTGGTGGTTATAATTAAGTTTTTTAATTATTATTATGTTTCAGACACATTGTGATTACAAAATGCCTCTCCCAATAATAAACACGTTAGATGTGTCTTTAAATTATAGGCTATACAGTGATGACAAAGCAGTACAGTCAAAATGCATATAGAAGAGAGGAAGGGAAAAATCAAATAATTTTATCAAAAATAAATAAATCTCTTTAAACCTGTGATTAATGCTGTGTGTTCATCCCCGCAATATATTCCCACGGGTCTGTCCTTCCTCAGCCAGAATTTGCTGGGTACATTGTCGGCAAACTTGCTTTTCCCAAACGTGAACACTGCTCCAGATTCTATTAACGGTAACAAGAGGGGGGGACAATTAAACTAGTAAAAGCGTACGGGCTTGTGAGTTAGCTAAGTCAGATAGACTTTCTGAACGAGCTGCGAGCCAAACGTTGTTGGACAAGCGAAATCTTGACCAGCTGCCGATGAGTAGCATGACTGCCTGCGACTATATCAACGTTATGCAGTCTGAGAAGATGGGTAACATTAAATAGCTCGACAGATTGGCTGTAAAATATGATTAGCTCTCAGTTGAGAAAATTATATCATTCACTTTACCAGGTATCTCCTCCACTGTCTCGCCCGTCATTGTTGTAATCAGCTGTACAACTGTCCCGGTGTCCCAGTGACGTATCCCAGCCTGGTGCGCAACATGTTACCAGGTTTAAGCTGATATATTGTGACAAAGATGGTTGAGAAAAGTGACAAGATATACATGCTATAATAGAAGTAAACGCAAAACGGGCTCTGTGCAGGTGGTAGTCAGACTGCAGTCCGTCGGGGTATTTAATGGACATGCATTGAAAACTAACAAAAGTAATATGCAAATTAATTTAAAGAAATATTCAAGCAGATCATTAAAAAATATATCTTGAGCTAACTGAAAATCAGGTCTATTTCTCAGCAAAAACAATCACCTTGGTCTTTAGATTGATCAGTTAAAAAAAATGACCACCTCTTTTTATGTAATGCTATTTCTGACATAATGTGGCTTAGGGGGGTTAACACATACCCACAAGACCGTGTTTGGGAACCACTGCGCTAGATGCCTATTTTCTCGGTAGATTTAACTGCTCGTGATGTAATTGTAATTGTTCAGTTGGGAAGAATGAAACGTGATAATGCGGGTAGCTCTTCCTCCGGATCCTGTGAGTGATTTGATTAGTAGCCTAGGCCTAGGCCATAGTCTATTGACGGGGGTGTCATGTTATTTTATTAACCTATATTTAATTGGACAATTTCAATTTGGAGTGTATGATGTTGCAAGAAAAAGTTAACATATTGCAATGCACTCAAACGTCTATGAATTAATTCATTACTTCATGTTAGTCTATAGCCTACCTTTTTCCGTAGTGCAGTGGGCAACAAGTGGGCCTACGAACAAATTAGATAAATAAATAGCATAATATTTATATTATTATACCATTTATATGATATAATAATAAATGGTAGCAATAATGCTAATAACAGATTAAAAGGATTAAAAACTCACAAAAAAAGAACCCTGAAAATGCCTCAAAATTATAAATCTGTATCATTTAGGCTTTTCTAACTATAGGGCTAATTACTGCAATTAAAGGGTAACTAACCCCACTGTTTCAGCCTATCTCCACCTACGAAACAATTTAGAAAAATACTTTGTGGGGTGAGCGAGAGAGGGGTGGGGGTGGAGGAGCTGTGTCCATCGTCATTTGCATAAATTAACATAGGATTGTGCAAATTATTTCGGATAACTCGAATCTAAATGTCAAACTAGATGTTGCACATCAAATATGAATCAAGATTCAGCAACTGCATGGCCTATTTCTCTCCTCAAATATCTTCAGAAAAATGTATGGACTATATAGGTGGAATAAGAGTTTATGAACAGGACGCAACGTTGTACCGGTTTAAAAAGTGGAGCCAAAACTAAAGTAAGGTAGTGGGTCTAACCAATCAGGTGCCGGCTGTTTCCGTTGTGGGCGACAACAATTATCCATATGACGTAGAGGTACCTCCAAAAAGGTACTCTGACATCACGATTGGGGCGGGGGCAGTGTGGGCAGCAGAAAGGAAATTGCAACCATTCGGGGCAACACAAATACGCTTTTCTTCCAGTTTTTCCTGATTTATGTTATTATTTCAGAATTGTTGAAATAACGGAATGGATTAATACGTTTCATTATAAGGTAGGCATACAAACACGTTTACAGCTTAAAAAAAAAAAAAAAAAAAAAGATCTTGGGTGTAGTTACTCTTTAATGTCCAGCCACAGCCACCGTAGTATGATAACATGTGCCGAAGCCGGTTTTTTTAACATGAGTTGAGGTTGAAATACGAGTAGTCAGGGGGAAAACGCGTGCGATCATTTGCTGTGGTGGAGGCAACTCAGCCAGCAATACACTGCTAAAACTGAACACGCCCCATCAGAATTTAATTTAACAGAGTATCTTTTAAGTAGCAACAGTCAATCAAAATGTTTAGTGTCAAGAATTCGTTTTTTTGTGTTCTGAAAAAATTTCCAAACATCAGTGTCAGGAATTTTGGGTAAGAGAACCCCCACCAACCGGCACAACCCAAGAAAATATGCAGCATGCATGATGCAATGCCATTGCCTATAGCACGCTTGCTGGATATTTACTAACATATTATTGTTCCACATGTTGTTTTAAACTTGTAAGCTGTTTTGACAAATATTTTTATTTATTTGAATCTTAAATGTTTAAACATCGTTTACTGCAAGCGAGATGTATCGAGTGCAAAACTTTTTCTTGAGCATAGACATCTTATATTTGTGCAGAGAAATGTATACCCTATGCAATTTCTTAACAGCTCCGGACGCACGGCCTTGGACGAAGTGAATGTCAAGGGACGTAGTTTGCTGACACTCAAAGATTTTAGCTCCGATGAAATCAAACGGTTGCTTTGGATATCCCGAGACTTGAAACAGAGAATTAAGCATGACGGACAGGTATCTTTTATTAATATATGTCATAGAACTAAAGGAATATAATTACCCAGTCAGTCATACTTCATGACTAAATACTTGATGTAGTGAATATGAATTAATGAATGAGCTTACTGAAAATCTGATCTATGTTGCAGTACCTTCCACTTCTTCAAGGGAAGTCGATGGCGATGATATTTGAGAAGAGGAGCACCAGAACGCGCATGTCCACAGAAACAGGTGTTGCTATAGAACAAACAAAAAAAGTGCAACACGTTTTACCAGCTGTTGAATGAAAGATCGAAAGTGACCATGTGTGGGGAACCATCGTGGTTTGTTTGACTGTTTTGATCATGACATACAGCACTAATTGCAGATTTTTTACTTCAAAAATATGAAGGCCACTTTTGTTACGATCATTTTCCCTCCCTCAACCTGATTTTGTGCCTGTTTTTTATTTACATTTTTTTTTTACCACACCGATGTTTTACGTGGATAAAAGAGCCTGAACCCATTTTGACAGCCTGTCCTGTCCTGGCCTGGGCTGCATTCGAATCCACTTTACCACGCTCCCTTCCCTTGCTGTCTTCCCTCGAGGGAGCTATCTTGTGACACAATTTGCTACGTGCAGCAAGCATACTTAAACCTCCCTTGCAGAGCACCTTTTAAGTTAGCAAATTGCGCCACTTCGAGGGAAGACAGCAAGGGAAGGGAGCGTGTAAAATACAGCCCAGCTCTCTTCCGGGTGCTCACTAGAAGTGATGAATAGGGAGGGTCAAGGCTGAGCCTTTACACAATAAAAACTGCGGGGTTTGCGGATTCCTGCGCGCTTAGTCTGCCAGTGATCGCGTTCTCCCAGTAAAGAAATTTACACAGACCGATTTTGGGATTGAACAGTTTAAATGTATTCATTTATTAAATTTTTTATTTTTATGTTTTCCAAAAACCATGTCAACCTTCTAAAAAGGCCCATATTACCCTCATACCAGCCATTGTAAAGCTGGCAGGTCGACAGAAACGTATGCAAATACCTAACACATCCTTCCTTGCACTCACAAACCATCTACGTCCATCAAAAACAGGCATTCAATTAGAAAAATATGAAAGAAACTCCAGAAAGTGAAGTGTCCATTAAAAGCAGTGTACTTTGTCTTTAAATGTAAACGCAGGGTTTTCACTGCTAGGAGGGCACCCCTGCTTCCTCACCAGTCAGGACATTCACCTGGGCACCAATGAGAGCACCGCTGACACTGCCAGGTCAGTCCGTTGTGTTTCGTTTGCTTTTGTTTGATTCATTCGTTTGTTCCCTTCCTGTTGTGTTTTATCTTTAAGCGTGTCTGCCCTGTGCCTTAATGTGATTGCCCTGTGTCCTATAGTGGATGTGCGTCTGTTTTGTATTTTGTGAGGCTTTTTTTTGACCAATGTTTGTTTTGGGTGTCATATGCTATTGAAAATGTTGAAAAACTAAAAGTATATTTGCAAGGGGTGCTACTTGCAAAAAATGGGTGTCGTTTTAAAAGAAATAACCATCTAGTTTTGTTATGCGAGTCTTTGCCGTTTCATTTATCAATGGCTGCAAAAATGGTTGGAAGTGTGGACCAAATGTGTCAGGTGAGCATCTCGTGTTTCCCTTAAATACTCGCTCAACACCCTGTCGGAACTTGCCGGAACCTGCCAGCCTCAGTGGCACAGCGGGTGGTGAGGGACGGGGGAATTGGCGACACGGCTGCTGGCAGCACGAACAGCCACGTGAAGAGATCGGCGCCGTGCGCTCAGTTGGCGGGTGCTGTGCGAAAACCTGGTCGCCGACAGTGTCTCACAGATGCATTGTGGGTGGCTTGGCTCCTGGAGATCAGAACCTGTGAAGTTGCGCACTTTTAGCATCTAATGCCTGTTCACCATGTTACTGCTGCCATGCAGCCTGTCGCTCTCACTGACTGACTCATCGGGTGCTGGGGGCATGGGGTTTAATCACGAGCTTCAAAACATGCTCGCTTTGTCCAAACAGTTAGGATTTTTAATTTTTTTGCCATTTATTATAAAATGTTGTTGATGATAACATAAATATTGCTCGTCATAATTTATGGTATTACTATTAAACTGGGGTATATAACACTTATATTATATAGCGCCCCTTATCCCTTTTTTACTTTACTCTCTCTCTCACTCACACAACACACACACACACACCAGGGGGGCTGCCTGCCATGCAAGTGGCTAGCCTGCTCATTGGGAGCAATTTGGGGTTCAGTGTCTTGCCCAAGGACACTTCGACATGTGGACATTTAAAAAAGTGAAGGTTCCTCTCAGAAGGGAACTAGCACTACCAGCTCTTATCACACGAGGGCAGTCCTGAACAAGGGTCTTTGAATTCAATGGACCTGTTGAGGTTGCTTTCCTTTTTGTCTGCCTTACTCTTAAATCTAGAATCTAGATGGTGAAGAGAGAATGTGATTCTTGCTGGTTGAATTTTAGGCCTGAAGAAGGTCCATGGTTCCAACTTGACTTGTCTCATTCAACTCATGGTGGTTTTTTTCATTGAGCTAATTTACCTTCTCTCCCACTGCCGAGGCTGTGCAGTCCTTTAAAGGCAGCCAGGACGATTGCTGTCCGCCCGGACCATAGCTGAGTGGTACTGGTTTACGGTGTTGAGCCACAGTGGTCCTAACTGCCGTGTGCGTCTTTTGAAGGGTCCTGTCTGGGCTGACGGATCTCATCCTGGCTCGGGTGTACAGCCACTCTACTCTGGAGGAGCTTGAGAAAGAGGCGTCGGTCCCCATCATCAACGGGCTGTCCGACCTCTATCACCCCATTCAGATCCTTGCCGATTTCCTGACTCTGCAGGTACACCGGGACTCACCAGAACTCACCTCTACAGCAGTGTGGGGAGCATTTCAAGCATTGCCAAAGTTTAGCCAAAGATGAGCAGTATTTCCGATACACATTTGCTTGCGTTTCATAAGTAATGCAGGTTGCTCTCCACTAGCGTCTTCATTAGAGTTTGAAGATTATAACAAAATACCGTTAACTATGTTTTCCCGTCCCTATTTCAGGAAAACACTATTTCTACTATTTAATTTATGATTAATTGTTAGTTAATCTCCAGTCTCATTATTATTAACAACAAATGGTAATGGTGTGTGGATTTATTTTGTTTGTAGACTCATTAAAAGAGTCTGGTGGTCTGTGGGTTAGAACCTTTTTTATTGTATTTTATTTTTTTATTTTTTTTACATCTATTGGTCCAGCAACCATTTAAAAATGTAATTCTGTGTGTTTGTTTATGTGTGTGTATGTATGGTGATAAAATGGGCCTTGATTTATAGGCTGGTTGGCAAACGACCAAGTGCAGATCCATCCCTTTTCAGTGTTTCATAATTTCACACGTTTGTGTCACACAGTCTGTTTACTGTGTTAAATGGATTGGAAAAGGTCCCTGGATGCATGTCGCTCAAGCGTAGAAGTGCATGTAAAGTGTGTGAATGTTAATTTGCGGTAAGTTTTTTTTTATCAAAGTCCCCCTGACCAGGCGATTCCTGGCTCTGATGTTTTGCTTGCAGGAACATTACGGGTCTTTGAGCGGACTGACCGTGTCGTGGATCGGCGACGGCAACAACGTGCTTCACTCCTTTATGATGACCGCCGCCAAGCTAGGCGTTCACTTAAGAGTGGCTACTCCAAAGGTCCGATTCCCTCCCCGCTAGCCGAGAATTTCACCAGGACTCCTGGGTCAAATACTCACCTGGAATACTTTAGCTCTTTAGATACTGGTAAATTCTGAAAATGGCGCTGCAGATTTGTGGTGTTTTCGGTGAACCGTGTTGTTAAGCTCACCAAAATGTGCAATCAAATAAAAAAATATATTTTGTTTGGAATATTGGTGAAAACGGATGCCTTCCCTTTGAATTGCCAGTTATCTGCAGAATCTTGTCTGAAGCATTAAAGTATTTCATATAAACTCTTTGATCCGGATCTAATTGCTACACCAGTGTGTTTAACAATGCACCCCTGACATTTGTTTTTTGATATTTCTTTTGCTTTGTGAAGCTGTTACGCAAAGCAACCAGGTTATGTGGGAAAAATACTTTTTGCTTCATAGATATATTCATATTCATCAGTATACGTAAGGCACTAGTACAAAAATGTATAAATATTTATTAAAAGGCTCTCAACATAGCACTATGATGTGTTTATTTTTTTAGCAGACTGCAGGCCTCAATGCTGTTACATTTCAGCACTGATTACTTGAGTTTATTTTTTAAACATGATATCAACCTTTCCTTTTTCTTAACAGGGTTATGAGCCAGATGGTGGCGTTGTTCAAGAGGCCAAAAATCTTTCAAAGCAGGTGAGGTTAGGTGGGGGGCAGGCCTAAACGATATAAAGCCTCATCTGACCTATAGAAAATGCCTGATCAGGGACCTCAAATGCCAAACCAAGAGGGCAGAACTGTCTGTAGGTTCTTCAATCAACAGCCAATTTACGTCTTAGAAACAAGTGGTGAGGACTATTTACCCAAAGACCGGAGTATATCAGTGCTGGAGTATATCGACAAACCACCAGACACTACTGCCCTCCAGGATTTGAGTTTAAATCCCAGTCCTTGAAGACACACTGAGAGGATGTGCTTAGGAGAGCTTCTTACAATGAGTATAGAAATGTACATAGAAATTTGCATAGAATCATCTAGAAGATGTCTGTGTAACAGAGGTCAGCTCCTGAACGGGTCGTTCGTAGGTTAACATGCTGTTGGATCTGTACAGATCTGTATGTCAGCAGTACTGTGTGAAAGGGGGTAGCTGAACCCTCATAGATGCCATGTACCACGCTGTGTCTCCTCTGTGTCTCTTCTGTGGCTCAGTTTGGGACCAAGCTGTTCCTGACCACCGACCCCATGGAGGCAGCGCACGGCAGCAACGTCCTAGTGACTGACACGTGGATCAGCATGGGCCAGGAGGAAGAGAAGGCGCAGCGACTGAAGGATTTCCATGGTTACCAGATCACCATGCAGGTAGAATAACCAAGGAAATCTCCCATGCCAGACAGCACAGTAATTATTCTTGGTCTCTCTCGCTCGCGGAGTTTTTCTCACCACCGTTTGTGTCTTTCTTCCCACCGGGGAGTTTTTACCTCGTTTACTGTCTGCGGGGGGTGTTCAGAATTTTACCCAATTCTCCTTTTGTTTCTCCTTTACAGCGTCTTTGTGACAGTTCTCTGTAAAAAACGCTATAGAAATAAAATTGACCCAGATACAGTAACTTTGCTTTGCACTGGTGTCAGACGTGATGAGTGAGGCGTGCCTCAATCACTCGCTCTCTGTCCTCTGATCTACAGTGACAGGTCTTTGGGTTTCTTGTCACAATAAAATATGGGCTTTCATTGCTATTAGCGCGCGATATATAACGGCTCATGAAGCTAGATTTATAGTAGAGTAGACATGCCTGTTCATCTCTGGACTGTCGGGTCCTAGCACATAGGCTGCCTGCTCCACAGTGACTGCACAGCTGATCACGGTCTTGTACCTTTGGGCTCCAGACAGGTGCAGTGGCCTCGCCGGACTGGACCTTCCTCCACTGTCTCCCTCGCAAGCAGGAGGAAGTGGACGACCAGGTCTTTTACTCGCCACGCTCGCTGGTCTTTCCCGAGGCAGAGAACAGGAAGTGGACCATCATGGTAAACCTCCTCTGGAATGTTTCCTTTTTTTTCATGGTTACTTTTCACACAGAAACTATATATATATATATATATATATATTTAGGGCTTTTTAAGCTTTATTGGACACCACAGTGTAGAGACACAGGAAAAATGAGGAGTGAGAGAGAGGGAGAGACATGCGACAAAGGTTGCATGGTCCGATTTGACCCGCTGACGTCGAGCCTCAGAATGAGCATGTGGATAGTGCTCTGCAGGCTACACTTCTTACAGAGACGCCCCACACAGAACATTCTAGCTTTGGGGGGGAACGGTAAGGATGAAGAAATGCATTCTTGCCAAAGATTCTTACCGCACACCTGACCAATTAACTAAAGTGGCACAATGGACCCTTTGCGACTCTGCCTTTGACCTCTCCAGAATAGGATAATAGAATATATATTTTCTATAGCAGGTTCTAAGCCATTTGGGCTTCTTGTTTACAGCAGTTTCCTGGTGTCCAGATAGACTACAGGTTTGCTTTGTTTGTGCGTGTGGATATTGGGATAAGCTTTCACGAATGAATAATATGTTGAACTTCATGCAAAAAGAAGAGGGGGGGTGGTTTTGTTTGTTTGATTGTTATTTGCATAACATTTAAAATGAAGTGGCACTGAACAGACTTTAGTCATGTCTGTTAGTTGACCTATGCTGATGTTTTTCTACAGCCGATATTAAGGCCCGCGCGACATTGCCTGTCACAGGGAATGAACACTATTGTCTCGCTCTATCAGAAACTAATGGAAGACACTACACAAAAGTGCTTCAGCGTACTCACAGTACCGCAAGGTTCAAGCTGGTTCACACAGCTTTAACAGCACCTATGGGTGTTGTCTGAAACACTTACCAGCTAACAGACGTACGGTTTTTTATTTAACATGCATTGCTATTAGAAACTGGTTCTTAGAGTGCTTCAGAAAGGCCAGTGAGCAGCCTGTTGTAAAAAGGTTCCCAGGGAAAGTGTCTCATTAATGTGCCAAGAGCAAACCAGGCCAATGTCTGTTACAAAGAGGATTTTTGAATAACTGGTACATCCAGGAAAGCAGTGTCCACTGTGTCTCTTACGAGAACCATTGATGCCTTTTTAAAATGAGGCCGTCGCCTTTCTAAATTTAGTTAAGATGTCTCTGTGTTATCTGTTTCAACCCTCCCACCCCCCCCAAACACACACACACACACTCGCGCACACACACACCACACCCACATCATTAATTTAATTCTGTAACATTATGTGGAAATGAAAACTAATTGAACACAAGAAAAACTGTTGGAGAATGTAAAGGTCAGGTCACTGCAGACACCCAACATTGACCACGGCGTTTTTAATAAAGTGAGGGTCTTACCTGTAAGTGTTCACAATACATTGCATATTGAGCCTTATACGGGACACCAGCATGCAGAATTCAGAGCCTGGCTGTGAAATGCAATCACACCTCATGAGCACACAGCGACTCATTTAAAATGGGGTCAGTCAGTTACAGTCAATATGAGAACAATGCCGGTTATGCTTCAGTCAAATATTCCAGTTTATTTTTGCATTGAAACGCTGGCTTACTGTACACAATGTTCGATCAGATCCTGCACAATAATCTCATCCATTTAAAAAAATAATAAATGCAAAAAATTTTACATATGCTGTATCATTTTTAAAAACATGTTAGAATGTCTTTCCTTTATTAATGATCATCCCGTGGAACATGGATGAAAAGGAAAAATTCCCCAATTTGTACCTGGATATTTCAGCCCTTCAGACAATTTTATTGAAACTTAACCGCTTCCAAGGGCAGTTTCTGATTATGTGGACCATTTGTGTGTTCAATTTTGCTGTCAAGAGACGAGTCATATGTGCAAAAACCAGATGTATGTTTTATTGTAAAGGCAGTCCTTGATAAACTGACACACGGCCCTGTTTGCTTGTCTGAAGTGCATGACTGGAACGGGTCATGAATTAAAAACACTATGAAGATATCTGCTAATATAAATTATGTGCTACATTTTTGTGGTTGTATTCGCTAAAGATCTTCATCTAAATGCTGTATTACTTTTGCCTGCTTCTAGGGTCTGATGGTTGCCCTGCTGACAGACTACAAGCCAAAGATGCCAACGCTACAGTTCTGAAGTACTGAAATAGCATATATTTCATAAGGATCCGCAATTCTATCCAAGTATTTACATTAAAATAAATTGAGAAAACGACGAGACATTTTTGCTTTTTTTTTCTTTTTTTCCCCCTTTAATTTATGTATGTGGGTTTTGGCGGAAGACGTTGAGAAGTGTAATTTAATTTGTATAGTTTCACTAATGACTGGTATTGTACTATCTACGCTCAATTAAATAAAATTATGCCCAATACGGGGTGTCACTGAGGGGGAGGGCAGTTTGTGTCTTTATTGGCCAGAGGGCCGAGGGCGGCTGCGCTGTGAGAGACTGCGGAGGACCAGCTTAGCGAAGCCCAGTGGAGAATCGCAGCAACGCAAGTCTTCCCAAAACTCTGCCCTTCGCTTTACTGTATTATGGCATCGAGGAGAATGGAGACTAAACCAGTGATAACCTGCCTGAAAACACTCCTCATCGTCTATTCCTTCGTGTTCTGGGTAGGTAAATGTCCGATTTGAAATGTGTTTCTCGTAATGAATGTATTTTTCGGACAGTAGGTTAATCTACTTTTGAAACGATGCGATAGTGTTCTTTTTAAAATGCATGTCCGTGTTTTGCACTGGCACTACTAGAAAACAAGTGCATGTAGCCTATGCAATTCCAATGAGGGCGGCATCGTTCTGCTACCGCTAGATCCACTAAATTTAGTGGATCTATTGTTCGTTTATTTGAATGGCTTTTATTTGTCGTTATGAACGATTTAATGTAATGACACAATAATTCCCTCCATTGTCAGGCTATTGTGCAGTTATGTTCTGAAGATATCCGGAGTAGAATCGTTTCCTTCTTGATGAAATAAACGAGAAAAAACTCGTATTCTTATACACAGAATGCTAGTCGCATATTAGGCTAATGTTTGTTCGCTGGCTAATGACCTTAATAAGCGTGGAAAAAACCACAAGGATGACGGGTTCTCCGCCAAAAAAAGCGTCCGCGCTTGCCAACATGATGGGGTTTTATGTGCGCAGATGTCATTCGTGCACAGCATCATTGATAGGCTATACTTCGGTACTGTTAACCTCGGAGTAAAAGCAGTGTAGCTGGGGAGATTGTTAACGAACCCGATATTGATGTCTGCTTCTTCGACACCGCCCTTGCTGCTTTCCCGTTACCTCCTTTAGGATGTATGCTACTGTGTTCAATCATGCAAACATGATGTGCGTCCGGATCGCTGATGCCACGATTCAAGCTTACTTTCACGGATTGTTGAGCTCCTAGATTACATAAATCGGCTATTGTCTATCCACAGTTTATATGTTTGCCGGACAGAAATAAACTATATCTGCTGTAATTTACTGCTCAAGCAATAGAGAAGAGTAGAGTCATGTCGGGAGTCGGCTACGACTCGGCTACGACTCACTACGCGACTCTGGAACTAATTCTGCTAAAGGCTTAGCTATATGAATAGGCAGAAGGGGACCGAAAGCAGCAATAATGATTGAAGTTGTTATTTCCTGAATAATAGGCTATGTGTTACGCAATATTAAATCAGCAGCCAAATCGCTCTTGCAGGCTTGTGTAGGCGTGTCTTGTTGGATGGGGCAAATACATCCGAAAAGTTATCGTAATTAAATTATGCCTTGGAAATTAGTGTGTAATTGCAGTTTTCAGACGACGACTCTGTCAAGAGTAAGATGTTGATTTCCGATTGATTTCAGAAATCAAGAAATCCGGTTATGCTGAAGAGGCAGAGAACGATTACTGCTGCAGTATAAGTGTATTTGAATATAAACCTGAAGTGAGAATGTATAGTCATAAAACGATTATGGGGGCTACAGATTAGGCTAATGTTCAAGACCAGGCTTGACAGGGGTACTATGTGTATTCTGCTGAAAAAATAACAATACCTGACGACCTGTTTCTATTATTAAAGGACAAAACTTTTGTTATGGTTGTTTAAAAAAAGGACAAAAATGTGTGCATACACATAAAAAAATGTTCTCAAGTAGAACATATTAGCTTGTTTTAAGTTACTGTTTGCTTGTCAAGTGAAATTGTCTCACCCCATTGGCAAGTCTTGAAATGAGTCAAACTGTCTCACCTCATTGGCAATCTTTTTGTCTTATTTAGCAAAATAAATAGAAATAGAATAGAAATAAGATTTGAACCCTTGTTGGGTTGAGAAGGACAGATCCACCCTCGTCTTGTAATAAAGAGCCAATCCAGTCAGGAAAACGCTTCACACTTGATCCAATCATAAGGGTCTTTATTTCTGCAGAAAGATCATGCAAAAACATGCAGAAACATGATTTACAGTGATCTTTCACAGGGACTGTGCAAACGTGCGTGCCAGTCTGAAGGACAACCACATCATTAGGCAGAAAAGTAAAACTTCCATCTACATACTCCCTTATTGCTTTTGTGTTCAAGGACTGTAGGAGTTGAGGATATATTGACACTTTGTTCCCGTGATTGCCTCGCCAGCCGTTATTGGATGGAAAATAACAAGCAAAGTTGAATAAGACAGAATACATCATGTTATATAATCTATAAAGAGAAATATTATAATAATAATATAGATTAAAACATGTTAACCCTTCCCCCTCTTATTATATTTTGGGTCAATTTGACCCTATTCAATATTTGACGTGTGTGTGCGTGTGCGTGCGTGTGTGGACTGTACATGCACATGGGACTAAGACTGGCGAATTATTACAGTTTATTACAAACCGCATCTCGGGTTATCTGTCATAGTGCCAGTGGATTTATCCAGTGCAAACTGAGGATATTAACCTTTATTAAACAATTCATTTGTCAGTTTTTTTGTACCTTTTATTAGTATGAAAAAGTTTTTTTTGGGTCAGATCTCTAGGATCAAGCAGTCCCACAGCTAGTTTGACACGTTGATTTGAGTTACTAGTCTAATGATCCTAAATCACTCAAGGCCTCTTTTTACAATAGTCAGCCTGTCAGAAAGTTATTGTGTAGTGCCACAAATGCCTTGTGAGGTGGTGAAAGTAGCAATGGTCCCAGACTGGGGCTCATGTCCCCGGTGAAATAGTTTTGGAGTTTCCATTAAAATGGATCCCTCCCACCCAAATCTCAATAGCTGGAATTTCTTTGAGATTAAAGTTTAATTCTTACCAATTCTAATACATCATTTTTGTTGCTATTTCAAATGACATCAAAGCTTTTGTGTTTGAAGTAATTAGGAGGCAACGCATTTAGGAAATCTTTGGAGTGGGTTTAAGAGAGGATTGACTTTTTCATTTTCCTACCATAAGAAGTTAATTCTGTGATTGTGGATATATGTGACGGGTTGTCTTGCAAGCGATGCTTGGTTGAAAGCAATGTGAATTCAGTGAACACAGCTAAGCAAGTCTTCAAATTGCATGCAAGGATACTGTCAGCAGTTACTTTTGATGAGAAAAAAAAAAAAAGGACTTTTGGCCATTTATTGCACTTCATCTTTTTCATGCATATTTTTTATTTTATGAAACTATACAAAGTGCACGAAATGTGTCTTCAAACAGATTCATCTTGTGATTGGTAAAATGCTGCAGAAATCCCCATGTATTCGCTGATAGGCTGTGAATTGGGGGCGTTCTGATGGGCACTGGACCGTCACGTTTTCCGCAGCTCCCGCAGGTCATCGCCAGGGCAACAGTGAAGTGAGCAGAGGTCAAGTTTTGTGAACTGTGTAATTCCTGAAACACTTCACCCCATGTTCCAAATTTACTACACCCCCCACCCCTTGCAAGTCTTAATTTCTGAGACAGGAATGCAACAATTCCTTCTGGCCCGCCGCTGTGTCTTGTCAAAAATAGTCTTTTAGCTCACTGTCTTCTTAACTGGGAGCTGTTCAACTGTTGGGTTAAAAGAAATGTGGCCAGTTTTTCGTTACATGGCCGAGGCTCAGCATGACTATTCTAGACCACAGAGTCCTTATCTGCTGTGGGCACCTTGTATGCAGCGCTCAGAAAGTCAACCGGCGCCGTGCCAAAATTAATCAGACACATCGCTGGTACAGAGCTGTTTGAGAAGAGAGAACCTGTGCGATTGGCCCGCCCGAAAATCCCATCTGGTTTCTCTGAGACGGAGACGGCAGAACAGAGCAAAGCTAACCGCATGAAAATGTGCTTCTGTCAGGGAACACAAACCATTTTTCAGGTCATGAAAAGAATTTAAAAAAACATGATTTGCAAAAATCGTTCTATAAGCAGTTTAACTGTCAACTTTTTTCCCGTTCACATTTACGGTTACCAAGTACACTGCAGAATTCAACATTAAATCCAGTTTACAATCCTGCATTGAAAAAAAGAAAAAAGAAGAGAAAAATAAATGCAACGTGTTATTGCAGGAACATCCAGACGCTCGGTTGTTAAAATCCATCAATATTGGCCTCGTATAGAACACTGTTCCTGACGGGTCAATTTAAAGGTCAAGTCTCCACTTTCACTATGTGTCTAACAGGAGAGTGTTAATTTACTTCATTTACTCAACACTACTACATGAGCAAAAGGCAATTTCGCATCCAATAGTGTACCTTTTCAGACCCGCAAATCAAAAGGAAAAGCAAAGCCTATTCATTAAATTTGAGTGTTGTACAATGTACACCCAGTTAGCCCTTTGTAGCTTTGGAGAATGGGTCCTGAATTGGGTCTGCTACATGGTGGTTAACCTGTTTGTGTCTGCAAATTCACCTCAACTGCTCCCTGTGTTTTATTTAAATCTGTCACTGCTGCACTTCTCCTCGCTTCAGCGAAACCACAAAACCACCCAGCTGATGCTCTCGGGCGAACTCGCTTTTGAGAGTGAGAGTGTACGTAATGTTTATGGTCGTTTCTGCTGCTCCAGCTTGATTAATCTGCGGAAACTGGAAATTCCACCCTGTGGCACTTTAAGTGGTAGCCACGCTCATTTTAACTGCATCGCACGCATTTAACTCGTGAATCGCCCTGGGATACACACTGTCTGCAGCCCTTTCCCCAGGAGTGCTGGTGAGCACTCCCATTTTCACTAGTGACCCAGTGATGGAATATCGGCCCTATTTCTGGAGGGAAAAATGGAATAGGAGAATTAGAAAATAGGACAGAGAGACCCCAGTGCTTCCAGGGAGAGCTAGAGAGAAACTGAGAGTTAAATTAGAGTTATAGAAAGGAAGAAGGAGAATGTGAGAGAGAGCGTTTTAGAGCTTACTCTCCTGGGGTAACGGGGTCAGGGTTGTACAGGGCTCTGTGGCCCAGGCACGGATGGCACCGCCATCCAAAACTGGAAGCCTGGCTTCCGTTGTCCGGGAGACGGACTGAACAGATGCCGACCCTGGAGATACGGACAGACGCGTGACCGCCTGACCCCCTGCTCCCATTTCCCGTCCCAGACGCTCTCTGCCCTCGGGGCAGGAAGGAAGGGAGCAGAGCTGACTAGACGAGAGCAGACCGGCGTGGCCTGAGTATCGGCGACCGACGAGGCCGTCTCACCCTGCATTCGCACACAGCAGCTGGAATTGTTCCCATTACACATGTGAAAGTGTTTGCTTTGCACTGACAACAAAATAGCCCTTTCCACCCCTAAAACCTAAAAGACATTTCAATCATTTTTTTTAAAACTCTTCTGGTACTCTGGTAAAATATTGTTGCAGATGAAGGTGCTTTTTTGTTAGCAAAGCATTTCCATGAAGTTTGCCATTTAAAAAAATTTAAAGTGAACAAAAATGTAGTGTTGTTGTCAATTACAAAAACTGATCATAGGGCCTGAAAATGTAGGGGGGGGAGGGGGGGGTCAATTTGATAAATTCCTCATAATTCCCTGACTTGACCTTCTCTTATATTCTGCCTTTGCCTTGTCTCTTACATTTTGCCTAGTTCAGATGACTGTGTTTTTCTGTTACTTTAGTGCTCCAACTGAACATAAGTATATGTAACCCTACTGCACAGTAACTGACAGTCCAGGCTGTTATTAGCAGTATCATGTCTAATTAAGGTGCAGCTGCCTCTTGGGGGAGGGGGTGTGGGGGTTGTAGTTTTTTGTTTGGTTGTGTAATTTAACATTTTGAAGAAAAACAGTAAGGGATTGATGCACCTTGTACACCTAACGGCATTACCTGTGTCATGGTTCTTAAACACAGAGAGAGAGGGACCAGGGCCCAGTACAGGGAGAGAATAAATTAAAGTGAATTCTTCTGTGACCGGGCGTGCAAAGCAGCCTGTCGAAAAAAGCTTCCGGCAGTGAGAACTGAGTGTTTTCACACAGCGAGTGAGCTGTGAAGTGTTTTCACATAGCGAGCGAGCAAGTAAGAGCGGTCAGGATGTGAGATAATTTACCACCCCGTACCCCCCCTCCTCCTCCTCCTTTTGCTTCCTGTCCCCTGCCCCTGTGTATTACTGTGACTGTGGCCTCATTGGCTTGGATTAAACTGCCATCAATCGTCAACTTTGACACGCAGAGAAATTCTGAAGAATTCTCAATTTCTTAATATAAAGTTTAGCTTTTCTTTACATTAACACAGCATAGTCTACCAGCACTGCTTCAAAAATGGAGTGCATTCAACCACTTTGAGTGAGATGCACGTCTTACTTAAGATAGCGGTTTCTCCCGTTCTTCTTAGAGCGTGAGATCTGCAGTGTGTCTTGCCAACGTGAGCCACACTGCACACCAGTGTGGTTGATGTGCGCTAATTGTATAAGACAACACCGGAAACGCGCGCTGCTGATCGTAATCTTTTTTCACAGTAGATGTTTCCATTTACTCCCGCCTTGAAAGTGGTAAATAGACACTTTGCTGTGGTGTGGCGGTGGGAGGGGAATGGCGGGGCCATTGTGCAAGGCCGTGATTTAGCAATAACATATACAAGTCCAAAGGGTACGATGGTTCATGGTCCTTTCATTTCTCTCAACTCTTCTAAGGAAAGAACCATAGTTTACTCGGCCCAAAATGGATTGATAAGGCATAGGGTCAACCACTGGTTGATCTCTGTCCAACAGGTACAGCTTACTGTACCAGATAAAGACAGAAAACTACTATTTTAAAAATACTTTCAAAGCCAGTAAAATTTTAAAACACTTCTGCAGTTTATGTTATTGACACTTTTACTAAATAAAACATATAATCGTGTGTGTTTGAGGCCACCGCTGTCCACAGTTCTGCAGGTCTTACCAGCTTCAGGAGGAAACAGGAACTCAGTACAGCGGCACAAGGACAGGATGAGATGTTCTGTTGCTCCTCACATCTACAAGCATCACACAGCAGTACTGTACCGCACTTTCTGCCATTCTGAGAGCCATTCATTTATACAATGCGGTTTAATATCTGCTTTGGCCGTTTTGATTCAATATACTGGGCCATCTGTTTAAGAGGTTTTCTGTGCTGTTCAAACCACATCAGCCCTTGCTATCCAGATGAGATGATCAACGCACAGGACAAAATATGCTAACGGCAACGAGCCTTTTCACACTTGGCCGATGATCCAATGGCCTGGATACTGGATCCCGGTTCAGAAAATCAGAAGGATTAACAAAGTGTCATTACACAGTACAGCCAAGTCTGTGCCACACGTATACCTGTAAACTTTGTGTGCATAAAGATCACATCTGTGTGATGTGGTCATATACAGTGAACCGTCTCGCTCAACCATATACAACACTGTGCATTTGCTGTGTAGAGAGAGAGGCCTTATCAGTGCTTAGTTCCAGAAGTCTATTATCTTTTACCCAAACTGTGCATTCAGATATACTGTTTTATAAGACCGCCTCTGATTGGTCTGTACATCTGAACCAGGCGTGGCTGTCACCACGGTGCTTCCACTTCCAGGACTGAATGTACAGTTTGTCGGCAAACCCCATGGGCTGAGGGGGGGGATTGGGGGGTCAGATCTCCAGAGTTGAAAGTTGCCGAAGTCTCCTTTGAGAAGCTCTTGTACCTGAGATATGATTATGATTTATGAGTGTAGGAATTATGGGGGGGGGGGGGGGGGTGGGCATAATTGGGAAGCAGGACTATCATTTGGGTAAAGTGCAGATTTGCAGAATGAAAGGGCAAAGCCTCAGGATTTATGATTTATGAGTGTAAGAATTATGGGGGGGGGGCATAATTCAGTGCAGAGGCAAAGGAATTGCAAACGCCACCCGCAGGGTAGATTCTCTGAAAAACAGGTGGAAGTTTTTTTGTGTTTATTTCTCAGTAAAACATACCATAAAATACAAAATAATTTAGTAGTTTTCAGGAAGAAGTTGGTCATGGTTTTGAAAATGATGTCAGGGGGAAGGGGTGTGATTGGGCTTACTGCACCAAGCACAGGTCAGATCAATGGCTTGAGGTGTTGGATCAAAAATGTTTTTTTACATCCCATACCCCCCCAAGGGTTTTACCCTCTCACATGACAAAATGAGCAACTTCTCAAGGCAAATATTGAAATTAAGCGCTTCAAAAAGTTGTATTTGTTCTTGACAAAAAAGTGTGTTTTATGTGGCTGAAAGTTGACATTGGAAAATCACGGCACGCTTACTTTAACTATAACCAACTTTAACCAACACACACTGCTTTACAATATGATACTTGTAGCTTGTGTGTGTAGCTTCATTTCAGACCAAATGTGTTCACCACCTAGCAGATCAGTTGGTGGCTTTCTAAAGCTTCAACAGTCAATTTAGGCCTTGGGCCACAGTGTGTGAACTTAATAGCCAATCAGTGACTTAAATGAAGCATTTAACCAGCAGACACCGTGGCCCTGCCGGTCTGGAGGTTGAGATCCGAGCTGTAAGGGTTTAAATGTGATCAGAGAGGAGAGAGCAAAGTCCAAATCAGGATGTCCAGGGGTAGTTGTTTGTTGGTGGTTTTCTCATTTCAGATGTTCACCCTCCATTAGACAGCATTAGAGCGCCTGCCTTCGTCCACAGCAGCTCTGATGAGGTCATTTTCCACCAGACTCATCACCAATAATCAGTCACTGACCTGTTGGTAATGTTATTTTCCATTGTATCGGTGTGCTTATAGTGTTTGCCTCTGGTTTTTGTCCATCTACCTTTTTGTTGATGGAGATCTCTTCTGTTAAAAGGTTTGGTCTTTTAGTGACGGTAACTCATTAACCCTCAGAGGGGCTGCTGTCTGATTGGACGAGAGACACAGAGGAACAAAGACTTCAGTGCTGTCTATTAACATTACATTACATTCATTTAGCAGACATTAAGTCTGGTAAGGTGGAGCACTTGTCCATAAACTGACAAAATTACAAAATGGTGTCTCTCCAAGACTGGAGAAACTAGATTTGCATAACATAAAATGTTTGATCAGGAAAACAAACTGTTGTAAGCTCATTCTTTTTCTGCTAAACCTGTTTAAATAATCTATGCATTGTTGACTCTTCAAATTTAAAAAAATATTCCTAATATCAGTGCAAACCTCATCTCTGAATAAGGTACACATGAGCTCTCCTGTTCTGTTCACTGATCTCTGAAATAGCCCAAAATAGTTTATGTAATACAATTTGTTAATCCCTTTGAAATTGCATTTAAATATTTAATTTAATCAGATCTTCTCCACGTCTTCTACTGTTTAGATTTAGTCAGAGTGAACATTAATTTTCATTGGTACCTGGCTTCATCTATCTAATGACATTTTTGTTTTCTCAAACTACTACTACTGCAGTTAATCATTTTGTGAACGCTGGATTCAAATGTAGCCTTTCAGCTGTACTTAATCATGGTGAAAAAGTTAAAATATGGACATTGTGTTCCACGCCCCTGTTTTCCCCATTCCTCTTGTCCCTAAGCATCAGGGAGAGGCGCCGGGTCACATGGGTAAAGCCAAGAGGAAAATAACTGGTTTCTCAGCCATGAATCATATTTGTCACCTGAGCGCCAAGATCTTTGAACAACACCCCAGTACTTACATTTGACCTTAATTTCCTGAACTGTTCCAAAACTGCACTGATAATTAGGTACACGTTGTAAAGTGTACAGTGAATGCCAAAGATTATGCTCAAATCCAGCTTCGCTAAAGCATCCAGGTGTCATAGCATGTAGTTTACACTGTGTGAAACAGAGTGGGTAGAGGTGGTGAGACTGCAGTGTGTGAAACAGAGTGGATAGAGGTGGAGAGACCACAGTGTGTGTGAAACAGAGTGGATAGAGGTGGAGAAACTGCAGTGTGTGAAACAGAGTGGATAGAGGTGGAGAGACCACAGTGTGTGTGAAACAGAGTGGATAGAGGTGGAGAAACTGCAGTGTGTGAAACAGAGTGGATAGAGGTGGAGAGACCACAGTGTGTGTGAAACAGAGTGGATAGAGGTGGAGAAACTGCAGTGTGTGAAACAGAGTGGATAGAGGTGGAGAGACCGCAGTGTGTGAAACAGTGGATTGAGGTACAGAGACCGTAGTGGGTGTTAAACAGTTGGATAGAGGTGGAGAGACCACAGTGTGTGAAACAGTGGATAGAGGTAGAGAGACCATAGTGGGTGTTAAACAGTTGGATAGAGGTGGAGAGACCGCAGGGGGGTGGGATTAACTAGGCAGCACAAGCAATTAGCCTGTGAATGTGGAATTTAAAGATGGCCGAGGAGTCAGTCAGTAGGTTTGACTCGTCGACTCGTTCTGTCAGACCCCATGTAAACTCCAGTCACCTTTGTGACCAGCTTACATTGACCTGCTAATGAAAGTTGACCTATAATTAAACTACAGCCACAGAAGGATGGACGCTAGCAGCAGTTAGCACTGCTTTGCACACTGTCACAAGGGCACGGTTTAAACCACTTTCTTTGCCCGTGTGCAATCGCACATATCTCTCTGCCAGCAGTGAGAAGGAGACACCCTGCTGAGAAATGGGCGTGATATGCAACACAACTTCTAGAATGACGTATAAAACGTTGTTGCCTTTAGAGCAGCAACCTGTAATAGATTCTCTCCTGTTACAATATTCTTTATTATTTTTGTTATTATCATTTGCAGTATTTTGCTGTTGTTATGTCATCTGTCACAATGCTTTTATTTACAGAATGCATATTGTCAAACGCGTGTGTCCCCCAGGTAGAAGCGCATGCCTTACTCACAATGACAAATTCTACCTTTTCTGTTTCTCAGCCATTAAAGCTGTGTTTCCAGGACATTCAAGCATTCAAACAAAAGTTTTCTTTTGTGTGATTTCGGTTAGTGACCTGACACTTTTTTTGGGGGCGGGGGGGGGTTTAAAAGATTTTGCTAGACTCTAAATAGTTAAAGTATTTCACATACTGAAATATAATTTGACGCACAATGCAACACCAGGGAGAAAATGTCTCCAGAGACCGTTTTGTAAAGCTTTTGCAGTTGCTTTGAGGCTGGTGTAGCATTTGAAGTCATTTCTACTTGGGGCTCCATTTTGTCTTCTTCCCCTGACTTTACTCACATGCCTTTCCTGTTATCATGTTTGCACGCAGATCACAGAAGCAGATAAATTCTCCTGATTTCCCGTTAACATGACCTCTAGTTACATTGACTGTTTCAAGATCCTTTCAAAAATGTTATTTGACTAGTATGAAAAAGATGAAAGCATCTCAAATGTCTTATAGTTCTGCATAAAATATGCAATGCGGTATACAGACATGGAACTTTGGCAGTGTAGCCGCACAAGTGGATCAGGGGTTGATAGCTGTGCCGGTTGATAGCTATGCCAGCCAAGTCCTTTTCGTTTTTTTGAGAGCAAATCATGCCACAGGCTTATTGCTGGAACGGCCTGTGAGGTCTATTGAGATTCACGGCCCAGAAGCTTCCCTACAGCAGGGTGCTGCAAGGGAGTGCCAACGCATCGTAACTTTGATTAATAAGCGGCTAACGCACAGGAAGATTTACTCTGTCACCATTAAATGGCTCGTTTCATCACTGTTGTAAAAATTTCTGTGGAGAAAAAAAAGGCAGGGACAGGACTGTGAGCGCTCTGCTTGGCGCTAGGTGTGGACCTCTTATACAATTGTCAACACATATTCTGCGTCAGCACTGTTAGCTCCTTCAATCTCGAAGAGGAAAGCTTATTGTAGCAAGCGTGCAATTAAAGATCAGTGGACCTGTCAGGGCTACGATTACATTTCAGCCCTGATCTTGTCTCATGCGTGTGTTGATACCTCATTACACGGGCCAAGTTGTGTTTCTCAAACAATTAGCTCAGAGTAGTTTGACAGACTTCTGGCTTGTTGGGTGTGGCAAATTAGCCTCACACAGCTTCTACAGTAATATTTTTATTTATCTTTAATATTAAAATATATATATATATACGTATACGTATATGTATATGTTGTAGTGTTCCAGTACATGTAAAGGTATTTTATCACACAGCTGTGTCCCTGTGACTGATTGGCCAGCCTGGTTTGGTTCCCTCAGTTCCATTCCATTCCAAAATCCGCCAGTGTTGTGACAGACTAACCCACAGACCTGCAAAAAACTTCAGACATGGGCCTACGATATGGAAATGGGCAATCTTCATCACTTAACTGCAGTGGGAAAACCGTGCTGTGTTGGGATCTCTGCTGTATTCTGTAGATGTCACTTTGTGGGATCTGTCTGGTGTTCTTTGCAGCCTTCAGCAAAAAAAGTCTTGTTTTTGTCAAGGGGTAGAAATGGACAAATTCAAATATTGAGCTTAGTTTTCCTAATATTGAAAGTTCTCTGCATTTTGCTTTTCTGAGCTCTTGTGAATATTCGCGGGGGGGGCTGTAAGACAGAAGGGTAGAGCACAGAAGCATATGATTTTCCATTTCTAAGGAAGGAAGGAAGGAAGGAAGGGAAACGAGGAACAGAGAACTGAACATCTGTTAGGGTAAATAAAAGGTCTGTGCCAGAGGTCACACATTGCACACAGCAGTGCTTGTGATGTCATAGGGAACACTGCTATGTCACCCAGTGTCCTTGCAGAAGGCTGTCCAGTAGATCTCCGTTTGTTTAGTCCTACATGGAGACTCCTGATAGCTACAAAAAGCCACTGGTGAAGAAGAAAGCTTTCTTATGAATGAGCTGCTATTTGCTGTTGACAAGGACAAGTGTAAAAGATATATAAGCCCAGTGAGCAAAAGGTAGACATCTAGACGGGTGTAAATCTTGGTTGAGTGACGTTTTGACATAAACAGGCTAGGTGAACCGCAATATAGCTCAGGTTTTAGCCGGATATAGCCTGGTTGAATCGTAGTTGGCTAGAAAACTTTTGCTTTTCAACTAAATGTAGCCGTGGTTTTCACAACAAAAATGTCCGCTGGGAGAGGTTATCGGATACCTATTCTCCATATTAATTTTTCCCCAGATGAAATGGGCTCATTGCCATTTAGCTACCACTGATTCTCGCGATTTATTGAAATTAAACAGATTTTTCATGTGCTTGTCATTGTCTTCTTTCTGTGTGCTTTGTGTTGTAATTAGATGTGCGTGCCTGCGGCTGCTTAGAAACCCAGTCACAATGCAGAGGCTCTGCTCTGAGACAGTGTATGAATAGGGGCTCAGGTCTTGAGGAAAGAGACCTCAGGCTACCTGGGTCCCCACAGTCCCTGTAAGTTACTAAGAATGCATAATGACAAGCACGGGCCATTCATTTACCGTCTGGCAAGCTGTTCCACAAAATGACAGCTATTTGCGCGAAAATACTTCTTGATATCAATGCAGAATTTACCTTTAGCTAATTCTCAACCATGTTTCGTTGTACATTTTACAATTTAGCCATTACGATTTGGTATTTTTAGCCAAAGCGAAAATGTACTGTATGTCACCAGTGTGTTGACAGAATTCGACTTGAAAAGTGTTCTGTCGTTTACTTTAAGTTCTGTTAAATCCATCAAAGGATCACACCTACAGAGTCACGAGCCCAGTTCCATGACCGTTATGCTACACTGCAGTTGAGGACATGGGTTTGACACGGTGGCAAACGCAAACCTGAAGTCCTCCAGCATAATGTGCAGTTGCCACAGTAACTGATTTTTCTAACTTTGAACTGCAACGCCTGGTTTCTTCTGTCTCCTTACTGCTTCGAGACTCTTTTCTCGGTGAAGAGTGAAAGGATCAGTGAGGGCTCTTTGGAGAATTGTGCAATTTTCATAAGTTGTACATTATGGTAATAAATCTTTTCGCGAATGGTGCAGGCATCTGTTGAGCCCTTGAGGAGTGGTTCCTAGAAAAATCTCTTCCATCTTTTGTAGCTCGACTCAAATGTCGACTTGTCATGTCTCACACCAGAGGCTCATCAAAGGCATCAGGGGCATTCCTGGTGCCTGTCACAGATGGAAAGTGACAGGCATGGTACTGTCACTCATCTATAGTATCTCAGAGACAAAATTTAACTTTCCTCAGTACTACATTTGATATTCCTTTGCTTGTCAAGGAATGCTTTTATAATCCTGTATTAATGAATAAAAGTGAATACATTATAAATGTATTATTCCATGTAGAACGAATAATTACCCTGGAGAGAGTGACCGATCTACTGCACTGTCATTCTGTGTCCTCCGCGGAAACCTCCGGTACTTTTCCAGTTCAGCCAACTATCTCTATGCAAGATTTTTTTAAAGTGTCTGAAATGTGGGGCTCTCCTTATTCTGATCTATTCCAAGGTTATGTGTCCTGTGCTCGATAGATCGGGTGAGAGGTTATAAGCTCTTGGAGAGACCTGTCTGTGACATTGCCATTTCTCCCTGGTCAGTACACACCCGGGGCAAAATTAGCCCCTTTGCTTTTCCAGACAAATTGTTGAATATCATATTTTGTGTGTGTGTGTGTGTGTGTGTGTGTGTGTGTGTGGTGTGTTGTTGAGAAGTACTTTGAGGCAGGTTTTTTTTTTCCTTTTTTTTTTGTAATAAAAGTTCTCCATCCTTTGTATCGCATTTTTAGACTGAGATAGAGATAACAGATTCAGGGGCCGTTAAAACACTGGCATTCTTCTTCTTATAGTTAAGTTGGAGAATAGTTTTTTGTGATTTTATGGTTCCCAGCTTGACTATATAGTCAACCAACAAAACACTGGTACATTTATTCAGTGCATTTATGGCATATGTGCTCCATACAGGTGTTCATTTTCAACCCTTTCCTACTTTATTTTGCTCTCAACCTGGTGATTCTGAACTGAAGCACATCCTCTATACCTGTTCGGCACCAAGAGACAAACTGAAGATTGACTGATCCATATATGAGTAAGATGGGCCATCGCCCATCCCATCCACACTCTATGAGGATCTCTGCTGTCCAGATCAGATTTGTGTGTTTAGACAAGTTACATATTTCTTATTTCAGTCATGAAACAATGACCCAAGTCAAAAAATCCAGTACATATCCGATAACTGAACATGTGTTACATCAGACACACGTCATGTGTTCAGGTATGAAATATGTATTGAATTTAGGACTGCATTCATATATTAGTGGTGGATATATTTGCTGTTTATCCTTCAAGGAAAATAGCAGATAATTTATGTGATAAGTGGAACAAAATCAGTTTTGGATCACTTCAAACTGCCTGACTCAACAAAGCCTTTAAGAATGTGTTTGCCCTCAGATTATGAATATTCAGTGTGATACTCTGGCATATACAAGTATGGAACTGTTACAGAGTTAAAGGCCCGAATTTGATGGTGTAAAATGTTTAGAGGAATTCCCCATTAAGGCTGGCGTATTGCTGGAAGAAGAAATGGCTCGCTCCACACACCTGCAAACAGGAAACAGCTTCTGCAGCCGCAGAGCGAGGTCAGGTTGTCAATGACGTGGTCATCATGACCCTGACCCAGCCTGAAGAGCGGCTCTTTTTAAGCGCTCAAAATGGGGGTACTAAAAAGAGCCGCTGCCGTGCATCGTGGCCTATGGCACGGATTGCACAATGGAGACTTTATGAGGCTTGGCCCTTTGCATTTCTAAGAAGACAAGGGGGTGGGGGTGGGGGGGAGGGGGGGTACGAGGGCACCATCTCTGAATGAGAAGAGGTCCTTTTTTATTTTTGCTGTTTTTTCCTGAGCCCAGATGCACACTTTTGCATTCATTCTGAGGACTCTGGGAGCAACCTTAGTGCACAGGCCTGACAGTGTGTGACCCCTGTCCCCATATGGACTGTGTTTATCCATTCCACACACACACACACACACACACACACACACACTATACAATCTCATCAGCAAACACAACTGCCTAAACATGACAGCTGTGGTTTTATTCAGGGGGAATTCATGAATCAATTAAATAATCTGTCTCGTGGTGTCTTGGTGTAGGCTACCCCAGAGGCGAGTAAATGGATAAGAGTGGTTTCAGCGCCACCACAGGACCTTGCATCACCCTCTCTTAATGAGCATCCAGTAAATACCAGTCTTCTGCATTAATGTAATATTCATAGAAAGGGCCAGAGTAGAGTAGAGTAGGGTGGGTTTAATAGGCTTATTTGCTCCCAGATGTAAAAATGACTTTGTTTATGGATTTGTGTGTGTGTTGATTTGTGTGAGTGTGTGTTTCTCTGTTGGAGGAGGATATATTATGTGTGTGTGCATGCACTGAATTTGGTATGTACAGTATATGTGATATACTGTATGTCTGTGCATCTATGATGTATTAATGTTGATGTGTGCGTGCAGGTATGTTTGTGTGCATGTGACTGTGTGTGTGATTCTACATTTGTGTGTGTCTGTGCGTGTGTGCACATGTGTGTTATGTGTGATTATCTGTTTGTGTGTGTGTGTTTGTGTTTATCTGTGTGTGCGTTTGTGTCTATCTGTGTGTGTGTGCTTCTTGGCTTACTCTCAGAATTGTAGTGTAGGAGTAGAGTAGACATTGGTAGGACTTCTGAGAGATGAACTCAGCACCTCAGATCTTGCTGCTTACATGTGACTGAGGTGTGAGGGTGACATCATTATCCTCCTGCGTGCGCACGCACACACACACACACAGAAACACTTCTACGGCTGGCAAGAAAAGCTTTAAAGGAGCAGGCATTACTCTTGAGGGTGACATCATTATCCTCCTGCGTGCACGCGCACACACACACAGACACACAGAAACACACACACACACAGAAACACTTCTACGGCCGGCAAGAAAAGCTTTAAAGCAGAAGGCATTACTCTTGAGGGTGACATCATTATCCTCCTGCGTGCATGCGCACGCACACACACACACAGACACACAGAAACACACACACACACACACACACACACACAGAAACACTTCTACGGCCGGCAAGAAAAGCTTTAAAGCAGCAGGCATTACTTCTTTTTACATGACTTTATTGGCTCTGAATTTCACAATAGATATTTTCAGTGAACTGTATCTGTGCCAAACATCACACATGAATCAGGATTAAACATTTAATTACATTATATTAATTTGGCTGACACTCTTATCCAGAGCGACTTAACAATGGTAAGAAAGAGTTCCTGAAAATACTTATGGCCATTTCTTAGGAAGAAGTAATTTGTTTCAACACAGTATGAAGATGTAAGGCACATATATTGCACAACACTGCCTCTTGTGCTTGCCACATTGTGTCACAGTGATTTTACGTGTTTGCAAAGAAGGTTTCTCCTTTCATTTTTCAAAATTGTAAGTCAGTGTTTCTTTATGGAAATAATATACTGCAATATATTTTAAATATATTGTGAAGATAATTTTGATATATTTACAATATACTGCAGTATATTCTCTTTCCATAAGGGTTCTACAACTCCATTGCTACAGTAGTGACTGTCACATCAGCATTAGAATGTTCAGTGAAGAACATTCTAGTCACATATTTGTGGTCTTAACACCTGCGACCCAGTTGGAAGACTAAGTTGCGCAGCTGGAAGGGGCGGACAGCCAGGGTTCAGACGACCAGAGGACTCAAAAATGCACGATGAGGAGAGGAATAGCCTTCCAACCAAAACACTTCCACTCCCTTACAGCCAATCACTCATCACCCTGCGGGAATCCAGGCCACATGCGGTGGCCCTGATAGGTTCCGGTTTAGACTGCGGGGAGATTTTCAGTTCAGCTGCTCTGGTTGGATAGGCCCGATTGGTCATGGCGGCGCATTCTGTTTCCCGTCTCTTCTCATGTGGTATTCTCGTGCAGCTGTGGTGCTGTTTTTTTGTTTTTTTGATACATTTTTGGCACCCACCGTGGGGCTGTACATAGCCAATTCCCAGCAAATTTTGAATGTCCAACGATCTTGCGTTCATGCACGAACCCAACTTTAACATGCAGTCCAGTGCGCCTGATCAACCAGCAGGGGTTGCTAGATATCGATGAAACACGGACCCCTAACCGACTGAACCCTCCCATACCCTGGCCAATGCGATCGGCAATTGTGCATTGCCGTATGGAGCTAGCACCCACAGTAGGCACTGGCACAGTTCGGATTCGATCCGAGATGGTGGATTATGTCATATTTTTAGAGGCGTAAACACATAGGCTGGAACAGGCAATCATTCTTAGACCCAGCCATCTCCATATCCAATGAACGTAAGGAATCGAGAGCTCAACAGGTGAACCTAAGAGCTATCTGATTCTGGCTCCGCCTGTGGTGAAACTTGCACCCATAGATATAGAACCATAGATGTGACATATCATGTAATGTAATAGTAAAGTATCTGAAATGGAACAATTTGGCAGCCATCTTGCCTGGGTACAGCTATTATAGGAACCTATGGAAAAGTGTCATGTAATTTCTAACCCACTGTGATGTCATAATTGGGTTTCAGAAGCCAGATAGCTGAGGATTGGCTCATAGATATAAAACCATGGTTACTGGCCACCATCCTACCTGGGTATGGTCTCAAAAATTGTGCCACTAACATATGACATGTCACATCTATGGTTCTATATCTATTCTCGCACCCCTGTCCCGGAGCAGCACTGTGAGGAGAGGAGCATGAGTCAGGTTTACAGGCGCACACCGCCCCCCCCCAGCAATGGTGTTAGTCATGACGTGGGTGATAACGTTAAGCCCTCCTGCTCCTGTCAGTTGTAATCTGATTCATCCTCACTCACAGGGCACAGCGAGTGAGTGTGAGTCTCCACTGCTAGACCATCATCATTTCACCGTACCTCAGGGTGCCGTTACCATAGATACTCAGCTCCTAACATTCCATCCGTGCTTTCTGCACCTCAGCTGCAATAGCTTTTGCTTGGCAACAGTAGTTTCCGTGGCTGTTTTACAGGACGGAGCGTCCGTGGCCACAGCGCTTTCCTAGGCCACGCCCCTTAATACATTTTCTTAAGATCGGATTGGAGGTATGCTTCAGCAGCAACGGTAGCAGGAGACAGAACTTTCGACGTTACGAATACTGAGCTGAGTGTCTGCTCTCACACCCATGCAGGGACACGGCTCCGGGGGTTCCTCAGAATTTAACTTTCATTACCATCTCCTTTGCAGGACTCCAGCACCTCACTGTCAGCCTGCTGTCGAAATATCCCCTCAACTGAACAGATCCGCCCATATTAGGGATGGAAATGACTGATCCAAGAAATATCTGACTGTCACAGGAAGGGGGGCAGCATTTCAAATATCATACACATAATAAAATACATACATACACAGTACACACAGACAGACACACACACTCAAATACACACATATGAACACACATACATACACACATACGTAAAAGCACACACACATTACATTACATTACATTACAGTTATTTGGCAGACGCTTTTATCCAAAGCGAACATATACACACATATACACACTCAAATACACAATTACCCATACACACATATGACCAGCCATACATACACACACACACACACCTATACACACATACATATGCACACCTCCCACAGCTGACAGCCTCTTTATACAAAAATCAATTCAATGACTCTGCAGTTTTTGTGCATAATCAGAGGTTTTGGTCTACTGTAATGGCTACGGAATCAGGGAATCAGGGAATCAAGGCCTTCATTTAACGATGGTTACACCTGCCTGCCTGCAAGCAACATGAAAATAATCATAACATTAATGAGTTGTGATCAGCAACTGAGACAGACTGAGATCAGGGTAAAATACTTCCTTTGAAATACTACCACCTTAGATACCAGTAAAATATCTGCAGATTACTGACAGATTTTCATGGTATTTATACTGGTACTCAGTGTGTGTTTCTGTCGACTGTTTGTTTCAAATAGAAGTACTGTATGGTTTATTTAGATTAGATATGCTTGTGAAACCTTTGACAGTGATGTTATCATGGCAGTGTACAAATGAACATAGACTAAGAACCACCAGACCGGTGTGATCTCACATGTGATTTGCAACTCAGTGTTTTGCAGTGTTGGTCCATCATGGATGCCACGTCATTGATCCTTCTTTAGATACTAAGTTCCTGTCTTCTTTACATCTGCTTCTTCGGGATGACCAGAGTTTCTGGTGATATATTGCAGTACAGGACATTGACTGCTGCAGCATTTTCTCAGCACTGAACTAAATGTCTCCCTTCGTTCCTGGACCCATAATCATGAAGCCGAGTAGGAGAGCTGATCAAGGCTCAGGTTTCTGTGGTCCATATCCTAACCTTATCCATTACAAACTAAAGAGAAAAACCGATCTTAGATCAGCCCTTGTACTCCCTTAATCCTTTGAAGAGTAGATTTTAAAAAACATTTTTTTCCAAAATTCTAATTCAGTGTTCTAGAACTCCGCTGCTTTCAATCACCAATAGTGATTAGAATGTTCAGTTAAGAGCATTCTAATCACATATTTGTGATCTTATACCTTAGAGGGTTAAAGACTGAAAGCCCTGTGGGAAAGCTAGGCCTGCCCTCCATTTCTCATGTCTCTCGCTGAAATTATAGGCATGAGCAGCAGATTAATAAAATATGTGGGGTTTGTGTGTCGGAGATTAATAAGCAGTTGCCCAGAGGGAGCGGAGTGGAGAGTTACTGACTCCTCATCACCACAGGCAGACCGCCTTTAATTGAGTCGGTCTCCTCTTTGAAGCTCCTCTCAGAGTAGAAGCCTGGGGCTGTTTAACACTCAGTGTGAAGAGATATTGCAATTTATTTCCTTATTTAATTAATTTTTTTTTTGCAGACAGACATAGCAATCTCAAGCGAGAGCACTCCATGTCTTTATTCATATTAGACGTTACATTACAAACAAAAAATGCAACTTAAGGAAAAGTGAAAAAGAAAAATAATTATTTCCTGTATGCTTGTGGCTTTTAAATGCTACAGACTGGTGAACAGCCATAAACTGTATTTTGTTTAGGTCTGAAGATAAGAGCCCTTCACTGTCACAGTGTTTCCGGGCCCTAATCTCACGGGGTGAGGGTGACCATGCATTCTGTTAACTCAACAGGCAGAATTAGATTGTAGAGCCCTCTGCTGGTGATAGGGAGTACTGCTGCCTTTACAAATACCAGGCTGATGGTGTACAGCCCCTTTATTATCTCTGTAGCAAGGGACATGCAGACTCAACAATAGTACCTCCAACAGGAACACCCCCTGCTGCATTTATTGATTCCAATAGCCTCTCCTTAACAGCTTTGTCTCTCCTTAACACATTGTGCACTCATTAAAGCTGAAGGGTTTGTAATACTGGTCCAAAGCTTGTGACAGGAGGCATCAGCTTCCTTTGAGATGGACAATGAAAGCAAAATCAGCTGCTGCACCACCCCAACACACACACACACATGCACACGCACACACACACACAGCATTACACAGGCTGTTCTAAATTAATGTTGCACATTATTTATTTGCCCTACAGATACCCCAGTGCTGAATGCACAGGTCATCCGTTTATACTGCTGTGCCGTTATGAAGGCAGTATAGATGAAGTGTCCTGCTCCAGAGTACAATAACAGTGTCCTGTCGGGATCTGAGTCTGCAGTATTCTGGCTACAATCCCATTTCCCTTAGCACTCGACACTTCTCAGTCTGACAGTCAGCAAATCAAAACATCAGCTCACCACCACTCCCTACACCTCATCAAACCCCCCATGAAAAAAACATATACACACACCTCAGTAGAGGGAAACTCTGTCTTATCTCCAGCTGTGTATGTGTGTGTAAGTCTATTTGTAATAGATATGTTACTTTTTGGATGCATGTTGTTTTTGGAATGTCATAGATTTAGTTTTAGTCAGATTTACTGCCAGGGCCCAGGTTTGGCAGTACCGTTCTAGCAGATCTAGGCTCTGCTGTAACCCTTGTTCAGTGGGGGACAGCAGAACCAGGTCATCTGCATAGAATAGAGTCATGGTGCTTGAGCCCAGGTAGTGGTTGGTCTGTATATAATCCTGATCATTATCTATACGTGGTAATAAAGGATTTCTCTCTCTCTCTCTTTCTGCCTGCAGATCACAGGGTTGGTCCTCCTGGCAGTAGGAGTATGGGGAAAGTTAATGCTGGGGCCGTACATCGCCCTCATTGCAGACAACTCCACCAACGCTCCCTACGTCCTGATCGGCACAGGCACTGCCATCGTTGTCTTCGGTCTGTTCGGCTGTTTCGCCACCTGCCGCGGCAGCCCATGGATGCTCAAACTGGTGAGAAATCATCGCTGTTAACTGTCATTAAGGAGTGCTACTTCTCACGCTCTATCCCTTGGCTTGCGTTTTGTATTTGCAATTTACATTTAGGCATTTAATAGATTATCTTATTCAGAGCACCTTTAAAGTCTGCATATAACAAGGCTAAAAGAATAGTGCTAGACCTAGAAAATCGATTGGTGAAAACATCTTACTGTGGACCACCATATGGTTGAACCAGCAGTGGCTTGGATATGGATATTTAGAAAATGAAGACAGAGTGATAGAAACACAAACCAGCACGTGCATTGGCTCGTTATGGCGTTATAGATGATGTTATATCTCTTTCTCGCCGCAGTACGCCATGTTCCTGTCCCTGGTTTTCCTGGCAGAGTTGGTGGCTGGCATCTCGGGCTTCGTCTTTCGCCATGAGGTGAGCGTTCCTGGGAGCCCCGGGGCCTCAGGCTGAATCATGGGTAATGAGGACGCTGTGCATCGGCTCTCAGCTGCTTATTCAACACTGTGCCAACCAGTCAGAGTTTATCCACAGTTTATCCATGTTGCGTATGAAGCTCATATGTGTTCCCATGTTGCGTATGAAGCTCATATGTGTTCCCATGTTGCGTATGAAGCTCATATGTGTTCCCATGTTGCGTATGAAGCTCATATGTGTTCCCATGTTGCATATGAACCTCATATATGTGCCATGTTTTTCCCCCCAGATTAAAGGCACCTTTCTGAGGACATACAGCGATGCTGTTCAGAACTACAATGCCCAGGACGAGAAGAGCCAAGCTGTGGACAATGTCCAGCGCAGTGTGAGTCCCAGAGAGAGGAGGGGTAGGGAGAGGGGGTGGGCCAGTGTGAGCCACAGAGACAGGAGGGGTATGGAGAGGGTGTGGGTCAATGTGAGCCACAGAGACAGGAGGGGTAGGGAGAGGGGGTGGGTTCAATTTAAGATACTTATTAGCAGGAAATGCATTTATTCTTACTGTACAGCAAACAGCAACAACATTTAAACAGCAACACAAATAACCTGTAAACAATATAACAAGAGTAACCTATAGGATAAAAGTGATGAAAATACTTCTCTTTCCGTCTGCCCTCCCCAATCATTCCTCTCTCATCTGTCTCTCTCTCTCTGTCTGTCTCTCTCCCTCCATCTATCTCCCCCCTCTCTGTCTCTCTCTCTCTCATTTCCAGTTGCGCTGCTGTGGGGTGCTTAACTACACCAGCTGGTTTAACAGTGTGTACTACCAAGCCTACGGTATCCCTGCCAGCTGCTGCACAAACCTGTCTGACTGCAGTCCCATGGATCTCCGCAACGCCACCATCGCCCCCACCAAGGTGCACCAGCAGGTGTGTGACGTGCCCTCGTAGCGTAGCGCCCTCTGGTCAATGTGCTTTTGTCAGACTTGCTCGGTTCACATTCCACCTCTCTTTTTTATTCGACCCATATCTAAATATAATGAAAACGATATATGAGCTGAGACAAACAAATGCTACAGTCAGGCAGAATTTTATTTTTTTCACCAATACAATTGTGTCTTTCTGATTGGCTTATTGGCAGATTGTCAACCACATGCTGACAATCTGCTTTTGTTTCTTGAGTAATACAAAATGCCAGCTCGAAGCACAATTTTAAAATGTACCAAGCAGGAAGCCAGCTATTTGACATTGCATCATCCGCAGCACTGCTTTCTCAGTTGCTCACGGTGGATTTAATTACCCCATAGCTCTCGTAACAGAACACTGCCACCTGCACCTCTTTTCCCACAGGGCTGTTACAAGCTGGTCACCTACTTCATCGAGACCAACATGGGTATCATTGCAAGCGTGGCATTTGGAATTGCCTTCTCACAGGTAGGCTGCAGCCACTGTACTTTTCCTCTTTCTGTGAATGTTCTCTCCTTTGAGCCTGAGTGAAAGTATGGCCTGGAATTATATTAGCTCTTTAATGAGTGAGAAGAACGATAAGGGAGATTGCTCTTCGCCCCATCGATTATTTATCCAAAATAGGCCATTACAACTGCAATATTTGTGCCAGGGATCACTTTTAAGTTGGGTCACAATTCCTTCCGAAGCAGTTTTCCCACATGCTGTACAGTCGTCCCTCAGCAGAACGTCAGTCGAGCCTTCTTTGTCCGACCGTATTAGTCAATTACTTCCCCAGTCATCCGTGTTGAAGTCAGTTGGCACTTAACGATTATGGACAGCAATGTTTCCACACTGTCACATTGTGCATTCAGTGCGGTTAATAGAACCACAGACATGCGGCAGTACCGTGTTTTATAGCGTTGTGTTATATCGTTGTTATTTTTAACCTGTGGGAAGCAGCCTACACACATACAAAGTTATATTACGTGCACAAAAAATGACAGATGGAAGACAATTCATAATTAAATATCTTGCAGCAGGAATAAGCTATTAAAACAGTTTGAACTTTGTGATTGAATTTAATCGTGGTCAAGTTTTTAACAGAATGCGCTGTCTTTGCTTGACCATGCGTGGTGTAAACTTGTCGATGTGAAGATGCGCATCTTTCTGCATCAACCAATTTGGAACGGACAAGTATTTTTTACTTAAACTAGTACACGATAATAATGTGAGTTCATGGAAAAACATATTTGATAATGAATTATTAATCGTTTTTGCGGTTACTGCCATTTTAACCATTTCCTCTTTTCATAGAACCACTTTTTTATGGGTATTCTTAACTCAGTTACAGTGAGCTATCAATCAAAAATGTTTGAACCAATAAATGAAATTAGCTTTCCACAGCCAATCACAATAGCTGGTTCACATCAATGAGCACATGATAGCATCTCCTATTTTGTGTTTCATGAAGTCTAACTCTCTCATGACTGAGCAACTCCACTGTCCCCTTAATTAGACTGACAGTGAAGTGAGATTAAATGTTTGTTTTCTCCGTGCAGATCGAAGCCTTGGTAATTAGGCAGTTAGCTTATTCTTTGGCAATGTTTAACATTTCAAGGTTATTTTATGTGTGTATCTTTAAAAGTGTTTAGTGTCGCAGATAGTTTTATGTGTTCTAAATAGTGTTCGGTATTGATGGTTGTTTAATGTGTGCTTAATGGCCTTAAGAATTTCTGGTTGTTTTATGTGTGCGTAATAGTGTATAGCATTTCTGGGAGTTTTATGTGTGCTTGATAGTGTTTAGCATTTCTGATGGGTTTAGCCTATGTGCGCTTGATAGTGCTATCATTTCCGGGGGTTTTGTGTGTTCTTGATTGTGTTTGACAGGTTCAGTGGATGTCTCTGTGCCACAGCTAACTTCTCTCTCTCTTTCTCCCTCCCTCTCTCTTTCTCCCTCCCTCTCTCCATCTTTCCTCTCCTCTATACACAGTTGATTGGCATGCTACTGGCCTGCTGTCTGTCAAGGTTCATCACTGCCAATCAGTATGAGATGGTGTAGCAGTGAAGCCAACAGTAAGTCTGAGTATGTACTCGTTCATACTCACTGTGAGTAGATATACAGTACCCTCCACAATTATTGGCACCCCTGCTAAAGATGAGTAAAAAGGGTTATAAAGAATTCAACTTTTGGTGAATTATCTTAATCTCACACTGAAAAAAAAAAAAGAGAAAAATTCAACCTTTAATTGAAGTAAATTTATTTTGAGAAAGAAAATCCCTCATCACTGTGCCCCCACGCATGACCCTAACCCTAACCCTAACCCTAACCCTAGCCCCCACGCACAGTGAGGAGGATGATAAGAAGGGCAAAAAAATACCCAAGGATCACTGTTGGAGAATTACAGAGGAAAGTAGCATCTTGGGGTCATCAAGTCTCCAAAACTACCATTAGACGTCACCTCCATGCCAACAAATTATTTGGAAGGCATGCCAGAAAAAAAGCCTTTCCTGTCATTTCACCACAAACGTAAGCGTCTGGAGTTTGCTTACTGCTACCGGAACTTTGACTGGAATCGTGTTCTATGGTCAGATTAAGCTTTTTGGCAACCAACACTCAAGGTGGGTTTTGCGTAAAAAGAAAGATGGCTATACCGAAAATAACCTGATCCCCACTGTTAAGTATGGTGGAGGTTCCGTGATGTTGTGGAGCTTTTTTTCCTCCAAAGGCCCTGTTAACCTTGTTAGGGTACATGGCATCGTGACATTTTAAATCTGAATCTGGCTGCCTCCGCCAGGAAACTAAAACTGGGTCGTCGTTGGATCTTCCTGCAGGACAACGATCCGAAACATACATCCAAATCAACACAAAAATAGTTAACTGTACACAAAATCAAGATTCTGCCATGGCCATCTCGGTCCCCTGACCTAAACCCCATTGAAAACCGGTGGTGCACAAGAGAGGACCTAGGACTCTGGACGATATGGAGAGATTCTCTAAAGAGGAATGGTCTCAGATTTCTTGCTCTGTATTCTCCAACCTTATTAGATGTTACGGGAGAAGACTCAGTGCTGTTTTATTGGCAAAGGGAGGTTGTACAAAGTATTAAATGCAGGGGTGCCAATAATTGTGGCATACGTGGTTTTGTTAAAAATAATAATAAATTGATATGGGATTTTTTTTTCTCATAATAAATTTACTTCAATTAAAGGTTGGATTTTTAAATTTTTTCAGTGTAAGATTAAGCTAATTCACCAAACGGTGAATTTTTTATAACCCTTTTTACTCATCTTTACCAGGGGTGCCAATAATTGTGGAGGGCACTGTATGCGATGGTTGAATTTATATCTAGTGGGTTGAAGTAAAACAGACGCTAAATATTTGAACACGGTCATGACTGAGATCCTGTCGTGCTTTGAAAGATGAGCTGGAGTTTAAACCTCAGGTTTAAACCCCGAAACCACAGAACTGCATTATGACCTCCGATCTTGGGACGTGGTCAGGCTTGAACATATAGCTGCTGAGTCAGGTTTAGGTGTCATTCCTAGTCAACGTGATACCCCATTGGCTTTCAGCTGGTCTGTGGGATGACTGGTTGTCGTATAATCCTGGTTCTTCTTCCATTTCAGGAAGGAGGCAAACTTCACCACGGAACACTAGGGAGAGGGAGGAGTGCTAGCACACTACATTCTCATTTCTCTTTCCCTCTCTCTCTCTCTCTCTTTCTCTCCCACTCGTCTTTGTATCTTATTGTAGTGCATCATTCCACAGAACATTATTATATCATGAAATACATTTTTTTTTCAGGACCTTATCTCCACTAAAAATAAACTGACAGGATTGGAAGGCCCAGTTCTGTGGCCATCAAGGCATTGTTCACTTATGCTGGTGATGCCTGGATGTGCATGTTGAACTGCAGAACTGCCCGTAAATGCATTTGTAGAGCACTAATCACATTTCTATGAAAATAAGAAAACAACAAAAAAAAAACTGTTTCCATTCATTGGCTTTTAACAGCCAAAATAATAATAATAATTTAAATAATTTTGTGAGATATTTGAAAATAAAAAGGATAAGTTCCATTTAAATAATTTTGTGGGAGTTATAGTCCCAGATGTGAAACGGCTTTTAATGAATTTGTTTCCCCTTATCGACACATATACCACACATCTGCTTTTTGCTGCTATATGGAGTACATTTCAACATCCTGGTTCTAAGTAAATACTGCTCAAGCTGAAGCTGTGTGATTTGCTGTCTGTGGGCGTGTCCGTGTTGCTTTTTGAAACCTCTTTGATTGGGCTGCGTTCAGTGGGGTCCAGCCCTCAGTGATCTCTGCCTCCCTGTCCCATCCAGAGCTACAGGATTATCCGACAAGGGTTCTTTGCTAAAATAGCTACTTCGGTTTGGTCAGTCCTTATTGTTTTTATACTGTTCTCTCTGTTAGTTTAGCACTGTCCGTGGCAGTGCTGGCTTCCTCATTCCTAGCTTCAATCTGGTCTGACAGGGAGAGAAAAAATGCTAATTTCAGTCATTAGTCATCACCATAACCAGAGTCAGTCATACGAGGGGCTGTTAGTGAGTGATCCTGCGCCAGAGTGACTCCTAACAGGTGAAGAGGCGTAAGGGAAGAGTGCCATCTTTGTATTTTTTGTACTGATGCAGAAACTGTGGGGATGGGATAGCTGTACCGTCCATCCAAATGACATCATTTTGCAGCTTCACAAGCCTCTGCAGTCAGACGCTCTTTCCAAGATGTCCGAGTTATCCATATGCCCACACTTCAGGAACAGCCTGTCGCAGTGTGTGCCACAGGTCTGTGAGATGGCCTGCACAGGAAGGGATGTCCCAAACACTGAGCAGAGTGACCACAGGGCAATGTAACAGGGAGGAGTCCTACTGCGATTGGTTGAGTGGATGTTTCATAGTGCTAGCTCTGGGGGAAGAAACTACATTTCCCATCATTCACCACTGCAGAGCTCTCTTTTAATAGTCTATTTTTTTGTCTCTTCATCAGCTGAGCAACAAGGTAGGTGATAATGTTCAGAGTCCTTTATAAGTAAAGGTGAGCGAAGGCAAACAGAAGGATTCAGAGGCAGAAAGGGAAGTACACCTACAGCCACTGTGCGGTGATAAAAAAAGAAATACACAGGTGGGATCTCCAATGCGAGACCTGACCGTTTGAAGTTTAGGAAATGGGCTATATTCCCATATAAAATCACCGGAGCTGGCAGCATCACTTCTGAAATCTCCACACACTGACAAGCAAATGGCTGGTAGGCTAGTAGAAACTGAGTGAATTTTTCTGAGTGAATTTTTACTAAAACCCCTCCCAAATTAGAGTCCTGATAATGGGTGGGGCTGGTCATGGGTGGAGCTGATGGGGCTGAGAACACTGAGTCACTGGTGGTGTAATTTATTTAATAAAGCTGTGATGTAACTCAGGCTGGGGGAGATTCACTATGCTGCCATTTTTATCTGTGTCTATGTGTGTATTGCCACATTATGAAGTTGTCATGGCAGCTGCAGCTGCCTGGTGTGTTGTGGGTGGATCAGTAATAAAGTACAAGCAAGCCCTAGAAAAACACAATGTAGAGGGTAGAGTTACCACACAATCTTCTGAGAAAAAAAACCCACACTGGACTTGCAAAATAACAAGACTTTGTACAAAAACTTTTTAAAAACTGACATCACCAGCTAGCATGCCAACAATGTTGATATTGTAAACGATTGTATTGTCTGTATTAATAAAAGGGTAATTATAACTTTGCAACTGTTTTAATTACTCTGAATCTTGTATATCCTGTACATAAGGGGTGTCCAATCAAAATTATGAAAATGATTGAACTATAATCACTGTCTTCTATCAATAGTTTAATATATATTTTTTAAATCAGGTGACATAATGCTGGACAAGAAAAAAGCTTGCACATACACCCACCCTTCTATATTTAGTCACAATGTCTAAAAACCTGAAATGTGCTATAAAAGATGCAAGAGGGAGTTTGAAGTATCGCTTTGAGTAGCAAATGGATTTGAGGGCATAGGGTTTAATGTAGCTGGAGTTAGATTATTCAACCCAGCTCACCTCAGTTATTCCTCCAAGGTCCTACACACACCTGATGTGCACAGATCATACATCATACACTGCGATGGTTTCCAGTGGCGGAGAATTAAATGCAACGGGAAATGGGGATCAGAACAAGTCACTCACAAATGGTGAGGACCACAAATAGATTAAACCCCAAAAGGGTGGAAAAGAAAAGGAACAATCCTAGAAGCTAAATCAGCCAAATAATAATAATCAGCCCAGGAAAACAGGGCGAACTCGAAAAACGAGTAAAAACACAAAACTAAGTCTCCCTAGCTCAATACTAAAGCTAACACGGGAAACTGGAACAAAAATAGCACAGCAAAGCTTACAGGAATAGATAAACCTATACATGAAAAGATAAAGCTATGAAGCAAGTCCCTCGTGAACCTAAAACAAGTTTAATATCACGAGGTCGCTTGTACCTGGCTATACCTGGCTCAATGTAATATGACATGACAAAGAAGCACCGGGGAAACAGAAGTGAGGAACTTAAATACCCCGCAGGTAGCAGCACAGGTGAAAAGAATAATCAGCGAGGTGAAGTAAAACCCTGGAACGGAACGTGGAAAAAATCTGATGGATTCGCAATGGCGAGAACCGCAGCCAAAAAGGAAACAATAACCCACGAACCATGACATACACCATCTATTCAATGCACCGACTTGTAATTAGGTCACATTTCTGCTTGTATTATTAATCCTCAAGCTCCATGGTGCCTACTTCACACAATGAGGGGCAAAAGCCTATGTTTTATTAAAGCACAAATCTGACCAACCCGCAAAAAATGACCGGTTGACTATACGGTGGCAATATATATATTTAAATAAGCATAATGTGTTGTTCAAAGGAACACAGAACACAATGAACACGTTTTCTATTTAGATCCACAGAGTTTCCCATACTGGATTTGCATTTTGCAACACTGGATAGCCTACTGGATGCAGCAATACCATGGATCTTCCAGTTTTGGTTCCGTTGTGCTTTTATTTTGAAACATCCATCGTCCGGAAGCGGAACTGCAATAGCCAAGACCCGCGTTATTTGGCGCAGCTTTCTTGGCTTCATGGAAGTTCGTGAAGGCTTCCGTAAAGTAGTGAGTAGAGTTTGCTGGATTGTAGAAACCAAACAAAAAAATCATGTCAAGCTTTCCATGGAATACTACACGAAGTACACCAGATAAAGACAACATAGAACTAACGGAGAAAGATTTGATAAAGTGGGGACTCACAGGTTTGTTTCCATCTAGCGATTCATTGTTATGCTGAATGCTCGCTAGCTACTGTAGCTACAGCTGTCACAACGCTGGAATGTTTTTCTACATGGCAAAGCATGTCAGCCACTGCTTCAAATTGAACAAAAGTTACCACCACCCATAATATACAGCTGCTATACAGAAATCACATCTTACTATAAGCAGTTTAGTGTCTGCCGAAACTTGTCACGCAGTTATACAACACCGACGAGCTAGAATAGCCAGCTTTCCACTTATTAAAGTCACAGGCAACATAGGGCATGTCCAGCGCAGAGAGATGGCTCTGGGCATGTCCATTGATACTGTTAGCTTGCTTTTGCATTGCCGGTTAGGCCTACTGTACATGATGTGTCCACTACGTCCACTAATACTTTGCGCCCATTTTAAATTACGTGCTAAGTGAAACGTAATACATTTTAAATACAGGTTAAGAATTTCAAATTCTTAAAAGGGAAATCTAAGTCGGTTGCCATGCAAATATAATTTTAATGATCGCTTTTTATTAAAGATCATTTCGTATTTTCGGGGCCAAATGTAAGTGCATTAAGGATGTACTTTATCATAGTGTCGGTTAGGTTACTAGATCGACTTTAACTTGATGTCATTGCAGTTTGTCAGGCACTGCTAACGTTAACTAGCCATTGAATATTTTATCTATGTTAACTATAATTTCAGTACAGTAAATGTGCAGTGTGGCATTACATTGTTTATGCATCTATCTCCATCACCTCCGACATACTTTTAGTATTGAGAGGTTTGCTGGTTCAAATCCCATCTTGGTCCTTCGCTGTTATTGTCTAAATATTCAGCCGTATCAATAGCTGATCTGTAAAATCAAAACACTGTTGCCTTAGATGACCAAATTAATTGAAAAATAAGCATGGTAATCTGTACATAAATTTGGTGCCAAAGTTATATTAATTTACCTTGCGGTGACGTGCAAAAGCCCTGTCCCAACAGGCATTCAGCTTAGGCCCTACCAGCTGGATGGAGTGAAGTGGCTGGCACAGTGCCTGGAAAATCAGGAGGGGTGCATTCTGGGGGATGAAATGGGCCTAGGAAAGACCTGCCAGGTCAGTCATCGTCATCATCATCATCATCGTCTGGACACAGGCTTTCAACTTACGTTGTGTTTACAATCAACCAACAAAATTTGTCTTTACAATCAACCAACAAAATTTGTCTTTGAGTCTATAGCCTCTTTTGTTGTCAGTGGTGTTTGTGATCATTATTTTAAAAGGCACTTCCAAAAGGCCCTAATTGTATTCAGATTATTAAACCTATTTCTGGTAAAAAGTTTACAGAGTATAGTTGTTCTCACAGACAGGGGGCAGATGGAACGAAATGACCAGAAATCTAGAGTCCTCCCAGATATACTGTTTGTCCACCCGCTTGTCGGTGGCTTTCTTGTTTCTTCAGTTGGTTGTGCTGAAAGTAAAAATGACAATAACTTTTCTAGTAACAGCCCAACCAGTGCAAGTAAAGGCTACTAGTTAAGCCAGATTCAGGGTGTTCTGTATGAAAGAGATCTTGCCGTGATATGAATTCATGTCATTTAATGTAACGTGGGCCTAATGTTTGTTAATGGAGCAAGTATGAGTCCTATGTGTGTTTATCCTCGATTAGCTGAAAATAGCGGACTTTCTCTGTTCAGACCATCTCCCTGCTGGTGTACACACGTGGGGCCCTGGGGCATGAGGGGCCCTTCCTGGTTCTGAGCCCCCTGTCTGTCATGGAGAACTGGAGAGACGAGCTGGAGCGGTAAGCAGTTAGTTAATCTATCAAGGTTTATTATTATATTGCACCATTTAAAAACAGGTTGTCACACAGTGTTTCACAATTTATATTTTCCAGTGGGAATAATTAGACGCATTAAAAAAAAAATATATATATATACTCCTCAAAAAAAGTTTGGAAACGTTATTTCGGTCGATTATTCCTCCCCTTTAATAATACCAATTTGTATTGTATTTTATATCGTTGGAAAGCCTGATTAGTCACCTTTACAACGAGGTACAACTTGTAAGGATCATGCATTCGTGGAATGAGCAACACAGCTAACCGTGTGGGTAGCGGCCCAAAAAAATGTGCCAAAATCCCCTGCAATATTCTTCTGTTGGTATTCACTCTCGTTTTGAGCTTCAAGTGCTGGCAGGTGTATGCCAGTCACAGGTGTGTGACTGGCACCTGATTGGCACCGAGGAATGGGATGCCATCCCACAGCAGTGTGTGACCAGGCTGGTGACCAGCATGAGGAGGAGGTGCCAAGCTGTTGTGGCTGCGTATGGATCTTCCACACGCTACTGAGGTCCCTGACAGTGTAAAATGAATAAAGTGTAGAAATGGCCAATATGTGTTGTTTTTTCCTTATTACTGTGGGAGAGTGCAATCATCCAGTCCACCAAGCAACTCAAAACGAGAGTGAATACCAACAGAAGAATATTGCAGGGGATTTTGGCACATTTTTTTGGGCCGCTACCCACACGGTTAGCTGTGTTGCTCATTCCACGAATGCATGATCCTTACAAGTTGTACCTCGTTGTAAAGGTGACTAATCAGGCTTTCCAACGATATAAAATACAATACCAATTGGTATTATTAAAGGGGAGGAATAATCGACCGAAATAACGTTTCCGAACTTTTTTTGAGGAGTGTATATAAATGAGCCAGCTTTGGAAAAAAACGGGAAGGTAAAACGATACCTGTCCTGGACCCATTAAAAGGCATCGTGGTAGTAGTCCGGCACGTTTAAAGTTGACGGGGCCTGTAGGGCTCGGCTCATGCAGCTTATCGCTCAAACAGAATCTCCACTCCACCTCATTTTCTCACCCTGAGCGAGTTTATGGGCCAATCACAGCATTCGTGGGCTTTTTTAGGCTCTTCTGTTGGACGGCTGGTTGGCTTGTTTTCGAAGCACAGGGCTTGCAATTTGACACTGCCGCCACTAGGGGAAGACATTGGATGCTGTTGGAAAAACAGCATAAACCAACAAGCTGTCACTCAGGCTATTCAAAGAGCATCTGAAATGATGTGTAAATTATCTGTAGAGTGTGTGTACGTGCATTAATCTGTAAATGACTGGATAATGGGAATTTAAATAAGACACCATGCATGATACCACAGATTTATTATGCAATTGCTGAAATAGCCCATTTAAAATGTTCCAAATCATTTTTCTGTTGGTTATTTTTTTAGCTCCGTTTTATTTTCTGTTGTGAATGGATGTTGTTGCTGTGCTATTCAGCTGTGGGACTACCGAAGCTATAAACATACATGCATGCAGTATGCATAATTGTACAATAATAAATAAGCCGTTTGTGCAAAAAATGGTTCCTGAAAGTTGAGTCCCAACAGCAGGCAAGTACTACTGGAAGGTCCAGGGTTTTCAAAACGTAAATTTTCTAAATAAATTTTAGGCTCTGATATAAAAGGTGGCTGATTAGTTTTTTCTATGAGTGAAACTTGACGGTCACCTCTAATGATTGATTCAAGTGCTCTGTGGGTCTTAGTTTTCTGTTTAATGAACTGACCCAGGGGGTGTGGAGCCAGATTGTTCTACATTTTAAAGATAAGGCATGCATCAGCAAATTTTATGTAAATTTCTAATTGCAGTAAGAAATATTTGGATAAGGACGTTTGAGTAGTGATAGCCGTTTGGCGTTCTACCAAAATCATCACGTAAACTGTCATAGTGTGCTATAATGCAGTTCCTGTTGGTGCCCAGTTTGTTGAGCAGTAAGTATGGATGAGTTATATAAAGTTTGATAACCACAAACTGAACGCAACCCATGTAGTGAACACCACTGCTGTGGTATAATGTTCGTTATGCCAGGAATGGAGGTTTCTTATTTTTAGCGTGATGACTAAACCGATTCTAAATCCAAGCCCGACTCCCATAGGTTCGCCCCTGGCCTGTCGGTGCTGTGTTACCAAGGGGACAAGGAGAAGAGGGCGGAGATTCAGAAGGGCCTGAGCGCAGGGAGGCGCTTCCATGTGCTGCTTACGACCTACGAGGTGGGCGTCGCTGACGCAGGGAAGACCAGCATATACCACCTGCACTGTACACACGTACACACACACTTATATGCAGTGTTAAAAGCTACATATGTATTTTTTTATTGTACTGTTACATATGGTTTCGGAGCAGCAGTGTAGTATTATGGTTTGGGAACTGGTTGCAGGATCAAGTCCCGGGTACGACACTGCTATTGTACCCTTGAGCAAGGTACTTCACCTGAATTGCTTCAGTGTATATCCAGCTGTATAAATGGACAATACGTAAAAAGTTGTGTAAGTCACTCTGGATAAGATGGCCAGTAATGTAATGTAATTTTATGTGTGGAACCTGAATTTTACGGTGTGATGCATAATGGCGATTTTGTGCGTTGTGCGTTTTTACAGTTGTGTCTCAACGATGCCTCGTACTTAAAAAGGTAAGGTTTTTTGCAGCTCTTGATTCTGTGTGTGGCATTCCTGTGCCAGGGTACTGATGTGGCAGAGATCTCTGAACATGAGGGATAGCGGGACTGTATCTCAGAGATTGGCGGGTTGATAGCGGGCGTAGTTCAGGGTTCATACTGCTTCAGTAAATCTCAGGTGAATAGATGGAATGTATGTAATAAAAGTTGCTCTGTATATCTGCTCTGGGTGTCTGCTCAAACTGCTCAGCTATGTTGCAGGTGGAAGTGGAGGGTCCTGGTGGTGGATGAGGCCCACAGGCTGAAGAACCAAAACTCTTTATTACGCCGGGCCCTGACAGAGGTGAGCACCACACCGTGCCCCGCCCTTCCCCACCCGGCCGCGGCCTGCCCTTCCCCACCCAGCCACGGCCTGCCCTTCCCTACCCTCCCATACCCCTCCCACCTGTCCTGCCATGGCTTTCCCCACCCCTCCTGCCGAGCTCCGTGCCATACCAAGCCCCGCCCGACCGCACCTCGACCTCTACGTTTCCTCCACCCAGTTGTGTCCAATCAGAGCCTGATAAGAGCTGTGGACTTTACCATTGTACTCCAACCCAAACCCCAACCCCCCCCCCCCTGCAGTTTTCAGTGCGCTTCAGAGTGCTTCTGACTGGAACGCCCGTTCAGAACAGCCTGCAGGAAGTCTACTCTCTCCTCAGCTTCATCCAGCCCCCGGCCTTTCCTGAGGACATGGCCAAAGACTTCGTCTCCTCCTACGCGGACATTCAAACCGAGCCCGATCTAGGTAACGGCCTTCCAGCCCAGCAGAGAAGAGGCTCTAACTGAAAGCTCTTGCAGGCCCATTTTGCTGAACTATGTTTACCTGGATTGTCAAAATAAGAAAGCTTGGACTTCAGTGGATTCAGGTCTTCCCAGTTCTTCCCACCCAGTGTGCTGTAGTCTCACACAGAAAGAATATTAACTAGTTTATTAGAATCCGCAACATTTGATTTTCGCCCTGTAATTTTTGTATTTTGTAGAATCAGTTGTGTTTGTGTTCCTGTGGAGTGCATACATCCAATCCTGGAGGGTTGGGCTTTTGTTCTAACAAATTATCTTGGGCCTAAAGTTCTACAGAGCTGGGTACACAACTGCTGTAACATATTCATATTCAATACTCGCTGGTATTGAATCCACGGTAAAAGCGTTCGCAAGAAGAATGCATGTGGATTCTGCAGCTGCAGTTCATGAGATTATCAAAAACATCAGATTAATTAATTTGGCTGATTATATAATGAAGACATGAAACCCCAAAACAGGTTGGTCCTTCTTGTTCTCTCCTGCTCTTATTTCACATGTAGTCCAATGATGAACAACCCGATGATTTTCTTCTTTGTAACGAGTAAACCGATCCCAGTTCAGTATGTGTTACTGATGATGTCACGCCCGTTGCTCCGCCCCCCTCCAGCCGCCGAGCTGCATGGCGTTCTGCAGCCCTTCCTGTTGCGCAGAGTGAAGGCTGAGGTGGCCCTGGACCTGCCCAGGAAGACAGAGCTGCTGGTGTACCACGGCATGTCTGCCCTGCAGAAGAGATACTACAAGGCCATCCTGTTGAAGGACCTGGGTGAGACACTGCTACGCTAGGCTACAGCGCTTCTGTGCCGAGGGCAGATAGGTGGCGCTCTACTCGCTAAACTGAGCCAACAGTAAAATCAGCGTACCATTTAATTTGTGTACTTAAATAAGCCTGCATGTATGCTTGCGCGTACTCACATCATGAGTGTGTACGTGTGTCAGTACTTGTGTTTTATTTATCCTCAGATGCATTTGAGAATGAACAGGGGAGCAGAACCAGGTTGTTGAACATATTGATGCAGCTGCGGAAGTGTGTGAACCACCCTTACCTGTTTGACGGTAAGAGCCTCACGTTCACAGAGCACACCCTTACCTGTTTGACGGTAAGAGCCTCACGTTCACAGAGCACCAGCTTTTCTGCATACCCAGCATTTCACTGCAGCTTCAAATTCAAGGTTTTCGCCAGACAAAAGCAGTTAGTATTTGAAAATAATTCTGGATTTCTTTCAGCTCGGTATATGTCCAACCAAACACTTTCCCTGTGTTTGTTTTCGCCCACAGAGCCGCCCTAGGTGCCTTTGAAGACTCAGTCTAGATAAAGCTGTATTAAGGGAGTCTTTGAGCTGGGTTAATGCAGTGTTGGGCGGGGGCATGAAGTGTTCAACCGATCAGTACTTACGCCTGCCCTCCCCCTCCCCGCAGGGGTGGAGCCAGAGCCGTTTGAAATGGGAGAGCACCTGATGGAGGCCAGTGGTAAACTCCGCCTCCTGGACAGTATGCTGGAGTTTCTGCGCAAAGGGTCAGTCTCTATGTCGTCTCCTGCACCCGCTGTGAGGGTCTTCACCGCGGCCATTTAAAATATTTTCTATGAAATTTAATTTTAGTATGACGTGATGCGGCTTGTTTTTGTGCAGGTGGAGAGAAAGTTCAGTTTATGGCAGGTACAGTTAGTGTGGTTTTCGGAACAGAGATTAGAAAACGGCCACATTGGAGTCGGAGACCACACAAATGCCTCCATTTCATCTGTGCTTTAAATATAAAACTAACTATGGTCTAGTTGTGTTTCTAAATGACAATTTGTACATGTAGCTTATTTACACACACACACACCCATGTACGTACGCGCACATACTCACGCGTATGCACACACACAACTCGATGCTTGCTGTCTAACACCACTCAGGCAGAATAGTGCAGGAATAGCACATCGGTGTTGGAGCCGAGCTGTCAAATCAGATGTGGACTACATGTGGCGTTGCTATGGCAGCCAAAAGGATTCTGTCTCTCCCTGCGTTTTCCCTCTCTACCATTCCGTCAAGCAGAACCAGGAGCCTGTCATTCCACCTCTACAGGCCAGTGATATAACTGAAATGTATTTGTTATTCACTTGTTGTATCTTTTGTTATGGTGTGTACTTGGAGACAATTACTGTAGAAACAGCGATAAGATGGGACCCCCCTTTTCAGGGTCCTGTTGTGTGCCTTCTCTCTGCCTCAGTTCCATCTAGGATGAGCTGTGGATGGTAGTTTGGCCTCAGTTTTCTTTCCCTAAATGTTCATGGCTGCGTCCCAATATTTTTCACTCCCCGCCTCCTTTCCTCCACTCCCCCACTACCACTCCTCTCCTACCCGGAAGTATGCAAAACTTTCTGAACGTTTTGAGTACAAGTATTTACATGTACAGTATACATTGTACCTGCCATTGCGGTTTGCGTCGAGACATTCATTAATATGTAATCAGCAACATTAGATTAAAACACAAAGATCAATTTCCGGGGCACGGAGTAGAGGAGGTGGTAGTGGAGGAAAGGAGGGTGCCTTTTTCAACTATTGGGACGCACCCCGTGTGTTTGTTTTTTTAAATTATTTTATTTTTTATTTTTTTAAAAGTGTTGTTCAAAGACACCATAGATGGGGAAAAGACCAAGAAAGCTTTAGGAACCCAAAATGTTTATTGTTTTATTAAGTAATTATTGAGCTAACTAAGTTATGTATTTTTTTGTTGAAGGGGCCATCGAGTGTTGCTGTTCTCTCAGATGACCAGAGTGCTGGACATCCTGCAGGACTACATGGAGTACAGAGGTACCATAGATGCAGGGGACTACATGGAGTACAGAGGTACCATAGATGCAGGGGACTCCATAGATGCAGGGGACTACATGGAGTACAGAGGTACCATAGATGCAGGGGACTACATGGAGTACAGAGGTACCATAGATGCAGGGGACTACATGGAGTACAGAGGTACCATAGATGGAGGGGACTACATGGAGTACAGAGGTACCATAGATGCAGGGGACTGCATGGAGTACAGATGTACCATATGGAGTACAGAGGTACCATAGATGCAGGGGACTACATGGAGTACAGAGGTACCATAGATGCAGGGGACTACATGGAGTACAGAGGTACCATAGATGCAGGGGACTGCATGGAGTACAGAGGTACCATAGATGCAGGGGACTACATGGAGTACAGAGGTACCATAGATGCAGGGGACTACAGAAACACCATAGATATGTTAATCCCCTGGGTCTCCAGGCTCTACCAGTCCCACTCCACTCTGTCTCTTAAGATGCTGGTGGATGTCATTAATTTACCTTATGTAATGTCTTTTGAGCTCTCCCAGTTTCTTTTTGCAGATTCTATTAGTTCATGCTACATCACCGGAAACTGGGTAATGAGGACAGTTTTTTGAAAAAAAGTTTCTTTCCCCAGCTCCTGGGGATGTAGGTTACGCGACTGCATGGCCACTTTAACTTGTTAAAAAGTTTCCAATCAAAACCAGGTCATTTAAGAAGTTGTCATTATGAATATGGTTATTACTGCCCAAAATGTATTTCACAAAAGATTACATACATTTTTTTTTATTATTTAGTTTTGAACATAGATTTTTAAAGGAGAAACTTGGCTGGATTTTTAATTTACATACATATCCAATCATTTTGAAAAGGAGGCCACATGGATTCTTTCAGAATAGGAATTAATAACATTAATCTTTAGGGCGATCTTTCCCTTTATCAGTGCTGTTTTTCCCCCCCACAACAGATACCCAATTCAAAGACACTAACTGTAATCACACCTGAAATAACACTAATTTTGGATCCGGTCTTCAAAGGATAAACAGGAGTTGATAAAGCAGAGTCGTCTGTATTCTTTTCCCCCATTATACCCAGGTGCTTAAATTTCCACAACAGCTTTTGGTGGTACCGTTATCCCCAAACCCCAGCTGGCCGTTATCCCCAAACCCCAGCTGGCCGTTATCCCCAAACCCCAGCTGACAGTTATCCCCAAACCCCAGCTGGCCGTTATCCCCCAAACCCCAGCTGACCAGGAAGGCGCCGGAGGGCTAGTACCAACCACATGAAATAAATGCATTACAATGAAAAAACACTAAACTTAAACTTAAAAACAACAAATAAAGCCTGCAGGGCTAGGCAATCATTACAACAATTAAAATAACTTGCCATGATTAGCTGAGCCTGGTTTGGCTAGTTACCCAAGCACAGGGGACCCAGCATAAGTGTTTCTAGAACACCTTGTTAATAGCTAGGCTTACCAATATTCTTACCATTAACCTCAGTGTCTGACAACTAAAGCAGAGAGAAACTCATATTTAAAGCCTTAAAAGACCCACCAAGTTTAAAGCTCAAGTAGGCTGTAGACAAGAGGAGCACAGTAAGGGCTTGTTGGATCAGAAAAAACTGGGTCATGTCATTTCCTGCCTCTTTTAATGACAACAGGAAGGGTGTCGTCACACCCTCAGTGGACAAGGCAATGCACCACTGCTGCTCTCAATTATCAATCAACTGCCTGCTAGACTCCCAGGCACTGATCAACAGCTGATCCCCATAGCCCAACAAGTCAAGGAAACTCGAATAAAGAGTTGACATCAAGATTTTGAAAAATCTAACTAAACACAAATGAAAACGTATACTGAAAAAACTATCAAGCAAGCACCATAGGATGACTGCTACTAGCTCAATAGCTCAACATGCTATATTTACAGGATTTAGTTCAAAAGGGAAATAATATATTTTTAGACAGTGGCGCATGAACAAAAAGGAAAATAAAAAATCTATAAGATATGACTTCTTTAGAATATGTTATGTAACATATAACATACAATTGTCAGACATGAGCACAGTAATGATAAGACTTTTTTCTATTAGTCCACATGAGACTGTAGATGATATGTTTCTCGTAGCACCATAAAATGCTAGTTTGAAATCTTCAGAAAACCAACCATGCAAAACAAGTCCTCTAAAACACCTAATAAAAATGAAGCAATTAAAAAATTAATTGTAATTGTGGTTGATTGTAATTGTAACAAAAACCAGCAAACACAGGGGAGCCCCAGGAATGAGGTTGAGAACCTCTGCTTTAAAATACAATAGTGAAACAAAACAATTGGTCCATCATTGATGGAAAGTGAAGCGTGGCCTGTGCCAAAGATGAGATCCCGCTCCATGTCACTCATGTGGCTTTTTTTTTATACCCAGAATGCACTCAAATGAAGTATCTCAAATGAAGACATTTCAAATCTATATCATATGTAGCGTGGTTTATACCTCTGTGCCACCTACACATCTACTCATGCCTCTGCTATGTTACATTACATTACAGGCATTTAGCAGACGCTCTTATCCAGAGCGACTTACACAGCATTTTTGCATTTTATATATAGTATCCATATACAGCTGGATATATACTGAAGCAATTCAGGTGAAGTACCTTGCTCAAGGGTACAACGGCAGTGTCCTACCTGGGAATCGAACCTGCAACCTTTCGGTTACAAACCCAGTTCCTTAACCGTTGTACCACACTGCCGCCCATGTTCATTTTTGTTTATGTGCTTTGTTGGGCAGGCTACAGCTACGAGCGGCTGGACGGGTCGGTCAGGGGAGAGGAGCGGAACCTGGCCATCAAGAACTTCAGCAACAAGGACGTGTTCGTCTTCCTCCTCAGCACCAAAGCCGGTACGTCCAGCTCTCTTTCCTCGCGAACGTCTCCAATGGGAGACACCGCCGCGTAACCTGAATTGGTTGCAGACCAGTTTGCTCTGACCAGCATTTTAGTCCATTAGCGAGGAAAACTTTGTTTCTTCGTTCGGAAACACGTCTGCCGTTTCCTCAGATTTTTTCCTCAGAGTGCGAGAGCTATGCAACAGGGCGTGGAGAAACAGACTCTGACAACCGTCTCTGTGACTGTCAACAATATGAATAACAAGTATTTGATACCTCTGAAGAGTATAGATAGCAGACCTGGATCAAAAAGCTATTTGAAATACTTTCACCCTTTAGGCACCGTTTTAGGTGAGTAGTGTCTTGATGAAAATGTTTATTGTATTAATAGGTGTGTTTTTATATTTTACCTGCTTCGAAAGAGTTACGGTAATTCAAATACATATTTGACCCAGGTCTGATAGAGAGGACTCATGGCTCATATTGACTCAACCCAGCCAAAGGTTCCAAATTTAGTTTGTTGAAGTAAATTTAACAAATGCAGTCACTTTTTGCCTTCTTCACTCTATGCTAGACTAGCTTGTGCACTATAGTGTGCAGCTAATGGGGATCCTAACAAACAATAAACACGACCGCTGCGTTCCGTCTCCAGGGGGCGTTGGGATGAACCTGACCGCCGCTGACACTGTGATCTTTATGGACAGCGACTTCAACCCCCAGAACGATCTCCAGGCCGCGGCCCGCGCCCACAGAATCGGACAGACCAGGTACCTTACCCTCTAAGGCAGGTCACATTGGACACGGTGACCACTTTTAATTCCCTCCCTCTCCTCCCAGTCTAACGCGTGGTGAGCTCTCTGGTGCTAAATGGTAGCCGTGAATCACCCTGCTTGAAGAGAGGCGTCTCTCTCGCGAACAGCAGCTGGTAGACTCTGGCTGCCTTGCGTATCATTGGGAAGGGCTAATGCAGCGCTAATAGAGAAGCTTTATTCTAGCCCCACTGTACCCTGGGCGGGACGAAGCCATCTGTGGATTCCAGGTCATAGTCAGCTAACAGCCAGACTTTAGCCAGACTTTTCAAGGCTATTGAATATTAAATCAACAGTCTAAAACGGTACATGCGATCGTAACATCTGGCTGAGCGAGGACCTCAGCCATGGAGACAGGGGGGTAACTGGTCTCTGTTTCAGGGCGGTGAAGGTGATCCGGCTGCTGGGGAGGGATACGGTGGAGGAGATGGTATACCACCGCGCTTCGTCCAAGCTGCTCCTCACCAACACGGTGATCGAGGAGGGGCGCTTCTCTCTGATGGACCAGGCCCAATCTGCTACCGCTGGACTCCAGGTGTGAATCTTCTTCCACCTCATACCTGTCTGTGTACCTGTACCTCCTCCCTGCACCTCCTCAGTCCTCCTCTGATCTTCTACCTCATACCCGTCTGTTTACCTGTACCTCCTCTCTGCACCTCCTCAGTCCTCCTCTCTGACTCTATCCTCTGCTCTGCAGCTCAGTGAGATCCTGAAGTTTGGGGTGGACAAGCTGCTGGCGTCCGAGGAGAGCTCGGTGCAGGATGTGGACCTGGAGGTCATCCTGGGACAGAGCCGGGACGGGCGGTGGCTGACCGAGGAGGACCCCGCTCTCCCTGGCGAAGAAGATGAAGAGGAAGAGGAAGAAGAAGACACGGATAACAAAAGTGAGCGTGTACTATGTGGGCGGTGTTGGCCAATCCAAAACACCAAATGGATAAAAATAATCTCTATACTCAGTTACTAAGGATTTAGTCCCGAGCAAATAATTTGTGTGTAATCTCTATTCAATGGGTGTTTTTTTCAGCTTCATGTTCTTTTTGCTTTCGTTTTGTGTTGTGAGAATATCCCGCACACTAAGCCAATAATTACAGTGTGTTTTACTCAATCTAACGTGACATGTTAATCTGACTCTTTAGTGCCGTGCATTTGATTTACCAGAGAGAACTGAAACTGAAACAAAAACAAAGAAGGCCGCTTGCTGGCAGTAGAGACCTTTCACGGTTGCATGCTGGGTAACTGCTGTTCATTCTTGCCTCAGCGCACATGTACCTGTTTGAGGGCAGAGATTACTCCAAGGACCTCAGCTCTGAGGACGAGAGCCGCTTCCGGCAGCTGCTGGAGGAACAGCTGGCCCAGCTGGAGGGAGGAGCGAAAGAGGGCCGCGCCCTTCGGCGCAAGACCGGGGTGAGTCGCTTTTCTCCCGCGGTAGAGAGGGGAAACCCAGGTCCTGACCGCTACATTTCCTGCACCGCTTTTCCGTTAGCCCCAGTATCCCATTCAAATTCCCACCAAAGTGGCTCTCTGCATCTGCCTGGTCACCTGATCGTCCGCCTGTACCTCATTGGCTGTGTAATCCCCTTGCATTCCAGCCCACGCTGATTGCCCATGTTGTCACTGCCTACCTCGAGAAAGGTCAATTAAAATGGAAATCTCCACAGGATTCTGTGGTCAGTGCCTGGGAGACCTGACCAGTGCCTGCCCTTTTCAGCATCGCTAAAGCCACCTGACGGAGGATCTGTGTCGGTCTTTGCCAGTCGACGGTACCCGCAGCATTCTGGGAACAATTAAATTGCCAGCAAAAAAGGCCCCACCACAGAATGTAGTGTGCAATATGTTTTAATGTGTTCCCCCCCAAACTAGGGGTAACTCCCTCAGGGTCAGCAGCAGGGTCCATTCCCGTGATCATACCTGAGAGCGGGGTGAGAAACGGCTGCTAGCCAATCACTCTTCGGCTTTAGCACTTTCCCCTTTATTCTCGCCGAGCCAGCGCGTGCAATAATCCCGACCACAAACCGCAAAGCAAAGAATCCCAGATGAGTGGAACTCACCAAATGAGTCACCTGGCGTCTCTGTTCTGTTCTGTCTGTCAGCACTGTCTGCAGGCTGTGAACTATGAACACGGCATCTTATTTTTCAGGCCCCAAATGTCTGATTGAACCAGAGGCAGACAACTCATAAGAACCAGAGGTGGAAAGTCCAGGGATCAGAAAGTAAAACATTTTCTTCCAGCCTTCAACTCAGCCAGCCGATTTCACTCATTAGTTCTACTGCCTGGCTGAAGAATCCAGGTGATTGGAACAAATTACTGGGGAGGACATTTTACTTTCTGACCCCTGGATTACACAACAACAACTGTTGCAGTTCAGCAGATGGCAGGAGAGAACATTCCGTGATTAAAACCAAACAGCAGTGGCCCCACAGACATTTATGGTTTCCCCATTAATTACGTCTGTTTTTTTTTTTGCACTGGGGTCGGGCCCCTCAGATGCCTCTCTGTGGGCCCCTGGGCACTCCTGGCCGCAGGAAGAGGCCCCTGAGCGAGGAGGAGCTGGAGTTAAGGAGGCAGAGGAGGAAGGAGGCGGCTGCCAAGCGGGCCAAGCTGCAGGAGGAGCGGAGCAGGGCAAAGGAGGAGGCGCAGCACCGTAAGAAGTAAGAGGCGCGAGACCCCGCCCGCCTTGGGCATGGTGCCGCCTCTTTGACTGGCACAGCCTCGCCCTACACTCCAGCTCTGGGCTGAATGAGGTGTTTCCACAGCGGTAGAAACACCCTCAGTGTGCAATGCCTTCACTACCTAGGAAAAGGAAATGAAGCACAGGTGTGATTAAAGGCATGGGGGCAGGTAGCTCCGTAGCAATATAAAACTCCAGAAAAGAACTGGGTCATGTGCGCAACGGTTCGCCACCCAAGGTTTGGTTCACACGTGTTGGGTTTGGTTTGGTTTCTTCAAAAATAATTTTTTTTTTTATGTCCGTCTTAGTTTTTGAGGCACTCGCAGCTTGCTATTAAAAAAAAATAATAATTTGTCATGTAAAGGTTATATTGCAAAATAAGGAATGGTGGGGGGGGGGGGGAGGGATTGCGATCATGGACCAACACACTCCTTGCCAATATTAAGGTCTGCCCTGTTCAGTGGTCCCTGAAAGCTCTCCCATATGTGCAGGCCTGCCTGTTTTATTTATATATATATATATATATATATGGCAAGCCAAACAGGAAATATGGAATGAACATTTATATATATGGAATGAACATTTATATATATGGAATGAACAATTATATATATGGAATGAACATTGATATATATGGAATGAACATTGATATATATGGAATGAACATTTATATATATGGAATGAACATTTATATATATGGAATGGACATTTATATGGAATGAACATTTATATATATGGAATGAACATTTATATATATGGAATGAACATTGATATATATGGAATGAACATTTATATATATGGAATGAACAATTATATATATGGAATGAACATTGATATATATGGAATGAACATTTATATATATGGAATGAACATTTATATATATGGAATGAACATTGATATATATGGAATGAACATTGATATATATGGAATGAACATTTATATATATACAATGAACATTTATATATATGGAATGAACAATTATATATATGGAATGAACAATTATATATATGGAATGAACATTTATATATATGGAATGAACATTTATATATATGGAATGAACAATTATATATATGGAATGAACAATTATATATATGGAATGAACATTTATATATATGGAATGAACAATTATATATATGGAATGAACAATTATATATATGGAATGAACATTTATATATATGGAATGAACATTTATATATATGGAATGAACAATTATATATATGGAATGAACAATTATATATATGGAATGAACAATTATATATATGGAATGAACAATTATATATATGGAATGAACAATTATATATATGGAATGAACATTTATATATATGGAATGAACATTTATATATATGGAATGAACAATTATATATATGGAATGAACAATTATATATATGGAATGAACATTTATATATATGGAATGAACATTTATATATATGGAATGAACAATTATATATATGGAATGAACAATTATATATATGGAATGAACATTTATATATATGGAATGAACATTTATATATATGGAATGAACAATTATATATATGGAATGAACAATTATATATATGGAATGAACATTTATATATATGGAATGAACATTTATATATATGGAATGAACAATTATATATATGGAATGAACAATTATATATATGGAATGAACAATTATATATACAATGTTCATTGTATATATATAAATGTTCATTCCATATATATCAATGTTCATTCCATATATATAAATGTTCATTCAATATAATTAACTTCATTCAATATAATTAACTTCATTCAATATAATTAACTTCATTCAATATAATTAACTTCATTCAATATAATTAACTTCATTCAATATAATTAACTTCATTCAATATAATTAACTGTGTTTCCGGTTCCTGTTCACAATAACTTCCGTTTCCTGTTATTGCTAGTTGAATTAGCAAACGGCAATAGATTTTTAGAAGCAAAGCAATGGCTGCTGAAGTCCGAGGGTCAGGTTACCTTGGAAGACCAGGCAACACATTTACCCATTTAGAAATTAAGCTGTTGGTGGCAATAAAGTCTTTATCTTTTAATATGAACGGATCAGAAAAGAAGGAAGTTGGTGAATATGGCCTGACAGCGATGACCACGTCGAAGCATGAAACAATCAAGCTCAAGCTAGTTAACATTAGTGCTACATTTTAACATTAGTGCTAAATTAAACACTCAAATGTGTACACGCTTATTTCAGTCAGTGCAGGAGATCACGGAAATGCGCGAACCTGGACGCTTCGAGCTACGCAAACCGTTTTTACTTTTCCACTGACATTTGAGAAAGACAAACCAGAGGAAAGCACAGATCGAACAAGAAAGTAGTGTACTGTTGTAGCCTGCTATAGCATCTTTCGCTGCAACGCTCGGTTTTGCCTTTCACAAATGTCAGTGGGGGGGAAAAAAACGATTTGCGTAGCTCGAAGCGTTCACGTTCTTGTATTTCCGTGAGGTGTGTTTCGACCCTGACCTTAGTATTTAGCTATCATGATCTCCTGCACTGACTGTAAGCGTGTACACATTTGAGTGTTTAATTTAGCACTAATGTTAAAATGTAGCACTAATGTTAACTAGCTTGAGCTTGATTGTTTCATGCTTCGACGTGGTCATCGCTGTCAGGCCATATTCACCAACTTCCTTCTTTTCTGATCCGTTCATATTAAAAGATAAAGACTTTATTGCCACCAACAGCTTAATTTCTAAATGGGTAAATGTGTTGCCTGGTCTTCCAAGGTAACCTGACCCTCGGACTTCAGCAGCCATTGCTTTGCTTCTAAAAATCTATTGCCGTTTGCTAATTCAACTAGCAATAACAGGAAACGGAAGTTATTGTGAACAGGAACCGGAAACACAGTTAATTATATTGAATGAAGTTAATTATATTGAATGAAGTTAATTATATTGAATTAAGTTAATTATATTGAATGAACATTTATATATATGGAATGAACATTGATATATATGGAATGAACATTTATATATATACAATGAACATTGTATATATAATTGTTCATTCCATATCTATAAATGTTCATTCCATATATATAAATATTCATTCCATATATATAAATGTTCATTCCATATATATAATTGTTCATTCCATATATATAAATGTTCATTCCATATATATAATTGTTCATTCCATATATATAATTGTTCATTCCATATATATAAATGTTCATTCCATATATATAAATGTTCATTCCATATATATAATTGTTCATTCCATATATATAATTGTTCATTCCATATATATAAATGTTCATTCCATATATATAATTGTTCATTCCATATATATAATTGTTCATTCCATATATATAATTGTTCATTCCATATATATAAATGTTCATTCCATATATATAATTGTTCATTCCATATATATAAATGTTCATTCCATATATATAAATGTTCATTCCATATATATAATTGTTCATTCCATATATATAATTGTTCATTCCATATATATAAATGTTCATTCCATATATATAATTGTTCATTCCATATATATCAATGTTCATTCCATATATATAATTGTTCATTCCATATATATAAATGTTCATTCCATATATATAATTGTTCATTCCATATATATAAATGTTCATTCCATATATATAATTGTTTATTCCATATATATAAATGTTCATTCCATATATATAAATGTTCATTCCATATATATAATTGTTCATTCCATATATATAATTGTTCATTCCATATATATAAATGTTCATTCCATATATATAATTGTTCATTCCATATATATAAATGTTCATTCCATATATATAATTGTTCATTCCATATATATAATTGTTCATTCCATATATATAATTGTTCATTCCATATATATAAATGTTCATTCCATATTTCCTGTTTGGCTTGCCATATATATATATATATATATATATATATTGCATGAGAACCTCATGTCTTGGAGTTATTTATTACATCACACCTACATGTCATAAAAAGTTGGATGGCAGGAACATCTTGGCAGGTGTTGAGGAACACAGGCCCAAGTTATTTGAGCGAACTTGCGAAAACACACAGAAACACAGGCATTTCTGTCAGAAACATCCAGGATAATATGGAATGCAAAGCCCTTAAGAAATGCACGGTATAATTATTTATCTTCTTTCAACGCTTACTTTATCCAACGCCGTTTCCACAGCACTGTATATTTAGATATTTTGGGATGGATTCATTTTTGTGATTTATCTAATTTACTGGCATTTGACATTGGCTCTTATCAAGGGCGTAACTTTGGTTTGAACATTGGCGGGTGTTCTTGAGAATAGACGCCGAGAACACAAACCTTTAAAATGTCAGCAGGTCTACTTCTGTCAGTTGCCAATCAGCCTTAGCCTACTATTTCACGCAAATGCTAAGTAGCTCAATGCAACTCATCTAGCCGGCTCGCAGCATGTTAAAAGACCCAAGCATCACTGAGATATGACAACTTTTAACTTTTTTGTAAGCACATAGATATAGCCTAGTTCATTGTTACCGCAACGCTGTTCGCTAACCGGAACTCGCAGGACGTCCCGATGGGTTGGTTGTTTGACATTAGGTTTTTTTTTGTTTTTGTTTTGTTTTACAGGATGGCATGGTGGGACTCTTCTGGGTATCGATCCCTGTGCCTGCCTTCAGAGGGGAGTGAGGAGGAGGAGGAAGAGGACGACGGTGATGACATTAGCGTCAGCTCCACGGATTCAGACCGCACAGCCATTCGCTATGTCCTGGGCGATGTGACCCATCCCCAGGCGACTCGGGAGGATGCCATCGTCGTGCACTGTGTTGGTATGGCAACGCTGCTCCCCTCCCACACCACCACCATCCTGTCATTGTGAAACAGCTTTATTCTCATGTACAAACAACCGACACAAGATTCATCAAATATGCCACAGTCTAGTCAATAGTTTGCATTCCAGTTATCCCTTGCTGCTTTTTCTTATTGTTTTTGTGTGTGTGTGTGTGTGTGTGTGTGTGTGTGTGTGCGTGTGTGTGTGTGCATGTCCGTGTGTGTGTGTGTGTGCGTGCATGTCCATGTGTGTTATGTAGATGACTGTGGACGCTGGGGCCGAGGTGGCTTGTTCACTGCCCTGGAGGTGAGAACCGACGAGGCGCGCAAACAGTACGAACTGGCGGGAAAGATGGAAGGTGAGCGCGCTGCTGAGCCGCGCAAGTTAACGGCCGAAACATACCTTCCGCAAATACGCCAACGTGGACGCTTCGAGTTTTTCCTTTTGCCTTGACATTTGTGAAAGACAAAACAGAGGATGGCACAGATCGGACAAGATAGTTGTTTACTGTTGTTGCGTCGCTCTCCGCAATGCTATAGCAAGAATTTCACACACAGTTTAGAACAAAATCGGCTTTGCGTAGCTCGAAGCTTCCACGTTCGCATATTTGCATAAGGTATGTTTCGGCCCTTAGATCTTAAGAGGTACGAGAGTGTGTTCATCATGTGCACTGTAAGCACACACAAAGACAGATGTGTGCATTTCTTCTTTTGTAACTGGGTTCAAGTTAATTAGAATTTGGTTCTAGTTTACTGGCCCCATGGGGCAAGGAACTATTCGGGCCTCTACCAACACGGCTTTTAATGACCAGGTAAAAAAAAAAAAACCCGTAAGTAAGGATCCTATCCTCCAGTGGACAACCCATCACAAACGCTTTACATGTCAGAACATTATGAGGCGCCTGGATGTCCACAGATCCCCCCTTTTTCTTTTCAGACCTGGACCTTGGTCACGTACTACTGTTTCCCATCGACGACAAGCAGTCCAGGCTCGATGGAACAGACTATGTGAGTACACACACACACACACACACAGTTTTAACATGCATATCATTCCGAAATACCTGAAGAGCCTTTGTCTCTGGTTTTCCAGTAGATTTTTCTAAATGGTTCAAACAGCATAATGATAGGAGCATAGGACTGTTAAGCCAGCTCCTATACTGTGGGTAGGCAGAACAGTCACGGTGTTGTGTGAATACCCAGCTGGTATGTTGCAATGTTGATGGTATTTGAGGCAGGGGCAAGTTCCAACTGGCTCCCCCGCTGTTTCCTAGCTGGCATTGATAGTGGCACAGCAGCGGGATCACTCCAACAGGCTGTCGGGAATCAAGATGTCTGCTCTGGAGGAGGGTCTGAAGAAGATTTACATGGCTGCGAAGAGGAGGAAAGGTGAGCGCAAGCTTCCATGTTGCCATGATGCCCAGCGCCAGGGACGTTTCCCGTTTCTACTCCCTGGGGCGCCCTGCAGTAGGCAGGTGTGTTTGTTCTACATTAGCCCTTAATTCCTGCTGCGAGAAACTGGCTACTGACATTTTTTTGCAGGTTTGACGGTGCTTTTAAGCAGTGAGGCCTTTGTGAAAGAATTACACAATCTACACAAACAGCTACGGGAGTCAAGTCCATTCTATCCGTCATAGGGAATTTACTTCCGAAACCAAACACCGCCCACATTTGACGGACTCAGTATTCTTGAGTATTCTATTACATGTGCAGTGCATTCTTTTATCACATGCACAGATCATTCCTAGCATCCTGCACACTACTGCAGGGCCCTCTGCATGCACTGTGCATTCTTCCATCACATGCAGAAATAATTCCCAGCATCCTGCACACTACAGCAAGGCTATTGAGGCCACACTACTACATTTGAGCACAAGGACTACATCCATTTTGAATATTTTCTTTTTGGTGGGGTCAGCGTGAACTTGTGTGATTAATGTTTAAGGATTGTTGAGCAGAGGAATTTCTCTCCTTATAATGACCAAGCACGACCAGGTAGATCCAAAAAGAAAAGGATTTATTTTTCTGCAGAAAGAGTCCAGTACTTGCACACACAAGGTGGTCAAGCTTAAACTGAAGAGACGGAGGCAATCTCCGCCATATATAATCAAAAAGCTAATACATAGTTTGTCTTACCTGTGATTGGTGCACAGTTAATAATATACAAAGTCAATGATTGGTTAGATCATACATATTGGATGACCGCACAGTGACCCCTAGCCCTTAACGTCACACAAACAGTTTTCAATACTATTTGGTCTCCCAGAGTCGTGTTGTTTACAGGAGGTGTCTCCTCTGGCTTTCTAGCGATAAGATGTGCCTTGCGCCTGGTTTGTGGGTCAGAGGCCACAGGCCTGCAGTTTCATAGAGAGAAGATAGACAGTAGGGAGAAAGTTCGCTTTGGCTGACAGAGATAAACACAGACCTTCTGATAAGGAAGGCCCCACATTTCTGCTACTTCTCTGTCTCGAATTTAATATAAGTTTCAATTGGTATGATTGTACAATGAGAGATCTTCTCTATTACTGTGATTATACACTGCTCAAAAAAATGAAGGGAACACTTAATCATCACAGTATAACACCGAGTCAATTAAACCAAACCGGTCAGGCTGGATGATGTTGCAGGCAGCATAACATTCGCCACGGCATCTCCAGACTCTTTCACGTCTGTCACATGTGCTCAGTGTGAACCTGCTCTCATCTGTGAAGAGAACGGGGTGCCAATGGCGAACCTGCCAATTCTGGTGTTCTCTGGCAAATGCCAATCGAGCTGCACGGTGCTGGGCTGTGAGCACAGGTCCCACTACAGGACGTCGGGCCCTCATGCCACCCTCATGGAGTCTGTTTCTGACAGTTTGGTCAGAAACATGCACACGAGTAGCCCGCTGGAGGTCATTTTGTAGGGCTCTGGCAGTGCTCCTCCTGTTCCTCCTCGCACAAAGGAGCAGATACCGGTCCTACCGCTGGGTTGTTACCCTTCTACGGCCCTGTCCAGCTCTCCTCGTGTAATGGCCCGTCTCCCGGTATCTTCTCCACGCTCTTGAGACTGCTGGGAGACACAGCAAACCTTATGGATATACGGCACGTATGGATGTTCCATCCTGGAGGAGCTGGACTACCTGTGCAACCTGAATGGGCTGCAGGTACCGCCTCATGCTACCAGTAGTGACAAGGGCACTAGAAAAATGCAAAACTAGAGAAATCAGTCAGGAAGGATAAGGAGAGAGAAATGGTCTGTGGCCACCACCTGCAAAACCATTTACTTTTTGGGGCTTGTCTTGCTGTTGCCTCTCCTGTCCATCTGTTGTCACTTTCATTTGCACCAAAGCAGGTGAAATTGATCCACAATTGTTTACGCTTCCTAACTGGCCAGATCGATATCCCAGAAGTGTAATTGACTTGGTGTTATACTGTGTTGATTAAGTGTTCCCTTAATTTCTTTGAGCAGTGTACTAATGTGCTGAAAACCCTTCTCTTCAGGATCAACGTCTCAAATTAGGCTTTAGACTTTATTGTCCCCAAGGGGAAATTCCTTTCAATGACAGACATCGGTACACACTCAGGCCTGTCTTGTCACCTCAGGCCAGAAGGTGGTAGATAGACTGGGAGTTTTCCCCTTTATCAAGTGAATTGCAAAAAAATATTTTTTTTGGGTTGAAAGCTTTTTTTAATGCATAGAAAGACAAATTGAATCACATTGAAACCGCTGTCACAGAATTATTTAACCGCTGTTTCCCCCTGCAGAAAGGGTGTCCTAAAAGCCTAGCAAGACCTAACAAGTCTGCCTGTATGTGTCATGCGTTAGTTAACATGTTTGCATTGCACTGAAAGGCCGCTCTCTCGCCTCCAGCGAGCGTGCACCTCCCACGGATTGGTCACGCCACAAAAGGGTTCAACTGGTACGGGACCGAGAGGCTCATCCGCAAGCACCTGTCCTCCCGAGGGATCCCTACCTCCATGTGTCCTTTCCCCCCCGGGTCAAGCCCCTTTTCATCAGGGCCGTAATAAAAAAAGGACGACAACGAAAAAGAACTGCTTACCTAGAATTTGTGAATGGTCATTTGGGGACAAAAGTATTCTGAGATGAAAGCATTCGTAAAACATTTCTAAGGCCCCTTTTACACCTGGTCGTTTCGCATGTCTTGAACTTATCCACATAAGAATGCAGGTGTAATTTCACCCGACGCATTAGGAACAGATTCAAATCTGATCGCCTAAACCACTCCAGGAGGTGATCTGAGACACACTCGAGATAGATGTTATACAAGTCTAAATGCATCAGTCTCTCCAAGATGCATATGATAACCAAAACTCCTCCCAAAGTATAATGTCACGCGACGTAGCCGTCCCCCAAAGCTGAAACGCACGTAGCTTCACAATCACAAGCTGTATTAAACGCATCAGCCGTCCCCCAAAGCTGAAACGCACGTAGCTTCACAATCACAAGCTGTATTAAACGTATCAGCCGTCCCCCAAAGCTGAAACACGTAGCTTCACAATCACAAGCTGTATTAAACGTATCAGCCGTCCCCCAAAGCTGAAACACGTAGCTTCACAATCACAAGCTGTATTAAACGCATCAGCCGTCCCCCAAAGCTGAAACACACGTAGCTTCACAATCACAAGCTGTATTAAACGCATCAGCCGTCCCCCAAAGCTGAAACACACGTAGCTTCACAATCACAAGCTGTATTAAACGCATCAGCCGTCCCCCAAAGCTGAAACACACGTAGCTTCACAATCACAAGCTGTATTAAACGCATCAGCCGTCCCCCAAAGCTGAAACACACGTAGCTTCACAATCACAAGCTGTATTAAACGTATCAGCCGTCCCCCAAAGCTGAAACGCACGTAGCTTCACAATCACAAGCTGTATTAAACGCATCAGCCGTCTGTTCTGCATTGTCTGCCGAATATGTACAATGTCCCTAAACTTTAAGAAACTGAAAAATGGCGTACAAACTTCCTATTTTGGAAGTGGCTACCGTCTTTGCTCTCATAGAGGCGAAGCAAAACAGGAAGTGGGTTATCAAGCTTTTGCATTTCACGTGCAAAATAGCAATCGGATTTGAATCCAGATAACCGGAGACTCATAATGGCTACCAAGTGCGAATACAACGTGTTTAAATCTTATCCGGATACAATCTAGATGCAAGTTGCGTGAAAAGACCAGGTGTAAACGTTGCCTAAGAATCCCAAGTTGAAAGAGCAGGGACATTTCACCCCGGTGACGTGGTCAAAATTCCCACAGAATTGGTTTTCTGTATCTAGCCACCTAATTACCCCGCCCCCGACATCTAATGGGCTGTTCATTCCCCAAGTCATCACTGCAAAAAAAGACGGTTGTGTTCTCATTTGACCTTCCTGGTTAAATGAATGACAAATGAATAAGTCTCTCTAGGTAAGGGCGTCTATGCTACCACAAGCCTAGACGGGGCCTTGCGCCACAGGTTTGTTTAGTGTTTAGCTGTGGGACACACCTGCTTGGTTTCACTGCAGTTAGGCTGGGTTTATGTAGGCCAGGGTTCCACTGATTACCGCTACAATAGCTTGTCATGAGCGGACTGATTCAAACTGCAAAAAAAAACAAAAAAAACCCTGAACTGAACATTTATTTTCGGTTGAATACCTCCAAATTACCCACATTTAACAGTACACTACCAGATACATTTGGTACTGAAAGCGATATATTCTTAATCTCCCTCTCACTGTGGTACTCAACGTTATGTTGTAGGCTTTTATAATGACTCCTACTGTTGTTATTGTACTGATAGCTTAGCATTGTGCTCTAACTAAATTTTATTTCAATAGTGCATTTTCCAAAACTTTCTCACAAATACGCTTCACGGTATACACCGGGGCTCCCTTCACCTTTTTGAAAAGGCAAACGTGTGCAGCTTTTTCCTTAACTCTGGTGTCAGATACTACTACTCCAACAGGGCGGCTCCCTCGCGCACGTCCACACTGCCAGCATCTGGCAATGGTGCAGCGAGCGGGGCGGCAGGTTCGTCCAGGGCAGCGGGAGCAGGTACGAACAGCGGAGGGGCGGCGGGTTCGACTACGGCAGCGGGAGCAGGCACGAGCAGTAGAGGGGCCGCAAGTTCGTCCAGGGGAGCGGGAGCAGGCACGAGCAGCGGAGGTGCCGCGAGTTTGGCGGGGCCCAGCAGCCCCATCCTGGCCAGCTTCATGAGCGGAGTCCACGTCTTCTTCTACAACATGGCTGCCTCAGAGAGGAAGCGATTGGCCCGCTACCTCATCACATATCCTTTCAGACTGAAGCGCTGATCCAACTTGAACCCGCCCTCCAACCAGCAGATGATTGGCAACACTGCAAACCTGCAGATACTTTTTTAAAAGAGATAGAGAACCAACCTCGATATTACAGTATGGAATTCACTGGCGATTTGAAAAGAAACATTAATGCTCCCCAATATTCAGAACAAAATTGAGTTTTCATTTAAATAGGTGATTTGGTCCGTAATGTTTCATTGAAAATTCTCACATCTGCATGAGCGTTTTCTAATTTTAGCGGCATCTAAAGAGCTAGTATTTCAAGTGCACATTTGTCTCAGACCTGGTACACAGTGCATTCTTTACCACTAGTTCCTAATATCTGCCACTGTTTCTTGTACTGACCTGGGGGGTTGAATAAAAAGAAAACAGTCGCGCAAAGGAAAATAACGGAAGGGGGACTGCGATTTGTCCAGTTACTCTGAGACGCTTTGACTGAGGAGAGGTTCACTGCTTTAGCGGGAGGGTCGGCGGTCTCCTTGGTCACTCTTCCTTAACAGCGGGGCACGTATGACGGAGATGAAGAGGATCTGGTGAGCCCAGATGTCACCCACATCGTGGCCGAAGTGGAGAGCCCCGTCCACACGCAGGTGATCGCCAGCTCCGCCTCCACGTAACCGTCCGGAACTCGGATCCAGTTTTTACTCTCAACCCCCAGGTCCCTGGGCTCCTTTATCCAGAAGAAATGGGTTTTCCTGGTTGATCAAGAAACACTGATTTTCTTACCCCTAAATGTTGGAGCACACATGGCAAGAGCTTTGGCACTCTGCTAGCTGATAGGAGGAGAGATTGAAGGCGCTCGATCCAGCTAAAGCACCAGCTCCCACTGCTCTGATGTGGCTGATGTAGCTGGTCGCAGCAGCATAGCAGGGTATTTTTGTTTGAAAAGTGGACGCTGGTCAGGCATTAGTGCATGAAGGCAGACTTATCTACAGCCTGTGTGTGGCAGCTGAGGTTTAGTCTGATGAGGCGTGCTTTGTCCCTTCTGAACAGGAGCTGAAGGACCTCCTGCATAGGTATCCTCAGGCCCTGCCTGTCCAGAAGACCTGGCTGGAGGCCTGCTTCTCCAAGCAGCGGCAAGTCGACACGGCCAAATACCTGCTCGCCTTCAACTGACCCGGCGGCACGTTGATCTTCTTCAGACGAGAGGGTCTACCGACAACGCATTGACAACGCAGACACCACGACCCCAGCCTGTCGAGCCAGAATTGAAAGCTCCCGGGCTTGCTGATCTGCTTAAAGAACCCAAATGAGTACATATCTGCAACCTCAATTAAAGCGTTCTTATTGTATTCATTTTTTTAAATTAAATATATATATAATTTTTCCAAACAAAGTTATTTCCCGTTCATTGTTGTAAAAAAGTCGTACCCGGTGAATGGGTCTGGAACTGAAATTGATAAAGACAGCCAAGGATGTGGGTTCCTGTCCAACCATTACAAGGCTAGTGGCATGCTACAGGCCAGCTGATCTGCGGCAGGACATAAACCATAGCGTAGCTTTATGAACCGTGGACTCCTGCTCAGTCGGGGTGGGGGGGTTTAGTCCCCAATTTGTGTTGAAAAATGTGCAAAAAACAAAGCCACATGAAAGCCTTCGAAAATAAAGACCTCGCGACCATGGCTGGTCGCCTCGCAGGGCAACACATGATTGGCGGCTGGGCCGCCCTGGGTTAGGGAGTGTGCAGTGGGTTTAGATCTGGGATTAATCAAGGAAAATTTATGGAAGCATGTTGAGATCAATGATCAGTTTGAAGGGATGTTTTCTGCCATGTTTATTTTAGTCACTGGTGAAAACCAAGACACGACTATACAACTATCAAACAGAGTTGAGAGATGTCTGTATTGATTTGCTAAACCTGAAAAGATGAGTAAAATCCTGGATGTAAAATCTGTAAAACCTTTCCATTGCTCACATTAATTTATCCTAACACACACAAAATAAAATATATTTTTAGCAACCCACTACAACAGCAACAGTTTTGGCTGATGAGCCGATTTCATGTAAGCAAAACAAGCACATCAGCCAGAAGAAACCTTTAACATTTTGGCAGCTTTAGGAGGAACTCGATTTTTCTGATCTGATGCAGGCGACACCTGTACAAAAGCTTGCCATCTCGTTACAAACTTGGCAAGATAAACAGCTTAACGATCCAATGTGCTCCCACATCATTGCAATGACCTCTGCTGCCACCAGCTAAGTTACATTGGCAGGGTATGCCCCATACCTATACAGCACCAAGAATTTGGCTCTTCACAAAATTCACACAATATAGCCTCAGATATTGGTTATTTTATGTGTTCCCTATTTGCCTTCAGGCCAGTAAATATTAATACTCCTCATTGGACTATATCCATTTCAACCAAAACCAACACACTTCAACTGATCACGATCTGTTCACTGTTCACAGCATATCGCCATAAGAACCTCAAGCCAGCCGTCAAGCACGGTGGTGGAGAGGCCCTGGGCCTGGAAGCCTCATAGTCATTGGGTCCACCGTGATTGAACCATTTTGCCCGATACAGAACCATTGTACTAGATAGATTATATGGTTCCTCTATGGAGACACAGAGGAGCCTTTTGGAACCCTTCTGAGAGTGTATAGCCTGCTATACCAGCTTATTCTATAGACAAATATGAAACCATCTGTCCCACAGCTGAAGCTTGGCCAAAAGTGTATCATGTAACAGGACAATGATCCTAAGCACGCCAGTAAATCTACGACTAAATGGCGTAATAAGAAATGAATCTTGGTTTTGGAATGGCCACGTCAAAATGCAGACCTGAACCTCACAGATGTGGCGGGACCTTAAGAGAGCTCTGCATAAACAAATTCCCTCGTGTCAACGAGCAAAGGCAGTTTTGTAAGGAGGAGTAGGCCAGAATTCCTTTCATACAATAGACGGAACTGATAAGCATGCAGAAGATTATTACTTCAGGGTATTGCTGCTAAAGGGGGTTCTACAAGCGAATTAATCACGGGGTGTCATTTATATTTCACAGAAGGCTTCTACATGTTGAATACATTTTGGTTGAATAAAGTAAAATTTTGGTGAGGGTACTGTTCTTATGTGTAAAACCATAGAATTGAAAGGGTTCTTTTTCACATAACTGTTTCACAGTACACTGAGTTTCAGCCACATGATTCGCTGTTTATACAGCAAGTCTTACTACAAATTCTGCCAGGGTGTAGTGGCCCATTTATCCGACAACTTCATCCACGGTTTTCCAATGCAAACAAAAGCCATACTTCGATACTAATGATATGCATACATTATTCAAGAAGGCAGGCTACGCATTTGGAAAGGTAGCCTACTCGATGCCCTTGAATTTACGCTAAATCCTCCTACCAATGTGAAGAGTAGCCTCGTTTTGGAAGGTGGTTTTATTCTAGGCGGTAGGTAGCAATGGGTAGGTTAATGATGGTTTTATAGCATCTATGTAGGTTGTTTTCCCCTTTAATATCATGTACATGTAGGCTAGTAATAATATGATATATTAGGCCTTCATAATGACACCATAATGTCGCTTTTGCAATTAATAAAGTATGTCTTTAATCATCTGCAACAAAATGTCTAAAATTGGCTATCACCTATCTGAAACGTTCAGAGCGACATTCGTAGACTGTTACTCAATCGAAGTACTTACAGTAAACGGGCTATTTTGAAAGTTTCCGGCGACGGTAGGCGTGGTACATAGCTAGTGGTTGCACCGCCTCCATGTGAAAAAGTCTCAAAGTCCAAAAGGTAGACATCAGAGTTGACACGATTTTATACGCTTCAAATAAGCCTTTTTTTTTTTACTCCCTCAATGCGCACAACGTTTGGATTTTTCTCCATGTTAACTTCTGTATGATGAAGTAAGTTTACTAACTTATCTTTCATTCGTTTCCTGTATTCATTTATTGTAGCATACATAGCCTACTATCCACAAAACGTAAAAATGGGAAGCTACTGCATAGGTGTTTAGACTACCTGTAGCCTATGCTTGATGGCAACAGGCTATTGCAACTTCGCGATAAAAGCAAAAACACAAAATAATTTCGTTCAAATGTTCGTCTTTGAACGTTATAGGCTATTTTAGTTGATTTGATCTCATCTTATCGAATCTGTTGCCCAGTTGGTAATTCATATTTATGTTGACGGGCCAGTTTCCTGCATTTCTGTGCTACGACAGATGATTGACATTCCAGAATTATGGGACGGGCGACTGGCAAAGAACAAAAAGCTTTAAGACGACACGTACATCCCAAGTCTGAAGGTAAATATTATTGTAGCCTTTGTGTGTGTAGTGTGTGATGGGGGAAGACGCCCCCCTAAGAACAATGCCAATTTGCAGGCTACGTTCAGTATTTACAGAACTACATTTGACTTTTAGGAATACATAATGGTGGCCAACTTTGTTGTTATAACAAAATAATTGAATCATGTTGAGTTATCTTGCCCCCGCGCCATTGATGACTTCATAATTTATATCTTATTTCAAATGTCTTTTATCAACTGTCAAAGTTGGTGTTATTTACGTTGTACTACATGAAAATTGAGTCGCTCCGTCAATTTAAGTAGGCTAAACTGACTAATTAGAAATCACAGTTAAAGAGAAACATTTGAAATATTAATTTGTTTATTCACAAACTTATGTAAATTAATTGAATAATAACAAAAACGTTTATTTCATTATAATGGCCACTGATTAAGATAGAGCAATGTTACATTTAGAACAGTGGTCATTGCCCACCTGAAACCAGTATGCTAACTGGGTCAAAATCCAGAGTATTATATTAATCCTAAAATATTAAATATATCTGGTACCACGTTGTCTTGCAATTGTGTAGGCTATGCTGTTTTTGCATTTTTGCTTGGCTGATTAAAAGCTATAGCCTATAAATCACCAAGTGCTGACATTTAACCCTTGTGTGGAGTTCAGGTCTGGACCAGTTTTCAATGTTTACTAAAAAAAAAAAAATGATACAATTAATTGTTTTTTCAACCTGAGACTCATTGGCCTTGGCTCATTTTCTGTGATGAACATGTAAAAAAAAACAAATTTTTATTGAGTGCACTGTGCACCCCTCAAATTGGGGGAGAGACACAACAAATAAATAGCTTTGCATGTGTGGCTCCTTACAAGAATCGATCAGTATGGCAAAGATAATCTCACCCTCATGTGGTGTGAAGACCGGCATGAATTTGTGTTCAATGGGGCTGTATGTGTGAGGGATCTCTATGTCAGAGACACAGAGGAAATAGTGTTAGCGGAATCTTAGTGTTCTAAACCACAGACGGACAATAATCCGTAGCGGAATAGTAAAAAATAAAGAGAACACAAATAACCTCGCAGTAAAAACGATGAACTCGCTATCCGAGCAAAACACAGAAATAAGCAGCAACGCTTATCGAACTCCCGTTTATGGAGCAAACAAAAGAAAGAAAGAAGAAACTCAAAAGACCCCAAAGACTTTGGATAAGAGCACTCGTAGGTATGAGTGGAAAACAAAAGAAACGAAAAACATCTGCTCTGAAATAAGAGCGTAAAGATAACTTGCTTTCTTTCTAAATTGTACTGCTAACAAGTCCCGCGTTGATAAGCAAAGCGGTCGATAGCAGCACAACTTCCTATACCCTTTTTACCGGCTCGAATGTTACGTGAAATAACATGGAAGCGATGAGAAAGGCAGGAAGCGGGGTATAAATAGTGAGCGGAAATGCAGGACAGGTGAACTCACTAATCACCGAGGCGAAAGCAAAACCCGTAGCGGCACACTGGAAAATCCGATAGATTACCGGTAAACGACAAAAAGAATAAAAAGGAGATAAGGGAAGGAAGGCATGATCCATGACAGCATGTAAAATTTGTCATTCCAATTTGTTCAGTTCAAAGCAATAAACATCAACAGTGAGAAAAACTTTGTTTCATTTATATTTGTTCAAGATAAACATGATTTATTCCTCCCATGTCTTGATTATAATTATTATTTTTTTTTACAAAAATCACATTTCATCACAAAAAACGAATAGCACTTTTATTGATAAATGTGACCTAGCAGAGTTAAATGGATATATTTCTTGTAATTGAGATAAAGTCAATATCTGTTGTTCTTTTTTTTTTTTTTACATGAATTGTTATGGCTTTATTGTTTTAAAAACCCAATAACGTTGTGGGTCCACCGGGCCCGCAAACACTGGGTGAGTAACAGAAACATGAGCACCACACAAGGGTAAAGCATGATTACGTAAGAATACAATTTAATTTGATCTAACAATATTGCACACACTTTTGTGAAGTTAATAATCGCCCCAGCTCATTCCAAAGTTATTATGGCTACTAATGGTTAAAAAAAGATACGTAGCTACAGTAGCTATACTACCCAACTGATCAGCACAAAATCAACTCGACTCAATTTAAGAGCCATGAGCCTTGGCAATATCCCATGGCTCCAGACAGAGCCGGAACCAGAGCCGTGACACAAACCGAAGTTATTTTCGAGTTTTAACCACATAACTGTTCTTATAGAGTTTTGTGTTTTTAACAAAGGGCAAAATGCTGTACACCATTAAGCTATTAATCGGGTTTACTACTCAACCGGAAACCCTATTGACAAAGGAATTATGTTAGCCTATATCTATAGATAGATTTGCTGCCTACCGGAAACCCTATTGACAATTATGGAATTATTGGAATAATTATGACAATTGGAATTATGTTAGCCTATATCTATAGGTAGATAGATTTGCTGCCTACTTATTCAGATGATTTGGGTCTGAATAAAATATCAAGGCTAGTTTACGAACTTATTTTGCCTACTTTGTTACCAGCTAGTGTCTGCTGTCTGGAATAGCTTCTAATTCCAGCTCGCGCCGCTGAAAGAAAAAGATGCGGCTCAAAGATGTGGCTCAAACGGCTCTACTGTATTAACCGGAAGTAACATAACATAATTCCTTTGTCAATAGGGTTTCCGGTTGAATCACGCGAGACGCCGGCGGTTTATTACGAAATTATTAAACTTGGCTGTTTGCGAGAATTGCAACGGAATTCCAGTCAACTATTAGGCCTAATATGCGATATTGCGATTGTGTTCAGCTAGATTAGGCTACTAAAAATGACAGCAAATATATTTAAAGTGGTGGCATTTTTATTTTAGAACTCTTGACCAACAACAACAGTGAACAGAATAAATAGCCTACAATTGTGTATGATATAATAATGCTGTCTGAAACAGCTTCTAATTCCAGCTCGCGCCGCTGAAAGAAAAAGATGCGGCTCAAAGATGCGGCTCAAACGGCTCTACTGTATTAACCGGAAGTACCGGAAACCATATTGACAAAGGAATTATGTTAGTCTATATACATAATTCCTTTGTCAATAGGGTTTCGGGTTGAATCACGTGAGACGCCGACTGTTTATTACGAAATTATTCAACTTGGCTGTTTGTGAGAATTGCAACGGAATTCCAGTCAACTATTAAACAATTATTTGGTTTGGTCTGGGCATGGAGTGCGGCTGTGCTTGTCGGCAGTTGGACATTCCAGACTGGGGGTGCGAATGGGATATAAGCCTATAGCCTACCAACACCAGGCAAACAATTTAAAAGCTCACTTTATAAGAATTTTAAAAGCTGTTTTGAATTTTTTGAGTTTTTAAATGTAAGGACATGTCTCATTCAGCCTTTACCAGGGTCTTCAAAATGCAATTATCAGGAGTGTGGGGCATTTACCTAAAATTGAATATTGTGAATTTCATGTCTCTTCTTATGGGAATGCATTACAGTGAATGTACCTATCATTGTTCATTTAACTCAGTGGTTCTCAAACTCGGTCCTGGGGGACCCCTGTGTGTGCTGGTTTTCGTTCCAACCACAATTGCAGTCCCAGTATTTTAACAAGCTGTTAATTAATTTTAATTACGTGCTTTTCATGTTTAGAGGGATTATTTACCTTCTTAAGCCAAATTATTTTAGCAATATGCATACCATATGCTATGATGAATAATAAAAGTCCATTATTGACATTGTGCTATACTGAAAACAATTGCAAAAAGAGGTAAAAATATTTTAACTGATCAAATGAAGATGTGAGGTGAATCAATAGGATCCTAATTGGTTAAATTGTGGACACATGGGCACTAAAACTAACCATTTGTTAAATAATGATGAATTCAAAGTCAGAGAAAATGAAAACGAGCCAAACCTGCATTGTGTTAATAAATTTAAAGAAAAAATTATGAATGAACTTAAACCACATGTGATCAACAACCTAATTAGAAGCCAATTGATTCACCTTTTTTTCAATTAGGTAAATAAAAGAGTTAACTCTTCTCTTGTTATTGTTTGCAATACAGCACAATAAGCACAAAGTGAACATGGGACGTTTATTATTTCACTATTTCTGACAATGTGGCTTAAGATGGTGAATAATCCCTCTAAACATGAAAAGCACCCAATTAAGATCAATTAACAACTTGTTAAAATTCTGGGATTGCATTTGTGGTTGGAACGAAAACCAGCATACACAGGGGTCACCCAGGACAGAGTTTGAGAACCACTGATTTAACTGTACACCTTGTCGAAATGTCTGGTCATTAATACTAATCCAATCATTGTTGCAGTAGTTAAACATCTGTCAAACAAGTCATTGCATGTTATATGAAATAAGAATGCCCCTTCAGATAACGCAATAGAAAATACAAATAACCAGATATTACAGAATAGTACACACAAAAACCGTGCATATGCCAACGATTTTCCCATTTGTTCCGACTGTTTACATTACACTCATATAGCAGAGGCCGTCATGTCATCCAGAGTGACTTACAAAAATTGTATTATTTAATAGGAGAAACAAGTGCATTTACTTGGTTAATATGCGCAATAGTTTCAGACCGGGGGCTCGTTTCACGAAAGCGATTTGCGAGGATTTTCACTCGCAGATCGCAATTTCTTGTCAAAACGCGTTTCACGATAATGCATCGCAGGCGCATCCCTCGCAAATTGCAAATACAAGTGCGACGACTACAGGCTGCTCGCAAAACATTTTGTTCCTTACAAGTATGGCGTTTCCTTTAATTGTGCGGAGACGGAGGCAGAATCTTCTTTGTGATCGTACATCAAGTTTATTTTCAAGTAGACTATATTTTACATAGACAGCTTTATAAAACTAAATAGGCCTGCCTATGTATTTAAAGTATTTCCAATATTTATGTATTTCCTGGAACTAAACGTTAAGTATAGGCTACTACCATGTATTAACTACTTCTAAACTTGTAGGCTACTTGAAACCGCTTCTGTAAGTACAAATTTAAATGTAACAGAGCATGGCCCTACCTGTCTCGCTTCAAATAGTGACAGCTCTGCGCTTCCTGGCACCCGGCAGCTTTCTTTGGGTTGGCGGACATCGGACAATGGGATAAGCAACGAAACGTCAAATTCGTCCGTAAAGCGGCGACAGCTGCCAAGCTTTGCGACATGCGTTCATGGCTTGCAATTGCGATTTCTACGTGAAACACTCCAAAAAGTGCAGGAGAAATTGATCGCATCTTGCAGATCGCAGCTCGCACGTGATAAACTTTCCTGAAACGAGCCCGTGCGGCTACCAACATTCCCAGTTCCACAAGGAAAGATCTGACATCACCAAAGCACCAGTGCAAGTTAGCAACGCTAACCGAGAACCACAGTAAAAAATTATAAATGCATTCGGATGACATCCGCAACAAGCCCTAAAAAGAGAAGCATAAAATCATAAAAATATAAACTAAAAGACACAAGTACAATAACCTGAATGTGTACAAATGGCGGGGGTTTTAAAGGGTGGGGTCAGCAGGGGAACCAAGATGCAGTTTGAAAAGATGGGCCTACGTCAGAATATAGCCCATGAGAATGCCATCCTGACCTCCTTGGGAGGTTTATTCCATCGCTGTGAGGCCAGTACAGACAGGCATCGTGGCTGACAGGAGTGACCATATAGGCAGGTTTTAAGATTGATTACAGGTTTGATGGCGCTGTTCCATTCGTTGCCCTGTAGGCTTGATGTGAGCTGTAACAGGTAACAGATGAACTGTAATGTTATTACCTGCAGGGGTCTAGTGACATGAAGCAGGGAGATTAGCAAGAGTGGAATTGTAGTAATTAAGGTGAGTACCAGAACTGTGACTAGGAGCTGTTTAGAGTAGGTATTTAGGGAGGGGTGGATTCTTCAGATCTTGTGTAGAAAGATTTTACACGCCAAACTCACTGCCACTGCATGGAGAAAGAAGGAGAGTTAGTAATCTTATTTCCCCTAGGCTTCTTATAATAGCTCTGCGTGAACTCTCCTATAGCACCTCGATTAAAGTAGAGGTCTAGCACTGGAGAGGACTTGGAGGGTGTGTGGAGCACCTCAGGTTGAGCTAACGAGAACAGTCTGCTGTCCAGCAGATGTCCTTCAGGGAAGCAGAGATGTTAAGTGAGACCTGAGTAGATGGTGGAAAAGACAGGGAAAACTGAGTATAATTCGAAACCTCATAGAAATGAATCAGAAAAAATCTTACCATGCAGAATTTCACAGTAACTGAGCCCTGAATGTGTTTTATATAACGATTTACTAAAACACAAGAGTTTGCAATTAAACAAGTAAGTAAATTAAAGTACATATACACAGTCTGGGATGTCTCAATTACTTTCTGAAATATCAGAAATTTTGGTTGGCTCTCCTCAAGTCTGAGCAATGTTCCCAGCTGCTTACGAGGCGATCAGCAATGACAGTGACCCTCAGTGTCCTGCTTACCTCCCTGGCCAAGGCCCGTCTTCCCCGATTGCTCAGTTTGGCCGGGCGGCCAGGTCTAGGAAGATTCTTGGTAGTTCCAAACTTCTTCCATTTACGAATGATGGTGGCCACTGTGCTCTTTGGGACCTGTAAAGCTGCAGAGATTTTTCTGTAACCTTCTCCAGATCTATGCCTTGACACAATCCTGTTTCTGAGGTCTGCAAATAATTTCTTTGACCCCATGGCTTGGAGTTTGCTCTGACATGCACTGTCAACTGTGGGACCTTATATAGGCAGGTGTTGGCAATCCCCAATCATGTCCAATCAATTGAATTTATCACAGGTGGACTCCAATTAAGTTGTGGAAACATCTCAAGCAGTATCAGTGGAAACAAAATGCACCTCAGTTCACTTTTGGGTCTCATATCAAAGGGTGTGCACACTTGTGTACATATGATATTTTGCATTTAGATTTTTTATAAATTAGCACAAATGTCTAAAAACCTGTTTTCACTTTGTCATTATGGGCTATTTTGTGTAGAATTTTGAGACAAAAAATGTACTCAATCTATTGTAGAATATGTCTGTAACGTAATAAAACGTGGAGAAGGTGAAAGGGGTGTGCAGACTTTCCGGCTTGACTGTAAATAAATATTGATTTGAAATTGATTTGATTAGATTCTTTGTGTTTAGGCATGTCCTTTAACTCCATGTATTACATTACATTACATTACAGTCATTTAGCAGACGCTTTTATCCAAAGCGAATTATGGGGCAGTAACCTACTAAAAGTTGTATGTTTATCTTTGTGCTAGTGCTGTACTCTTCTGTAATAATAAAGTATTTTTTAAGTTGAGCTTGAAAGCCTTCAAGCTTTCGGAGGTGTCTTCTTACGTCTCCTACTCGTAGAGCAAATAAAGTACATAAACGTGTGAAACATCGACATTGTGAGCCGTCCAGCGCTCGACTCAAGCCAACATTGTGCAATTACAACAGCTGCTGAAGTAAGGTCTATCTTTGAAATGTGAAAACTCACAGTTGCTCTTTTAAAAAGTTTTTTTTTTTTTTTTAAAGAGTTTGCAGAAGTTTCTGAACAGCTCAGACACTTTGTTTTGTGAACACGATAACATCTCACAAGCCCTAAATTGGAGAAGGAAGGCAGCTCTTTTGAGATGCAGCTGATTTCAGTGGTAGATAAGGTCATGTGAGTAGCCATAATAAGCAAATAAGTACGTCCGTCATGCAGTTTGGCCATTGCAGAGCTAAAAAGCCAAAACTTTCCGGAAAAACATATCGGCTCTCTTTTCAGTTGACGGTGACATTGCAGGATATGTTTGTTTTTGTTTTTTTAGCAAAGACAAGGATGAACGTCCATACAGACAAAATGCAGTCACAGTGCTATGATAGAAGAACATCACAAAGAAAACATACAGCCTGCCTGCTTATCCCTGAAAATATACTCTCTCAGACTTCAGGGCATGCTATATAAGCAATACATTTAATAAGAAAAAACCTCCTTGCCCAATGGGTTTATGTTGTGTCCTGTATTTAAGTGCATATCCCCAACCCTACCTATTAGAGACAACCAACATTAGCCTGATGCTCCTGTTCAAGAACAAAAATATAAACAAAAATATCCTGTTTATGATCTGCAGCTAAGCCTTTATTCAAATGTTACCCAATAAGCCAGCAGGAAGCTGTTCCTCTCGCCTTCACTGGATGGGGGCAGACTGATTTGGACATTATGAGCCCTATTAATATCCCTTGAGATTTTTTTATTTGTTTGTTTGTGACACATTTTTTGTCCTTTTTTGTAAAAGAAAAATACTCACTCCCCCACCTCAGCCTGTTTCTTCACTTTCACCACAGCCTGTAAATGTAGGTCAGAAATGTTGAAGGTGTTGAGTGGATAGATGCGTGCGTTCAGTTATGACTCCTTCACCTGGACAAGCCGACTGATCGTTTTGTTCTTTTCCAGTAACAGCCTTGCCCTGTTACAGACACAAGACAAAATCCCCCAAAAATTGCGTGGGGTGACCAGACATTTTACACGTGAGCGTGTGTTTTCTTGTTATGGCAGCAGTTTGCATTGAGTGGTAACATACTGTAGGTTAATAATTAAGGGTGACCTAAGCACATATGACAATATTTTGTCTTGATTACCAGCGTAGATATTTCTGTACAAGGGCTTACTGACTGCAAGAGCCACATTGGAGGTACCTAGAGTGCAGTCTATCAATTGCAGTCTTAGACAGTCCCGTATATGTGATGCATGGCATATAATCCCTATAATTTGCGTGTATATACTTTATTTTATTGTGCTACATATAATCTGACTGACTTGTGCTTCACTCTTGTAATTAATTTTTGCTAATTGTTTTGTAACGGCTCAGTGCCTTGGGACACCTTGTGTGAAGGGCCCTCGATAAGAAATTTAAAGGGTGGGGCGGGCTTTCTTGGCAGGTCGTGAGCTTTTTTCCCTGTTATCCGTGGCAGTAATGGCTCTTTTTGTTATCTCTCGCAGGTTCCAGCACGTTCCTTACGCTTCACTGATTCCCTACTAGTACCCATGAGACACAGCGATGTTTCCATCTTTGAGCTGTTCGACTACACAAAGGTAACTCTCAGCATGGTGTTGGCATGGCTACTGTATGACAACTTTAGCTGTCACAATGACTGAAATGAACAGCGGTTATGAAATGGATAACAAATAACATGTCAGGGACAACGGTGGAGCTACGTGATGCTACGGTACGATGCACTGGATTGTTGTTTAACGTAATGCATATATCTCAATATGTCTCCGTCTCTATCCAATAAATGCTAACCGCTAAAGTAAGCCCCCCGAAGGATCAGGGTATCTTCTAGGAGGACAATATTCTGGTGTGTTGTGTGCATGGGGTGCCGTAGTGGGAGGAATAGTGAAACTGACTACCCAGGGCACCAAGGCAGGGCGGGAAATTAAAGGTTTGCTTTGGGGAGGGGGCCCACAGAGACTGCATTTGCACAGGACCCAGTATTTTGTGCTATGCCCTGGTTGTGCGTTCATTGTCAGATGGAAGCACCTCTGGTGAAAAGGTTCCGTCTTCAAGTGCACCTCTTCCCTTTTCCCCTCTCCCCTACCTAAAAAAGCCCATCCAAATGAATGCCTGTACAGCCGTTTTCAGCCGGTGAAGATATGGAGTACGATTGTAAAGAAATCCATGATAAACAGTGCTAAAATATACAATGTGGAATCTTGAAAACTTCAGGATCTGAACAGGACACTTTTTGGCAAGTTGAACCAACTAGTTCCAAGGTCTGGTCCCTCTATCATCATCATCATGTGCCATACTCTGCCAGAGCCTTGGCGACCACTTTCTTCCACTGCGATCTGTTGGCAGTCAAACCTCTTGCATCTCTGGCATTGAGGCCGATCCACTTCTTGATGTTGTCGATCCAGGTTGTCCTCTGTCTGCCTCGGGAGCGGCTTCCTTCTGCTCTGCCTCCAAGCACAGCGCGTTCCAGTGTGTCATCAGTTCTTGAGATGTGCTCAAAATAGCGAAGTTTCCTTTGGATAGCGGTTTCCAGAAGTATTGGTTTCGTGCTAATCTTTTCTAGGATGAAAATGTTGGATCGCTTTTCAATGTATGAGGACTGTCTGTATGTCCACATCTCAAATGCTGTCAACTTCTTTTCGTCTGCTTTTAGGGTCCATGATTCGGAGCCATATAGGGTTACTGGCCAGACGAGACTCTTGAGGAGGCATATCTTGGTGTTAGTGCTCACAGATCTATCTTTCCAGATGCTCCAGAGCTTGGTAGTGCTTGTGCGTGCCATTGCTAGCCTTGCTGCATTTGTTTGTGTAATTTAGTTCTGCACCAAGGTATGTAAAAAAGGAAACTTGTTTGATCTTGTCGTTTCCGATGTAGATGTCAGCTTGAATTGCAGTTTTGCTTATTATTGAATAGTGCTTGTAGGTCTTCTTCTGTGGTGGCTAGCGGGGCTGTGTCATCTGCGTTACTGATGGCTCTTCCTCCTATTTTAATGTCAGTGCTGTCTGGAATTGCCAGTCTCATGATCATCTCAGTGTAGATAGTAAAAAGGTGTGGAGAAAAACTGCAGCCTTGGCGGTCACTCCACTGTAATAAAATTACTTGTATATGGAGACCACGTACAGTACCTGCAGAATTAAGGTGTTCAACTCCTGCAAGGTCAAGGGCTTCAAAGCAGAAAATAAACGTGTGTGAGAGTTATCTCTCCCTTGTGCTCAGCTTGCTTAGCGGTTCTGCACGGATTTTATCTGCTGCTGCCGATTCCCTCGTACGCCGGGGCGCGAATGCAGATGCATTATTATTAATAATAATAATAATAATAATAATAATAATAATAATAATAATAGCTTTATTTATATAGCAGCTTTAATATGTTAAAATGCAGCTCAAATGCTTTCCAAATGTCATAAAAAATATTTTTTTAAAAGCATGGTACTTCAGTCCTCCAACAGCTAGTGGTTGCAATAGCCTCCGTTGATTTTTCATCTTCGTAACTGTGAAGAAAGGGTATTCATAAATTGTATATCCAGGCTGTTTGGCCTTGGTGTTAGCCTGTGGGTTGGGGGGGCGGGGTGTAAATCTGCTGAAGAGTGGCGGTCTTGGTATTACCTAGCAACCGTCTGGCATTACTCTTTCCCTGACTATCAATGGTAGCATTGTGTGTCACTCGCTATATCCGCTGCTTTCCTCCTGTTTGAAACAGCCATGATACCTGTGATTGTATGGCCGATTAACAGGTAGTAATAAATCAGCATTGACTACCTACACATCTGTGTAAGGTCTCTCCATCTCACCAGCAAGGGACTTTCATCCGTCCACCTAGCCATGAGCTGCCACCAGTCACCATCACTACAGATCACATGGTGGAGACAAATTGGTGGCCCTGCTTATATGATATGACTCTGGTGAAGGTTGAGGTTGAATCACTTATTTAAAATACCCAATACTCACTGGAACAATTTCTCTTATTGTTTTATAAGACCTTAGTGCTTCTCAGCTCATTGGTTCCCTAACTGTAGGTCTAGACGCACTCATTGTTAGTGGGAGGAGTTAAGGTGGGGCCCAAGATGAGACATGAAAGAAATAACCTACTGCATATAATACACGTTCACATTAACATTCACCCAAGTAAAATTAAACATTGTGCTTGTGACATGCACTGTACTACAGTACATACACACAGCAAAATATCCAGGGTTAAATCAACTCTGATTCAATTCAATTGTATTCTAATAGAGTGCCTTTGATCCCATTTCAATTGATATAAATTCTGTTCGAGTTGAATTGAATTGTGTAATGCTGTTTTTTTTTTTTACATTCTGAACAGTTTCAATCCATGTGTAAGCATGTGACAGGCTGAATTTTAATAGGCGGTGATTCAGAAAAAATGTATTATTGACTCATTAAGTGAATCTCATTTCAGATCTTATCTTAAAATGTACTGCCGTGTGCCAGATAATGACTTTAGGGAAACATGAACTGAATAGAGACTCAGTTGCCACGGCTACTGTGAGGGCCTTTTAGCTGTACATTCAGAGCAGAGGGGTGATGCTCTCAACCGTAAAAGAAAAATTATTTTCCAGCCACAGGAGAATAAAAATATAGTTTTCTTTTTTTTTTGCTGACTAATCAGCTCATTTTCAGTTAGAATAACGCTGAATCTTTTCACAGAAAGTTTGCAAATGTTTTTATAGGCATTTGACAGCCAAATGACACAATTTGAAGGCTTGTTATGTGTGATACAAAGCCAAGTACTCTAGTTTCTGCCATGCTACTATAGAAAACATTGACACTGTTACAGAAAATACATTTATTTTTGTGTGTTTTTCTTGCACAATTGAATTGAACATGTGATGCCTGAATGGTTATTTTTTCTTTAGATTTTGACAGTCCCTCACTGAAGCAATACTGACTACCGAGCTTGAAAATCTTGTTATATGTATTTGCAGAGCACTACATCCAATCCATACTTTAATCCTGAACAGTGCCAAATGCTGAGTGCTGTATATAAGTACCGGGTATGTTCAACCTATAACCTGGCAGATGGCATTCCCATTGCTAAGGGAGTCTCAATCACATGATTGGCTTATCATTTTCTCTCCGGTGATGTTCGGCCTGTTTTATTCTGAAGGAAAACTTGCTATAAACCTGACAAAATAATCCTAATCCTAACCCCGCCCAATTTCAGGATATAACCAACACTTTATTCTCATCTATCGCATAAACTCTGTAAAGGCAGGTCCAATGTGAATGCAGTAATTCACACATAAACTATGAGACGGGGAGTGGATCAATAGCAAAATGAAGCCTGTGCCAAATGCACGGCACTTCCACAAACTGCCCTGTGAGAATCTGACCGCCTGGACATCTAAGCTGCCACATCCCCGGTCTGCCTTCACTGCAACAGTAAACGCTGGCCTCAGGCGACAAAGGCAAGTGTGTCTTTAGATATAAGATCTGACCAACTGGGTTCTGAGATCGAGTCTTTACTGGTTTATTGAGGTTTGCAGCAGGTGTGCGTGAATACACTGCACTGCGAGATTGCCTGAGATTTTGCCCTCGTTGTATTTTTTATACATTTCTTTTTTGTTGTTGTGGTCGGAAGCCTCTTGGTGACCTGATAACGTTTCCTCTCATCCCCATGGTGACGGCCAAAGAAGCCTTGTCATACCTCGCATGGCCTTAAATGCAAAAAAAAAAAAATGCAATCTTGACACTTCAGTATTTAGCAACTTTAGACAAGTATCTAATTTACCTTTTCTAAGCAAAATTTTAGAAAAGATAAACAATTAAAAACATCTTTTAAACTGTAAAGATGCCCTAGAAAAAATTCTATCTGGTTTCCGAACCTATCATAGCACTGAGACGACTTTAGTAAAGGTTGTAAATTACCTCAGGTGCAATTTGGATGCCAAAAAATTGTCAGTACTGGTACTACTTGATCTAAGTGCAGCATTTGACACTGTCGACCACTCTATTCTCCTAGACAGACTCTGTAGACATGTTGGTTTTACCGGCACCGTTCTTAACTGGTTTAGGTCTTACCTCACTGGCAGAAATTTCCTCGTAACCATTGATGAGTTCATGTCAAAAAGTTACGACATTACTTGCGGTGTTCCACAAGGCTCCATTTTAGGTCCTTTACTCTTTAGTTTGTATATACTCCACTGGCTAGTATCATCAGGAGGCATGGAATACAATTCCACAGCTACGCAGATGACACTCAACTATATATTGCGGGATCTCCAGACGATACAAGCCCTATTGATGATCTTTTTGACTGTATCTTAGACATTATGCATGGATGTCAAAAAACATTTTACAAACTAGAATAAAACAGAGGTACTGGTTATTGCGGAAAAGACTCAGAGAAACTGACTACTAAGTTCCAATCTATAGCACTGACTCCTAGTCAGCAGGTGAGGAACTTAGGTGTGATATTTGATTTCGATTTTAACTTTATGGCTCACATCAGGAATGTCACCAAGACTTCTTATTATCATCGTAATTAAGAATATTACTATGGTTCGATCTTTTCTATCCCAGGCTAACACTGAGAGACTAATGCATGCATGTATTACCAGCAGGCTTGACTACTGTACTGTAATTGTCTCCTAACTGGTCTTCCCAAAAAAGCAATAAGCCAATTACAATTATTACAGAACTCAGCTGCTAGAATGCTAACTAAGACTAAGAGAAGCGCACATATCACCCCAGTTCTTAAATTTCTCACTGGTTACCTATTAGTTCCCGCATTGATTTTAAGATTCTGTTATTGGTCTTTAAATCTTTAAATGGACTGGCACCTGGTTACACTTCAGACATGTTACTAAAATATGTACCATCTAGATCCCTTAGGTCATCTAGCAGTGGTCTTTTAACTGTTCCTAAATGCCGAACTAAGACCCATGGTGAGGCCACTTTTAGCCACTATGGTCCGAGCAGGTGGAACTGCCTCCCAGATGATATAAGGACAACAGAAAATGTTGAGACTTTTAAAAGGAAACTAAAAACATACCTGTTTAGTCTAGCTTTTCTGTAACTCTACTGTTTACATTCGCTTGTATGAAATGTGTTACACAGATATAGTCTGATGTGTGTGCAGGAGATTATCTCTTGGATCTGATCTCTGACTTTTTTTTTAATGTATTTGTTTTAATGTTGTGAAGCACTTTGAGTTACATTCGCTTGTATGAAATGTGCTATACAAATAAAAGCTGATTGACTGATTGATTGATTAAATGGACATTTAATCATGAACATGCCAGCGGTTAAATTTAACAGACAGTGAATGCTTCTTATGCCAGAGCCATGATTACGATACGGAAGAGCAAGGTGGCCACAGGTGTCTGTCTCCTGACATTTGATATTCCTGGATTTATTTAACAAGTCTTCAGAAACTTTATGTTCTTACTTATATTTACTGCAGTAGTATATCTAACCAAATATAGTTTGATTAGTTTTCATGAGGCTATAAATCAACCTTTTAAAAAATTCTGTCAAGCAACTGCAAAATAGTTTTAGATCTCATAAACCTCATAACATGCACTGACTTGGAAAGGACACTCACATTAATGCAAATGAAACATAAAGATGAGTGAAAAGGGTTATACAAAATTCACCGTTTGGTGAATTAGCTTAATCTCACACTGAAAAAATGAGAAAAATCCAACCTTTAATTGTAGTAGACCTCATCAAGAAATAATTATTTTTAACAAAACTATGTGTGCCACAATTATTGGCACCCCTGCATTTATATATAGAATAAAGTAATCATTTTAAATATTTGGTCGCATATTCTTTGCATGCCATGACTGTCTGTGACCCAACAACATGAAAATACTCTTGATATCTTATTTTATGGTACTGTTACAAGCGATACTATAACCTCTCTGCATTTGAATGGATCTCTATGGGAATTGGGGGGTGAGACTAGATTCAACTGTAAATTGCACGGGTACAGTATGAAACACATGACTGGCTAAATGGCTGTAAGTCATCCAGGGTCTAAGGTATCATACAAGCCCCAAACGATCACTCTGCGGCCAGATATGGAGTAGATGTGGATGGATCACTGCAAGGGTTATTTTTCCTTACTCATTTTCCTATAGAACTCTATGGGGGGAAAAGTCAGGAGAAGAAACCCTGAAAGTGATCCATCCACAATAGTTACTCTAACTATGGGAGGAGATATGCAATGACATTAAAACATTTATAGGCCATTACGCCAGGTCCTTCATGGTGTCATAAAGGACCTGTGCCCAATAGAACTGATCCCAGTAATAATTTGAACTCCACACATTTAATCCCCACATCGGAATAGATGGAAATGGATAGATGAATATAGTTTGAGATTGCAATGAAAGTGAAATCTCATAGTGTTGCTGATGCTTAATACATAACATAACAACCCCATATAATGTAGTCTGAAGCTAATTACAGTCCCTTTACAGTCCATTTAAGACAAATCTATAGCACCAGAAACTAGCTTTCACATTCCTAGATATGTTGGGCTAAATTGTTATGTTCAAGCATTATGAGCAATTTCTGGAGCTGTCTTCAGTCTATGAGGTTCTGGTCTGTCATTGTTGACACACAAAACGTAGGGCAGAACATGGCGGTTGACAACGTTGTTTTTTTACTCTTCTCTTGTTTCTCAGCAGATTTGACTTGCAGTTGGACAGGTGTAGCCTGGAACCCGAGTCCTTCAATTGTCCTGAGGAGAACGATGAGACAGCTTACGCGGATAACCTTCCCAGCGTCCTCTCAGAGCCATGCTCTACCAGCCCTTCGGACGCGCACTACCCCGCAGGTAGCTCGAGCAGAATGGCGGTGGGGTTCCCATACGCAGGAGAGCTTGGCCAATCCCTGACTAACAGCAGCGTTTACCAGCCGCTCCACGCTCCACTGGCCAGCTACGAACCCGCCGGCCCCTTTCCCAGCTGGGAGAGCTGCCCCAGCACCCTGGATCCACACAAGTGGGCCTGGCTACACCCCAGCTTGGCCAGCAGCTTGTCTGGGTTCCCCAGCAGCCTGCCAGCCTGCCTTCCTTCAGAGGGGTACCCCAGCATCCCCGTAGTAGGCCCGTACCCCCTGAGGGGGTCGCACTCCCTGCCGAGCCGGGGCAGTCCCAGTCTGGAGGAGCCCGGCTCACTGCACTCCATCCCCTTGAACACTGCGCTCCCACACGGCTACTACCTGCCCCCCTTCCCCTGCCAGCCCCTTGGCCCCACCTGCTGCTCCAGGTGTCCTGTGGAGGGTGTCAGGTTGGGTCCTCCACCCCATCACAGTCCCTGGCTGGGATACCGCCAACCACACCGGCCTTCGGGTGAGTTTTGATAGTAGCATATGGTCGTCTGGGTTATCAGGAGGCTGCAGCAGCCGAACACGTTATTGTTTTCCCTCCTTGGGTTGGGCTGCGATAAATATCTTCCAAACATCAAGAAAATCAACCTGACTTTAGGGCCCCACGGTTGTGCGTCAGTGCTAAAGCACCTAACGTTAGGGCCCCAAGGTTGCGCTTCAGTGCTAAAGCACCTAAATTTAGGGCCCCAAGGTTGTGCTTCAGTGCTAAAGCACCTAACTTTAGGGCCGCAAGGTTGTGCGTCAGTGCTAAAGCACCTAACTTTAGGGCCCCGAGGTTGTGCGTCAGTGCTAAAGCACCTAACTTTAGGGCCCCAAGGTTGTGCGTCAGTGCTAAAGCACCTAACTTTAGGGCCGCAAGGTTGTGCGTCAGTGCTAAAGCACCTAACTTTAGGGCCCCGAGGTTGTGCGTCAGTGCTAAAGCACCTAACTTTAGGGCCCCGAGGTTGTGCGTCAGTGCTAAAGCACCTAACTTTAGGGCCCCGAGGTTGTGCGTCAGTGCTAAAGCACCTAACTTTAGGGCCCCAAGGTTGTGCGTCAGTGCTAAAGCACCTAACTTTAGGGCCCCAAGGTTGTGCGTCAGTGCTAAAGCACCTAACTTTAGGGCCCCAAGGTTGTGCGTCAGTGCTAAAGCACCTAACTTTAGGGCCCCGAGGTTGTGCGTCAGTGCTAAAGCACCTAACTTTAGGGCCCCGAGGTTGTGCGTCAGTGCTAAAGCACCTAACTTTAGGGCCGCAAGGTTGTGCGTCAGTGCTAAAGCACCTAACTTTAGGGCCCCGAGGTTGTGCGTCAGTGCTAAAGCACCTAACTTTAGGGCCCCGAGGTTGTGCGTCAGTGCTAAAGCACCTAACTTTAGGGCCCCGAGGTTGTGCGTCAGTGCTAAAGCACCTAACTTTAGGGCCCCGAGGTTGTGCGTCAGTGCTAAAGCACCTAACTTTAGGGCCCCGAGGTTGTGCGTCAGTGCTAAAGCACCTAACTTTAGGGCCCCGAGGTTGTGCGTCAGTGCTAAAGCACCTAACTTTAGGGCCCCGAGGTTGTGCTTCTTGGCACTGTGACCTGTAGTCTGGCTGTAGGCTGACTGCTGTCTCTCTACAACATGCTTTGTCTCTTTGTCAGTCATCCGGAGACTCTGTGTGTTCTATTGTTCTCCTCTCAGGTCCGTATCAATGCGGATGGCCGGAAGCTGGCTCCTCCCACAGGTGAGTGCACCAGCGCCCGCGTCATGATGATCAGTCTCAGGGTAAATGTTCAGTGAGCTGCTGAATTTTCCTCTAAACACACCCCTGAATCAGCACCATTTAAAATCAGTTCCAGCTGTGTCTGAAAGCTATGTCCGTTCCAGTGGTGAGAATTTCTGAGTGACACTCTGAGGTTTACTGTACATAAAGTTGTTCTTTAAAAACTGAATTTAAGCCAATCTGGGAAATGCGTTACCCAGGCCTTTAAAAGGTGATCAAGCTGACTGCCTGGAAAATGGTAGAATGCAGAAAAGGAAAGCTAGTTAAACAAACATAATGAAAACCAAGACTAAGACTTGACATGCACGGACGCTTTGGTTGGTGATGCGATGGTGTCGCTCTACGCTGTGCTCAAGATCATGAGCTCATGAAAAAATTGAAAATGCAATCAGTTGAGGGTTCTGATGGTATTCCTGAGTATAAGTCCTTGAGGCTGACTACTGTAAGATTAAGAGGCCACCGGAAGGATATTCATAAGCGATCTACGTACAGCGGACATGAAAGCCAACACAAATCTGATGTGTTTGCATCTCCACCAAGTTTGTTGACCGCCGTGCTTGTCTTGCCTTCAGACTTATTGTAAAGTACAACAACTTTTTTTTTTTATAATCTCAAATATTACCAGGGATTAACCTGGCTCTCTGGGCACAGTCCAGATGGAGGAGGTGGTTTATACCAGCCCTTTTTGCCCAGTTGTTCCCATCACATTGCATGGCGGCGGGACTGCACATGCCAAAAGGAGGGGGAGAAAAAAAAAAACAAGAGAAAGAGAGTTAAGGGCGGCACTGGGGGATTTTTGAGGCAATATAAGATGGGGGGGGTTAAGGGCACTAGAGGGGAGATAAGGGCACTCGAGGTGAATTTTAATTGGGGTGTCTTGTGTATTCTACAGTGGGTATCCCCATCCACACCTGAACAAGAAAACCCCCCCATGCAGCAAACCCCTATCCTTGGAACACAGTGAGTAGCATCCCCTCCACTCTGGATGAGCAAATTACCTGCTGTCGTTTATATGTAGGTTAGGTGCTGTAGTTTATACAGTGAGGTGCAAACCTTTGTGCACCCCTGGTCAAAATGTCTTTTACAATTAATATCTAAGTGAACAGAAGCTAACTGATTATTATTGAAAATCTGTAGAGAGCTCTCAAACATTGTTCTGCCAGGAAGAATGGGGACAAATTCAAAAAGCAAGAATTGAAAGACTCTTAGCTGTTTATTATTTTGAAACTGTAAAAAATAAAATTAAAAAGTAATCTTGCTTTAAAATTTGAAGAAATGTGCCACGTTTAACTTTGAGCATTTAGCAGTCAGGTTAGCTTCTTTTCACTTAGATATTAATTGTAGAAGGCATTTCGACGATATGGGTGCCCAAATGTTTTGCACCCTACTGTATGTAGATTACGGGTTGTAGTTTATATGTAGGTTAGGTGCTGTAGTTTAGCGGAACAGTAGTGTCTTTTTTTGCAGCAAGCATAGTTCTCAGCTGGGTTCGCGTTAGTTGATACTTAGTATTAGAGGTATTAGTAGCAATACGACATGTCTTCTCACTCCTTTATTACTTGTCTTAGCTTTGAGGTCTGCGTGTGCTATGGTGAAGTCATACTTCAAAAAGGTACCTTGCTGTGCATGTCTCGCCTTGCTTTTGTCAGGGAAGGTATTTGTCACCTACGAGGCCGACAGCGATGGGCACGTCAATGAGATAATCAAGTTTGTGACCTTGCTACGTCACAATGGCTTCGACACACGGGTAGGTCAAGCGCCGGTGTTTTCTCTGTGATATCTGCAGCTCTGTTCCCTGAGGCTGACTTTTGTTCCTAAATATAAAGTAAAAAATAAATATTTTAAAATGACAAAAAATGTTTTTGCACGAGCACCGATAACATGCACATATACAGTACCAAGCCATGTGATATATTTGTTTCAATCGATATACAGTACATGTATTGATTGCACATTTTAAAATATCTTTGAATATTTATTTTGGTGTTCATTACTATATATTGACATGTTCTGAGTCCAGATTTGTGTAGCATTGAACACATAATGTGACTCCCTGTGTCTGCTGAATAATCACCGTGTTTGGTCAAACCCTTTGTGTTTTGCAGATCGATGTGTTTGAACAGCAGTTCCGGAGCATTAGCAAAATCGACTTCATGGAGAAGTTCATCAGCGAGGTGAGACTGAACCCACCCTACCTGCCAGGCATGGATTCTCCTCTACAGCACACATAGGGCTATTGTGATTTCATATTACAGTATATCATGTCTGTTCTAGTATACCAAATGCTTGGTACAGCCAAGTAAACAATAGAACCATTTTTTTCTCTTTCAAAGCCTCCCTTGCTGTGTGGAAAAAGGAAGTAGGAGGGGTTTCTGTTAAACTGCCATTTATCTGGTGTTTTCATGTCTTTTGTAGTTCATATTAAGGCCAGATCAGTTGAAAAAATTAAACTTCAACCCTGGGTTTTCTGTATCATGAAGCCGACTCACTTTTAATTGGGGTATATTGCCATGGCAACTTACTTCTGCACGGCTAACACGGGGCAGGTTATGTTCAGGCTAACGGATTGGAAAAAGGTTTGGGGCTTGAGACTGACAAAATCCACTGTCTTCCCCTGAGTTTATGAATAAACTTTGGTGTGATAATTGCTTTAGCAAGATTTTAAACATGCTGTGTCAAGTTTAACGTTTTTTATTAGCTCTAGAATGTACAGTTGTCGCCTTAGAAATAAGTAGGCTATAGATTTATGAGTGGTAAGGTAAATCAATTATTAACCATCAAATTTAACCTACACAATGAGCATTTAATAATTTTTAAACAAAACTCCTCCCAGGATTTGTTGGAGGCAACAGTGTTGCTTTTTGCTCTTATGATTGTTTTAGGTTATTCGTATCCGTCCATATATCAGTCTCTTTTCATCATGAGAGAAATACGCTGCTCGAGTAACCTACAGCCCATGCTGTACCACTATAGGCTCGTTGTTGGAGACACCGCCCCTTTTATGGGAACGCTGTCGTGGAAACTTTCCCTTCCACCCACAGTGAGCAAGTCTGATCAAACCAGAACCACAACAAATCCGTATTGTAATATATAATAAGAAGTTTATTTGCAGATAAACAGTGAGAGAGTTCTTACCAGAGCTCTCTCTCAAATAGGAGGACACACAAGACATTTATACATATCTTTACAGCGTTTACCACAGGGGGCGGATTCCTAAACGTGAGAAATATAGAGGCGTACGCTTCCCAGTGTTAGATATAGATAACCCTTGGCCTTGGCGGCCCCCCTTAGTGAGGAATGTTCCTGCTAACGAGACACAAACATTCATCCCACTCTCTGCTGGCCTTCTACAGATATGAGAGACAGACACCTGCTTGAGATCCACTCATGTGTTTGCAGAAAAAATATGTTTAATTACTTAATTAATTATTATTAAACTAAATAATAATCAAAGAACTTTAATAAATGTTTAATGTTAATTACGTGATTGTTTCTAAATGAACACACATATTGAAAAACAGAAAATTGCCGTCACGACACACACAGAGCATCATTAACAAAGCCCGTGTTCACTAAGCAAGCTGATAACCACGTTCATAGCACAGGTTAAGCCACAATGCGGTGGTTAGGCTTTCTGAAGCCAGCTAACACAAAGAAACCCTGGCTATGTTAAGCTTCCTTCGTAGTATACCCCCCAGATCTATTTGAATTCTCATCACCATATCCACCTGTCCACCATATATTTTATCTTTCAAACATAGTGTCGTGTGAACTGAAAACAGACTTTATAATCAGTTCATTTTCATTTTAAACAGTGGCGCTGCAATATAAGAGTATTTTGAAAAAATATATCTGTTCTAAGACATATCTGTTCTAAATCTACTCTATGACGAGACAGCCTTTTTAACACTCATCAATGCTGCTTCTGACCTTTGACCCTGTGGCCCCTCCCTCTAACAGAAAGACTACCTGATCATCATAGTCATCAGCCCCAAGTACTACGAGACGGTGACGGGCTCACACATCAACATGGAGAATGACGAGAGGACCCTTAATACGGTCTACATCCACAAGCAGGTGGGTTGTGTCCTCACACCCAGCCCACTACCTTTTTACGACCCATGCCCTCAGGTAGGCGCTATAGGTCTGTGTTCTCCAAAACCACCCGCTTAAGAGACAGTCTTTTCCCCACAGCCGTCAGAACTCTTAACTCCCTAGGGGTCCCTCCCCTAACTAAGACCTCTGACGGCCTACTGGACAGAGACAATGCTGCTGTGTGCTGTGTGTGTGTCCTTATTACATGTATTTATTGTTGGGAAGTTGCGTATATCTTTCACTCTGAGCTACACGCTGTACTGTAAACAAATACCACCAACCTGGTTGTGTGGCAATAAAGTTTCTTGTAAAGTTTCTTGTATCAGGCCATGGGCAGCATGAAATCTCATATGATTCACATTTGTGAAATACTTTAGACACCAGTAAAATTCATGTAGGTTACTGACATTTTAAAAGAAATGTCTACATTTAGGACATGTTCTTATCCTGAACAAGAATTTTATATTGTTTTACTTACCCCAGATGTATGTTAAACTGTAGTTATGCTGGCCTGGTCTCACCTTTGTAGCTAAATTATAGTAAATCCATAGAAGCAATGCTAACAATTCACATCTTGCCATTGGATATAATTCCCCCCAGGCTAACGTGCTTTAAATAACCGCCTAAATCCACACAAATAAAGTTTAACAACAGCTTTATAAGTGTCGTTGTTGTAAACTAAAATGTGCATGTGATGAGTGCACTTCTCTCAAGACATGGGGAGAGCACTTCTCTCAAGACATGGGGAGAGCACTTCTCTCAAGACATGGGGAGAGCACTTCTCTCAAGACATGGGGAGAGCACTTCTCTCAAGACATGGGGAGAGCACATCTCTCAAGACATGGGGAGAGCACATCTCTCAAGACATGGGGAGAGCACTTCTCTCAAGACATGGGGAGAGCACATCTCTCAAGACATGGGGAGAGCACTTCTCTCAAGACATGGGGAGAGCACTTCTCTCAAGACATGGGGAGAGCACTTCTCTCAAGCCATGGGGAGAGCACTTCTCTCAAGACATGAGGAGAGCACTTCTCTCAAGACATGAGGAGAGCACATCTCTCAAGATTAATTGGCAGCAGCCCTCGATGCATAAATATCTCTCTCTCGTCCTCCCTCCCTCTTTCTATCTCTCACTCTCTCTCACTCTCTCTCATTCCAGCTTCAGAACGAGTTCATTCAGAATGGCAGCCGAAACTTCAGGTTCATTCCCATCCTCTTTCCTGGTGCCAAGAAGGTATCTTTTTTTAATCGCATTAGCCATCCAAACCAGTCATGTCATTTACCCCTTAAGAGTCTTCAGTGAAGACACATGTTGAAATTACATACTCCAGGGCAACAGGGCAAGAATCTGGCAGACTTTCATAATGTTGTGGTTTTCTAGGAAACACAAGTTATTTCCTGTTGTTAGCAGGGCCTCAGCTTATCTCAAGTGAAACGTTTCTCTTTCTTGCACATTCGTGCCCTCGCTGTGACAAACGAGGAAACTGGTCTTTTGGTTGTAGTGGACATTTTAATAGACGGCAAATGAGGCACAGAGATAAACAAAAGAAACGCTATACTGTACAGATGCAACAGACGGAAAGTGAATAAGGCAGGACTGCGCTCGAGCAACCTGTTTCAACAGAGCTGGCCTTCCTCAGGCACTTTTTCATGTTCAGTGAGCACCAGGGTTGAGGATCATTAAGGAGTCTTCTGTGATTTATTTATTTTTTAATTTACCCGATGAAATGTTTTGAGAAAGCTGTCACAAGTCTGTTGGCGCTGCACCGGGGCTAGAATTGCTGCTGTCAAGAGTCCGTCCACTGGAATTAGTAACATAAGAGTGGGGTAATGAGGTTGCAGGGACCCTATCATGGGTGAACTAACAGTGATGTTGTTTGAACCAATCAAAATAATTTTCTATCTGTAGCAAAACACAATGACTGGTTTTCTATAATTCCGCGTACAATAGCTTGACCAATTGTGGATCTCGTGGAGTCTTTTTTTTGTATTTGGTGCAGCGGGTAGTGGAATTTGTATTGTGGGGAGATGTAATTTTTGAAATGAGGTACGGGTGGGGATTGGGATTGGGGGGCGTAGAGTAATTGGGGCAGTTGAGAGAGCTTAACTCCTGGCTTTATTTCTCAGTGCCACGTGCCTACCTGGCTCCAGAACACGCAAGTCTACAGCTGGCCCCGGGACCGGGACGATGTCCTACGCCGACTGATGAGGGTGGAGAAGTACAACCCCCCTCCTATTGGGGAACTTCCCACAATCGTGTCCATCCCTCTGTAGTTGTAGCGCCCCCATCTGAATGGATACCAAAACTGCAGGATGCCTGACTTCTGACCACAAAGAGATGAGAAAATACTGTATTACTTCACCTGTACAGGGGTAGGTTAGACTCAATTAATGGCAAGCATAAATGTAAGAATTGAGAGAAAAATTATGAATTTGCAAGCAAAAAGCATTATTAAAAGCAAAACGTAAATCCATGTTTTGAAAGAAAAAGTTGGAAGCAGATATGTGTTAACTTGATTGTTTCAATTGCATTAATTGAGACAAACCTACCTCCATACTCCTGCCTGTTCCTCAGAGCAATGATGACTCTCAGATGAGCCCTGGAGTTTTTCTTAAGATTAAAAAAAAAATGTAATAGGCCAAATTATTCTCTGGATTTTATTTTTGTCATAAAGAGAAGATTTTTTTTTGTTTCCTACTGATTTAATACCTAAAGGCCTTCAGGCCTCGTTTTCCATTGCTAAAATTAGCTGAGTTAATTTGTATTTTTCAACTGGAAACGCAGTCCTGCTGGCTGTAAAACATGTATGCTTTCAAAATGCTAAAATATGAATGTACAGTGTGTGTCTGTGGAGATACATTTTTGTACAGTGACAAATCTTTCATATATGTAGGACTGGCCTCCTGCCACCCACACACTGTGGAAGCAAACATTCATTGTAAGCATATGGTAGTGTAATGGTTACAGAACTAGGCTTGTAGGCCTTGATTCCCAGGTGCTGCTGTTGTAGCCTGGAGTAATGAAACTTAACCTGAATAGTTTTAGTAAAGTATACAGCTGTATAAATGGATAGTATGTAAAAATGTAAGATATGCAAGTCACGCTGGATAAAAGTGTCTGCTAAATGCCAAAATGTATATGTCTGTATGTATGTATGTAACATGTGCGTTTAAAAATGACTCAAACCAAAACAAAATATGCTCAGGGAATTCAAGCAAAAGTATACTATATTTACAGAAAATTTCGCCTACTTAACGACTTTCTCGTCCTGTCTACTCAACAAGCCTACCTAATAGGAAGGGCGGTGATCTTCCATACTATTAGGTAGGCTTGTTGAGTAGACAGGGCATTAAAGTCGTTAAGTAGGTGAAAGTTTTTCTAAATATAGTATACTTTAAACCCCGTATGATACACTTCCGGGGTTTCACTGAGTACATTCGGGAGCTACTTTTCAAGAAGTACACAAACATTTGCTTCATTTAAAATAAAATAAAAATGAGGTGCAGCTTCACTGACGTTTTCCTTCACATACAACAAAAACAACACATGACATGGCCGCGTTGCCAGATCTTGCAAGATTTTTCAGCCAAATGGCGACTCAAACCAGCTCAAATATATTTTTAACCGAAACCAACATATTTTAAATAGAAATCATATTTTTACTTTTTAAAATAAGTGTGTGCTTTTCCCCCATGACTGCACTTTGAAAGTAGCCCAATTTAGCTGTAAAACCGCGGATATTTTTAGCGGACTGCACATTGCGTGCTATACAGTGCACTTTAAACAGCACACTTCTGCCAGTGCACTGTACGCAGGAGACAGGGCTCTGATTCAGACCATATTCAGATAGAGCGAAGGTTTTATTTCCTCAGTGTTCTGCCTCAGAGTGTTCGGGAGGAGAGTGTAGAGAAGTCACTTGTGCTGTGATGTCACTCTTCTGTGATGTAAGAATAGGCACACACACATCCAAAAATCCAGCGTAGGCGCTGGCTAAAAAGAATAATGCAGAATAAGAAACTCCAACACACTGCTATAATGCTCCCACGTGGTCATTGTATTAAAGCTACATTCGTGAGCAGACGTTTCTACCAAATTTGGTCGAAACGTTGTCTGTTCATGAATGTAGTGAGATAATAAAAGTTGTATTTCTAACACACGCATAATAGCTTGAATAAAGTGAAGTTACTGTTTACCGCGCTGAAGCTATTGTGTTTTACCTTGGTATTGTAGGCTATATGTTAATCACTGAAGCATTTCAGATACACATAGGCAGACTGAATAAAGTGAAATCTACAAAATTACTAGCTTGCTCGAGCAAACGTTAGGTAACGTTACATGCTAGCTAATGAGAGAACTGGAAAACTGCTCCCATATGCAATCAGTACTGCGTTCAAAGCATCCAGGACAAGCGATTCCTGCCTGTCAATTCGTGCAACACAACACGGCTGAATGACGGTAACGTTAACGGATCACTGAATCGACACACCTCCTTGTGAGAAGTAGGCTACACACACACGCACGCATGCAATCAACGCACAATCAAAACGTTAGCCTACCTTTTATAGTCCAGTAAAATATCAATTGTAAAGCACAAGGATGCCCTTCTCTCACGTTCAACAAGTTAAATCCAATTAGGCTCTCTCTCACATTCAATGCTCTTACATTCAGCAAAGTAAATCCATAAAGCGAGTCGAGTATCCGTGTACTACTTTATTGCGTAGCATGGTGCACTCGACAATTTGTTTGAAAAAAGTTATCTGGCATGCAAAAACTTTGCTTATCATCTATGTCTGGATTTTCCATGTCTAGTCACCAAAATAATACATCCAATCGCATCCATCCAATCATTCAAGTCCTAAATCTGTCAACGTGTTAACCAATTGGCTAGATTTTTGTCTTTATTTATATCAGTGACGCCATTTTCACCGTATAGTACATATTTGACTAATAAATACTGAAACTTAGGCTACATACAACATCTCAAATTTTACTGATATTTAACATATTTAACGTTGGGCATGATTTGCAACTTGCCATGTTAAGCGGTGGGAAAGAAAATATTGCAAGGTTTTGTTTCAAGTCGATACAAACTTGGGCCTCATGATGCGAGTTAGTAATGCACCATCGAAAGACAATCAAAGTAATGGAGTACTTAAAAATCCTACAAATTGATTTATTCTCATTCACATTATATTAAGCGGACAGTTGCATGATATATTTCGAGATTTTATCTAGATGTTTTCATGTTATTGCTTATATTGTGATCAACAAACAAGTGAGAGATCAAATGGAAGTTACAGCTTTTTGCTTTGGCATGACCCCTTATCATTTTGTAGACCATACAACGACAAAATACCTTAACTTCCGAATAAGGGTCAAAGGTCAAGTTTGAGCTCAGGATTAATATGTACATAAAATAACTTCATAAAAAGACAAACTGCCACCACATTTCCAATAATCTGCCTACAACTCATTTGGCTGGGCAACAATAAAACTTTAAAGCCATTTTTCTCAGTTCTACACCCAGTGAAGTTAATAGCATAGGGCTATAATAGCAGTGTGCTGGAGTTTCTTTATTGTGCACTCTTCTGTGATGTCACAGAGGCTTGTAGTGTTCAGTCTCAAACGGGCTGCCTGCTCCTAGCTTTGTTCTTGTAGGACAGCATTCTTCTTGTGAATCGTTTCATGAGTCATCCGTGCAGCGCCAAAGATTTATCCGTTGAAACGTGTCATTTTTGGCGTGGAGGTGTCGGCAGTACTTGTCTTGCAGGTAGTAAAACACCCAGAGTGAATTATGAACTGTTCTTTATGCTCACGCACAAGATGAACTTGTAAACATCACACTTAACTTGTACATTTAAAAAAAAAAATATATATATATATATATTTGCCAATATTCACCATTGCATACTTTAATGCAATTGCACATTATGGTAAATAACATTTGGCAGAAAATTTCCAAAGAGGGAAGAGCATATTTGATCCAGGCACTTCGCCAATCAATCATTTTGCAAATGAAATGCCAGCAGAAAGAATGGGAATCTGTGTGTAGGGTGAAGAGAAGCTGTTAAACACTGCGGGAGTCCCAGCCGTTTCCCAGTTCAACAGTGATCCGTTTAAAACGGGAAAACCTGTGAATATAAACAATGGCACCACCCATCACATTGATTAATTGCATCCATAGCCTCCATGGAAAGAATAGAACAGGGAGCACACACAGATGTCTAGGTACTCTATGCGGATGTATTATTACACTTTATTGACTATATAATGGCAGGTCTTACAGCTCTATCCTATCATACACGACAGAATAGGGAACATAGCAGACACCACGCAGGATTACCGTTGAAGACTTTTCAAAAGCGTTAACCCTCTAAATGGCTGGGTACAGAGATAAGAATCAACAGTTACACAACGCAGCCTCAAAGTGGTGATAGGAACCCCGCCGACATGAAGCTGACAAACTGCAGCAGGGCTCAACCTTAAAACGACGAGACGATGTAAGCCGTTGCTAATTTAGCTTCAGTAAGTGACGGGGTCACTTTTGGTCTGCACGAGTCGGATTCCATTTTGTAGAGCAGTGTACATTTTTTTACACTGAAACGCAGTGGTACAATTCAGAATATGAGCTAAAATGGGTACTAAAAAGTAAGAGTGAAATAAAACTACAAACGCAAACTGACAGCAATGAGCTGTGAGATGTCCTTTCTGCAGCTTCTTTGCAATTAGGCAAAGCTTAATAAAAATATTTTAGAGGGGTCGATGGGAAATGGAGTCCACTGTATCCTTCCTGCATACTCATCAATGGAATCTGCTGTGTTATTGTTCCATTACATCTAGGACGTCATTGTACATACAGTAGATACGGTTTATGTACAATTAACTTAATTACCTGCAGGGACAACTACATTGTACATACACTGTAGCTACTTAGACAAATCTGTAGTGTTGCATAAAACACTACTCAATTTATTAAAACAAGAAATGAAATCTTTGACTGCATTCAAGATCTATAAATGTGATTTAATTGTAAATGTAAACTGGCAGTGGTCCGTCTGCTGTCATCATACCAGTTGAGATGAACATAATCTTCGATTGTCCATAGCTTTACAGCGCTACTGCATCCAATTCTATACAGACACAACATCCTAACGTTCAATAGTGTTTAAAAAAATAGCAACAAAAACATGCACTGATATCATGTTCTGTTTATTACAAGAAACAGAATATGATTCACTTATAGAATCACAGAAGAAAACAACTGACAAAATGTCCCTTTTTAGTGTTTAAAGTTCTATTTAGTTCAGTAATTTTAGTGCAAACCGTCTAAGTTACACGCACTGGATTTTGTGGACCGCTGTGAAACAATGTCAGGAAATGATCCAAAAACAAGCCAACAAAGTAAAACTACAAATCATTTTGTGTATCAACATAAATGTGCAATCTTTCCACAATAATATCAACAAATATAAATAAATGACAGTCATTATCTACATGCTGTTAAAGATTTAGGGAGGGAACATTTACAACGGCAATGCCGTGGATGGAAAGCCAACCTGCGAAACAGAACAATAGAACAGCTGTACCAAAAAACAGAAAAAAACTAACAAACACAAAAGGCTTTGATTTTACAATAACCAGAGCCCTTTCTTGACCTTCAATGCATTTAAACACCTTAAAAGGAGTGTCACAGAGCGCAACAGACATATGCAAGACTTGCTCAGTAAAACTTCATAAATACCGAAATACCGCAGGGAGCTCAGCACCTGGAGGGGGAGGGGAGGGGGGGTTGGGCACAGGGGGGAAAAAATAATAGTTGGGACATCCTAAAAAGTGCTCTCACACTGGCTAGTCATTTGAGCTCGGAATGCCTTTTCTCCGGCTTGCATGAAAATAGGAGGCGTTTAAATTCTAATTCCATGAAAAGGTGGATCTGCAAATGAATTCTGAGCGGGAGGTACAGTATCCAACATCTCTTTGCATTTGAGATCCCAAAAAAAACAAAAAACAATTCCCAACATAATACAGATACTGGACACATTCTTACGGTTTTACCAGTACCAACGTACTAATGTTAAAATAATATTCGATTGAGATAAAATAGGCCACATTCCAGAATCTTTGCTAATATACTGTGGGGTGTGTTTTTTTTAAAGCTGTGCTACATCAAATGGAAAACCTGTGGCACTTGGAGTTGCTCAGTAACTAACAAGCATACTATTTTCGACACTTGGCACCAGTTGAGCAGGGCTGTAACGTGACCTAGCAACACTGTACCCTCAGTCAGGAAGAAGAATACGCACTTGAAGACTATGTGATGAAGGGCGAAGCACAAACCTTGTTCTGTGGCTGCAGGTAGCCATCCTATTCTCAGAAACACAAGCCATGTTCTGTGGCTGCAGGTAGCCATCTTATTCTCAGAAACACAAGCCTTGTTCTGTGGCTGCAGGTAGCCATCCTATTCTCAGAAACACAAGCCTTGTTCTGTGGCTGCAGGTAGCCATCTTACTCTCAGAAACACAAGCCTTGTTCTGTGGCTGCAGGTAGCCATCCTATTCTCAGAAACACAAGCCTTGTTCTGTGGCTGCAAGTAGCCATCTTATTCTCAGAAACACAAGCACATTGGAGGGCTCAGTGATTCTGAGTGACCATGTATTTGTCCGACGGTTGGCAGGGAGAAACAAGGTACTGTTTTTACACCTTGTTTTGCACCCAAGTTACATTGCCAGAAGACGATGAGCTTGGATTCTGTGGGAATGTGTGAAAGCACTTTAGTAACCCTCCCTCGAGAGGACCACCAGGGCATTGTGTTGCGCAATATGTATACTTTCCCTGGGCTTTCAAAACTGCCCCTTATGATAGTTATGAGTATTAATCGTTAAAAAAAAAAAACAACCTAGTGATTTTCCGCAACACATACACAGGGCATATATACAATGCAAGGTACTTCACATGAATCAAACGGAGACGGCTGCTTACGGCATCGCTGTGGGGACCGGAGCGTTAACGTGACCGCATTCGCATTTTCGTTCCAGACGGCGAACTTGAACGGCTTCCTATTTTTGTTCCAGCTTATCTCATGATCCTTCATTGAAAACCTATTCAAACCGCCCGCAATGCCAATTTACACACCCCGGCGTGGCACTCCAGGTCTAAACAGGTAGTAGACTGAATGGTAACCCATTAAACTGCCCATCCCAGACTTCAGTAATATCCACTTCTAAAAACATACGAGACGCGTCGGAAGACGAATCGCGGCCCAAACGTCCGTCACCTCCCCTTCCGCTAACGCACTTCTACTTTGGCACCATTACTTAGCGCACTCATTCCAGACTTACGTTCCAGTTAATCCGCGCACTGATTCCAGACTTACGTTCCAGTTAATTCGCGCACTGATTCCAGACTTACGTTCCAGTTAATTCGCGCACTCATTCCAGACTTACGTTCCAGTTAATTTGCGCACTCATTCCAGACTTACGTTCCAGTTAATTCGCGCACTGATTCCAGACTTACGTTCCAGTTAATTCGCGCACCGATTCCAGACTTACGTTCCAGTTAATTTGCGCACTCATTCCAGACTTACGTTCCAGTTAATTTGCGCACTCATTCCAGACTTACGTTCCAGTTAATTCGTGCACTCATTCCACACTTACGTTCCAGTTAATTCGCGCACCGATTCCAGACTTATGTACAGTTTAATTGGTGCACTGATTCCAGACTTATTTACAGTTTAATTGGTTCACTGATTCCAGACTTTAATTCCAGTAAGATCTCCACGAATGGCACCGTTTAGCATCTAGCTACTAAAACTGCTGTTGTGGCAACCAGCAGAGGGCAATGAGAGATGGTCCTCTATTAGACACAGCCTGAAGCGCACCGTCTAATTTTAGTACAAAAAAAAAACTAAACAAGTTCAGCATGACAGACATGGCCCCACCCCCACACTCAATCCTCCACACACACTCCCCCATCCCCCATCCCCCACCCCCCCCCCCACACTCAATCCTCCACACACACTCCCCCATCCCCCCCCTCAAAGGGCTACAGTCTGTCATTCTGAGAGCGGGCTCCAGGGGGCGCCAGTCTATGGTATATTAGGAGAGATGCTTCGCGGGTTACATGCTCCTGGGTCAGGGATGAAGGAACTGGGGAGGGAGGGGCTCAGTTGAACATTATGGACTCGGGGTCCTGGTTCATCATCTGGGCCATGTGTCGCAGAACATCCTTCTTAGTGATGATCCCCAGGAGACGCCTGAAACATACAGAAACACCAGTATTACATTTATAAATTAAACACATTCACAAATTGTATATTACAGAAATATTACCAATAGTCTCAACGATTGGGCTAAAAGAAAACAAGCTAGGCTCTTATGAAGAAAGGCCTGTACATTTCCACTACAGCTCATTTCCAAACTCACTGCATTGGCTTTCTTTTATTACTATTATTTGGACAATTTTCCCAGGCTTCTCAAAGACGGTGAGGTAACCTGACCACTTTCCACGACGTTCCAGATTATTCCCGAGCTCTCACCCGCTGCGCGTCACCAGACACTGCCGAAGGCCCAGCTTGCGGAAGATGTCCACGACGGTCTCCATGGGCGTGTGGTCGGTGACGGTGAAGGGGCTGAGGTTGAGGATCCGCCGCAGCTTCAGGGGCTGGGGGTTACTGCCGGGCAGCTGAGGGGCGTCCTCGGTGAAATACACCACCGAATTACTCACCACCCCGTCCTGCTTCTGCCGGGCACTCTCTGAGAGGGGAAACCCATAGACAGCCTTAGAGTGCGTGCGATAGTGCGCATGTGTTAGTGTGTTACGTGTGTGCGTGCGTGTGCTTTAGTGTATGTGTGCACTCTCTGAGAGGGGAAACCCATAGACAGCCATAGAGTGCGTGCGATAGTGCGCATGTGTTAGTGTTACGTGTGTGCGTGCGTGTGCCTTAGTGTATGTGTGCACTCTGAGAGGGGAAACCCATAGACAGCCTTAGAGTGCGTGCGATAGTGCACATGTGTTAGTGTGTTACGTGTGTGCGTGCGTCTGCCTTAGTGTATGTGTGCACTCTCTGAGAGGGGAAACCCATAGACAGAGCCATAGAGTGCGTGCGATAGTGCGCGTGTGTTAGTGTGTTACGTGTGTGCGTGCGTGTGCCTTAGTGTATGTGTGCACTCTCTGAGAGGGGAAACCCGTAGACAGCCATAGAGTGCGTGCGATAGTGCCCGTGTGTTAGTGTGTTACGTGTATGTGTGCACTCTCTGAGAGGGGAAACCCATAGACAGAGCCATAGAGTGCGTGCGATAGTTTGTTAGTGTATGTGGGTGTGTGCGTGCGCGTGCGCGTGAGGGGGGGGGGTCAGACTCACTGATGGCCAAAGTGAGGTCCCGGCGCTGGACGAATCCGATGAGCCTCTCCGATTCACGGGACACCACCACGGGGAAGCCGTTGTAGTCGGTGTCCTTGATGAGCGCCTCCACGTCCTCCACCGTGGTGCCCTCCTGCGTGAGCACGGTCAGCGGGGGCTCCCCGCGACGCGGACGCATCACGTCGGTGGCCAGCGTGCGGTGCGTGAACTCGTCCTTCACGTCCAGGAAGGGATACCCATTGAGCTGGATGTGCGCCTCGTAGATCCCCTCTTTCCCAAAGGCGTCCGCCACCCACTTACTGGTGACCGCCGCCGCCATCAGGGGCACGATGTACTCCAGACCGCCCGTCAGCTCGAACATGATGACCACCAGCGACACGGTCATCCGCGTAACCCCGCCTGCCGTTGCCCCGGGAGAACGGGGAGGTTATTCGGTGGAGTTTTTTTTTACAAACCCTTACTAACCAAAATGTACAATGAAATGGAAGAATATTTTTCCATCTGAACATTTTTAAAATTGTCAGTAATCTACAGAAATTGTAAATGGTGGGTAAAGGGTATGAAGCCCCAGCCCATAGGGGCAGAGGGAGAGTCAGTGATGGAGGATTTTTCACTCTGAATTACAATGAGTTGACGAACATATCTAAACCAATCCAAGGTTTTGCTTCCCCCACAGCAAACTGCAATAACTTGTTAAACCAGAGAGTCAGTGATGTCTTGTGGTAACTCCGCCCTTTTCTGGTTTCATAAAGTCGATTTGGCATCACTAGAACAGGGTTGATCCCTGAGTGTTCTAAAACATAGGTGTCAAACTCCCGGCCCGCCACGTCATTTTTTGTGGCCCGCGAGAACCTAATTATCTGACGCGGAATCCGGCCCGCCACGTGATTTTATGCGGCCCGCGAGAACTTAAGTATCTGACGCGTGTATCTACGTGGCTGGTTAACGGGGATTTACTTTTACGATATAACAGACAAACGCTATAACCCCCCCCCCCCCCGTCAACAGAAATAAAGGCGATTGCACCACCCCCACCCCCCCGTCAACAATGACAATGGAGGTCCGCGAAAATTCTTGATTGCACCCCCCCCGTCAACAATTACAATCGAGGTCCGTGAAAATCCCAAGTATGGTTATATTTATAGTCTTACAGTTACAACCGGCCCTTTGAGGGCAACCATAATGCTGATGTGGCCCGGGGTGAAAATGAGTTTGACACCACTGTTCTAAAACATCAGAACATTAATGCCTAAAATAAATTTTGCCCAATTTACAAGTTATTTACATTTGGTTTATACCTGTGCTTAAAAACAAATTGACTAGAATAAAAACAAATGTGCTAGATCAGTGGTTCTCAACCTTTTTCAGCTCGCGACCCCTAAAAGATGTGGGTGGAGACTGGCGACCCCCCTCTCCTAGGGTGACCACGAAAAATGGAACGTTTGTCCCGCATCCCGCATGAACAGAACAATGTCCCGCATTTCAAAGATCATGTTAAAAAAATGTTATTATTATTTAATATTATTTTAAAAATGCCGTTATTGGGGAAACGTCATTGGTTTAAAAAAATAGAGCTAACGCGCATCGGTGTCAAAAATCAATGCGCAGCCGTGGCGTGGTGCGTCGTTTTTATGTGGAGAAGACAGCCGACGAAAGTAAAGTTTAGCTTGCAAGACAAAACGAGAAAATGGCGGAAACTCTTAAGAAAAAAAGACTGCTCATACAACCGAGACTGGGAGAGGAGCTACACATGGCTGAGATCTGTTTCAGACGATCCCCAAAGGGGCGAGTGCAGGATTTGCCGCCGGAGCTTCACCATCACCCATGGCGGAGAGGGGGACGTTAAGAGGCATGGTGATGGTGAGGCTCACAAGAAAATGCACAGCAAAGGAATGCTAACACTATGACGAGCTTTTTCTCGAAACCAAAAGACGGCAACACAAAGTCAAAGACTTTTACGGTGACCACAAGGAAGACTCCGACGGGATATTTAACCAGGTCGTTTCGAAGTTCGAGGCCCTGCTAGATGCTGCCCGTTCCAACAAGAAATACAAGTTCGAACAGTAATTTTTCAAGCTTGTTTTGAAAGCAACGGTTCAACATGCAACAATGTATCCAGAAAGTATCGTTACCGGTAATACCGTCTGTTTGCATAATTTTCTCTTCCTGCATAAGATCCGTTTTTAAGCCTGTTGTTAAAATAACAAGATAAACATTCCATAGCCTACTGACGATTTACAGCAGTTTAATAACAAAATGTGCTATATATACCGTCGAATATGAAATAAAGGCATTTTAAATGATAAATTAAAAAAATAAATCAATTGTTTTCCCCTCTCCCACGTGTCCCGCATTGTCCCGCAAAAGCAATTCTGCTGTCCTAGTCCTGCGACTGAATAATTTTGACCCTACCCTCTCCCTCCCAAGTTGCCCGCTTCGCCAACAAATTATAGACTTAATAACAATAATAAATTAAAAAACAGCATTGCAAAAATGACATAGGCTACATGCAGCTTGCTTTTAGTGTGAGGGCTGGGCCTGCTTGCGGGAACACAGGTGCTGCATTCGTGGTTGGATGCTGGATACAGCGACACGGAGACTATCCTCCACGCGCAGCCGCGATCGTTGTTTGTTTTTTATATAGGTCAACGCTGAGAAAGTATTTTCGCATAAATACGTGGACCCGAAAGGTGTAAGTTTTTCCATTGCAGCCTTTGAGAGTGCTGGATATTCCCCTGCCACAATGAGCCAGAATTCATCCAGTGGCTTCGATTCAAACAAAGTATTTAGGGTCCGGTCGCTTGCGAGGTCAAGGAGCGCATCCTCAAGTTCGGATGGGAGGTGATTCCCAGAGGCAATAAAAGGTTGCCGCACCCATTCATTGTCCTCCTGATCTTTGGGGAAGTATTTCTTGAATTCATCAAGGAGGCCTCGGAGATGAATAATGATGACTCTTTTTATTGTTTTCACGTTCAGCTTTTTCTCCTGTAAGAAATCGTCGAGTTCGGGGAACATTTCAACATTGCCGCTTTCCACTCGCGCAGCCCAGCGCTCCAATTTCGGAAGGCCGCCCTCGCAGCGGAGGAGAAAAGGGGTATAAAGCCATTTGTCTGAGTGTGACAGCGTGAGAAACTGAATTATAACTGAATGAGAAGGTTGTCTGCTTGTAACTGCTGGATTGAACTATAGTTGCCTGTTTTTCCTGTGCTAGAAATAAAGCCAGTGATTTTCTTTAAACATTTGCCTATTATTTCTTGCGTTCGGTATTTACGTTCCCCGCGTGCCTTCCTTGTGGCTGCGAAACGCTACAATACATAATGCGACTTGATGTAAAATCAGTTTAGTGTTGTGGGGTTGGGGTCCAAAACAATTATGAATTATGAAATACATAGGCTACCACCACCGAATAGCTACAATTGGAAGTGTTCTGGTTTATTGGCAGGCACATCATACAGTATGATGTATACATCAGTCCCAAATATTGCACGGTTTTTATTGCAGAATGATTTGAAATGTTTTCGGATGCAAGTGATCATGAGCAAGTGGCGTGATGGCGCGCCGGCCTGCAGCGCTTGTTGTCATGGTGAATGTAAACACAGCTGTGCGGTCTTTCCTAGCCTGCGCTCAGAGCAGATAGAGATCTATCTACGGCTCTGCATAGGCTGATTTTATTGTCGGCTATTTTAACCATTCACATGCTTTCCCCCAACGATTTTTAGTTGGGAACATAATGAAATATATTTAGGCTTTACATTTTAAATTGATTTTTTTTGTAATTTTGCTAACAAAAAATATATATATATATTTTTTTTTTTGTACATTTTGGAACTCGTCCTGCGACCCCCGCAAATGATCTCGCGACCCCTAGGTTGAGAACCATGGTGCTAGATAACCTAACTAACAACTAACTCAATAGTAATAATATCGAAGAAAACTTCATCCAGTGATTTCTCACGACATTATATCAGCCATTCAATCAACTAGCTATATTAGAGCTTTCACACAGATTCAGACTGGTTTATATTACCGTCCCATTGAGCTTAATGTACACAGGGAACACGCACACGCATGTCCTAGGCTCTTACCCAAACAGGCGGCAGCGCCCACCATGGCGTACAGGCCCGGCGTGACACAGTCTGCTCCCGGCCGGCACCAGTTCTTGAATATGATCCAGTCGTGGTGGTGGTAGGCCATCTGCTCCACCGCAATTCCTACAATGCGCCCCGCGATCGCCCCCACCGCCATGCTAGGGATGAACAGCCCCGAGGGGATCTGGAGAAAGCACGAGATCACAGGGGATCTGGAGAAAGCACGAGATCACAGGGGATCTGAACAGAGCAGGAGATCTCAGGGGATCTGAACAGAGCAGGAGATCTCAGGGGATCTGAACAGAGCAGGAGATCTCAGGGGATCTAAACAGAGCAGGAGATCTCAGGGGATCTAAACAGAGCAGGAGATCTCAGGGGATCAAAACAGAGCAGGAGATCTCAGGGGATCTAAACAGAGCAGCAAATCACAAGGGATCTGAACAGAGGAGATCACAGGGGATCTCAAGCCATTTTGTTCAAGCCATAAAAATATAAAATAAAAAAAAGCCAGTGAATGGGGGGTGAATACTTATTATACCCACTGTATTCTCTAAAAATATTCTGACCTAAAGCCCCACCCCCATTACCCACAATTCCCCGCTGACCTTCATGCCAAAGGTGAAGATGGTGATGAAAATCTTGAAGACAAGGGCGAGGGCCAGCTGCCACAGGGCGGCGTAGACCCCAGGCCCCGCGGGGCGGTCGGGGATGTCGTCCAGGGGGCGTGTCATGTTGGAATCGTTGACGTAGTCGCAGAGCTGGGACGACTCGAGGGCGCCGCAGTCGTTGAAGAGCTCGGAGATGAGCTCGCTGGTGCTGCGGCGCGTGTAGGGGTTGGGGAACGCCAGGATGGCCGTTATGCCCGTCACCGCCATCACTTCCAGCACCGGGTAGCGGCCCAGGCGCGTGGTCTTCCGCCGCCGGCACCAGGCGATGTTGCCGCGGATAAAGAGGGTGCCCCACAGGCCCCCGAAAACTCCCAGCAAGATGAAGGGTACCAGCTCAGCCATGTACCATGGGGTGTGGTACTCCACGTAGAACAGCACCAGCCGGCTGTTGCCAAACGGGTTGATGGAGCGCAGAGTGAAAGCCGCCACCAGGGCGGCGAAAAAGGACCGCCACAGAGTCTTCAGCGGGAAGTAGTAGCTCACCTGCCGAAAACGCACACGGCGCACATAATTCACCACCCGCCCATCACACGAGTATGCCAAGAACTAATTGCCTGACTAAAAAGTTATTTGGTAAATGGTAAATGGACTGCACTTATATAGCGCCTTTATCCAAAGTGCTTTACAATGGCCTCTCACTCACCCGTTCACACACACATTCAAACACCAATGGCGGCAGCTGCCATGCAAGGTGCTAGCCTGCTCATTCAATTTAATATGCATATTTCACCAAAGCTTGCAATTCACTTTTAAGTTATTTGGAAAAGAAACCCCACCAAAGGTCTTAAAGTACAGACAAAAAAGACCCTACATTATTGACTGTGAAAGAGAAGTGGAGTGAATGCCCCTGTCATTAGTGACTGTGAAAGAGAAGTGGAGTGAATGTCCCTGTCATTACTGACTGTGAAAGAGGAGTGGAGTAAATGTCCCTGTCATTACTGACTGTGAAAGAGAAGTGGAGTAAATGTCCCTGTCATTACTGACTGTGAAAGAGAAGTGGAGTAAATGTCCCTGTCATTACTGACTGTGAAAGAGTGGTGGAGTAAATGTCCCTGTCATTACTGACTGTGAAAGAGAGGTGGAGTGAATGTCCCTGTCATTACTGACTGTGAAAGAGAAGTGGAGTAAATGTCCCTGTCATTACTGACTGTGAAAGAGTGGTGGAGTAAATGTCCCTGTCATTACTGACTGTGAAAGAGAAGTGGAGTGAATGCCCCTGTCATTAGTGACTGTGAAAGAGGAGTGGAGTGAATGCCCCTGTCATTAGTGACTGTGAAAGAGTAGTGGAGTGAATGCCCCTGTCATTAGTGACTGTGAAAGAGAAGTGGAGTAAATGTCCCTGTCATTACTGACTGTGAAAGAGGAGTGGAGTAAATGTCCCTGTCATTACTGACTGTGAAAGAGAAGTGGAGTGAATGCCCCTGTCATTAGTGACTGTGAAAGAGGAGTGGAGTGAATGCCCCTGTCATTAGTGACTGTGAAAGAGTAGTGGAGTGAATGCCCCTGTCATTAGTGACTGTGAAAGAGAAGTGGAGTAAATGTCCCTGTCATTACTGACTGTGAAAGAGTGGTGGAGTAAATGTCCCTGTCATTACTGACTGTGAAAGAGGAGTGGAGTGAATGCCCCTGTCATTAGTGACTGTGAAAGAGTAGTGGAGTGAATGCCCCTGTCATTAGTGACTGTGAAAGAGTAGTGGAGTAAATGTCCCTGTCATTAGTGACTGTGAAAGAGAAGTGGAGTGAATGCCCCTGTCATTACTGACTGTGAAAGAGAAGTGGAGTAAATGTCCCTGTCATTAGTGACTGTGAAAGATGTGGGGTGAATGGCCCCGTCCATACAGCTTCACAGTTTCCCGCTATTTCTCCTCCCCTGAGAGAATAACCCAACCCACCTTTTAGCACAAAAGGCACTGAATGCATAACCCGACAGTGTGGGAATGCCCGTACCTCCTCCAAGCTGAAGAGGACCCCTCCGATCGGAGCCCCAAAGGCGACCGACACCCCTGCGGCCGCTGCCGCAGACAGCACCTGTCAATCACAGAGCCCCAACTTCACCAAATGATCTCAATCCGCATCTCTCTGTCACAAACTTCCTCTTTCAATACGGGAATCAAAAAGGGAAATGCCACACAAAGATGGAATGGGCAGACGACTGTTGACTGTATGTTATAGTGCATGCAAGTACTGTAACAAATGTTATAGTTCATGCGAGAATAAATCAAAGCAATGCAATTTTTTCTAAAGCAACATAAAACAGAAAAAAATGGGTTAATAACATGTATATTTGATGATGAGAACAGTGGTAGTAATAATTACAAAGTATTACTCATATCTCAATCTCAAATCTAAATATCTTCACTGATATAGCACTGAAATTATGCACTTATAATTTCATAATATTAAAGTTAATAACAAAAACAACAATAAAAAATGATAAGTGTAATAAAATATGTCAGTTAGACACTGTCACGGTCATAGTCACAATTGGTCATGGTCAATCGCAGTCGTGGTCACATTCAGTCATGGTCACAGTTGGTCACGGTCGATCACAAGTCATGGTCTTGACTGGTCGTGGTCACAGTCAGTTACAGTCCCGGTCACATTCAGTCATTGTCACAATCAGTCATGTCACAGTTAGCCCTGGTCGATCACAGTCATGGTCAGGAGTCTGGTCAAGGTCACAGTCCCGGTCACATTCAGTCATTTTCACAATCAGTCATAGTCACAGTTGGTTATGATTGGTCGCAGTCATGGTCATGGGCCGCAGTCACGGTCACAGTCAGTCACAGTCATTCAGGGTCACGCTCACCTCTCTACGCTTGCCCTCGTTCTTGCTGTACTTGGAGAACAGGCTGCTGAAGAGGTTTCCACAGCAGCAGGCTACGTGCACCAGCGGGCCCTCTTTGCCCAGGCTGAGGCCTGAGGACACTGCCAGCACCAGGGTGACTGTCTTTATCAGCAGGGTCCACTTCCCCAGATAGCCCCGGATGATGAAACCACTCAGGATGGTCTTTATCTGTGGTGGGGGTTAGGGTTAGGGTTAGTGGGGGGGGGACACAACACGTGAGTGACAGCGCAGGTGACGCCCCGTTCAGAGAGCTGCACACAGGGGGTGAATTTTTGCGCTCTGACTAAAACAAAGCCAGGACCTCCAGGGGAATGAAGTCCAATTAGAAGCCAAAGATGTGCTCATTTGCTTTTGTGCCACATTGTGCTGGTAGCAGGAAGACAGAAACTCAAATATGCACCCTGTTCTTAGCATGGATACAATAATATACAGTACATGGCCCAAAGACACTAAAACTCAACCCCACTTCATGAGACAGCCATGGCACAAACTCACAAATACACTAAAACTCATTTTAAGACACCGGCAAGGTTTCAAACAGTTGGTACACTCGGATACCCACCTCAGGGATGCCTGAGCCACAGGCGTACGGCGCAAACACCCGCACCAGAGTCACGGCCAGGAAGGAGAATAACAGCGCCCACAGAACGTACAGGAAGTAGTTCAGCACGTACGCGCCGCCACCCTTGAAAAAGACAAGGCTTCATCAGAGGGCGCCTACGGCAGCAAGGGGCACAAACGGGCACCTGGCTTTAACGTGGGAGAGGACACTTTTCTCTCCTCAACTAATCTCCGACCGCAGACGGTCAGAAGACAATTGCGCATTACCGTCTGGGAACAGCACTCATGATGCTTAATGGCAACATGCCAGCTTGGACGCTGGTCAGATTCTCCAGAGAGCAGTTCACAGAAGTGTGACAAATTTGACATGCCTCTCGCCATTCAACTTCCCTCCCTGCATCCCATAGTTTGCCTGAATCTCCACCTTCTCATTAAGTACGTCTTTTCCTGAGCTAATGCGATTTGGGGTGCTGTTTCCATCCCAACTGCTTTTTCCAGGCTTTATAGCGGAGAGGAGAAAGGCCTGGTGAGCCTAACTCTCCCACAAGGTGGCGCTACCTGAGTGTGGCCGGTCATGAGCTCGGACCACTTCTGCCACTGCGGGCACTTGTCACGGTCGTCGAAGGTGGTCTCGTTGGAGGTCCAGCAGCACTGCTCGTGACTGTACCAGAACGCAGACAGACACACCCCTTCCTTCAGATCCGTCATCCAGTCCACGGCCAGGTCGATGACGCCGGCCAGTGTACCTGAGAGCAGAGGGGGAGCTCACATTCAGTGAAGAAACTAAACCCAGGGAAAGTGTCTGGTTGGACATCCACTACCGAATATTTATAAACCAGGGCTTTATGGGACGGAGTGTTCCCAGAAAATATTTTAAAACAAATTACACTTCTGTTTGAATAGGTGGAATCCCCATGGAGACATTTAGTACAGGGGCCAATGTATGAAATGAACACCCACCAACTAAATGTGGGTACAAGTTTGATTGGGACTGGTAAGATTTGCAATACTAGCGGCCACTTTGGCAGGGAACCAACCACGTTGTGTTTATATTGTAATAAGTAATGTGGCTGGTAATATGTTGAAAATGGCAGGTCATTTTTAGAATCCACAAGCCAGTTTTGCCAGTGGGTGAAAAAGTTAATTTCATGTCATGACGGGGACATTTCTCTGCAGTACAGGTGTGATACATGGACATCGTCCACACAAGAGGTCAGACAGAACCGTACCTGACAGGAGTCCAATCAGCAGCATCACCACCCATCCTGACCAAGCGTCCAGCAGACTCTTAATGAACTCCCAGATAGACTCTTTGCTCTTGATGGTGATCTAAGCAGGCACCACACAAGGTAAAATACACACTGCATCTAAAATACACACTGAATCTAAAATACACACTGAATCTAACATACACACTGAATCTAACATACACACTGAATCTAACATACACACTGAATCTAACATACACACTAAATCTAAAATACACACTGAATCTAAAATACACACTGAATCTAACATACACACTGAATCTAACATACACACTGAATCTAAAATACACACTGAATCTAACATACACACTGAATCTAAAATACACACTGAATCTAACATACACACTGAATCTAAAATACACACTGAATCTAACATACACACTGAATCTAACATACACACTGAATCTAAAATACACACTGCATCTAGCATACACACCGAATCTAAAATACACACCGCATCTAACATACACACTGAATCTAACATACACACTGAATCTAACATACACACTGAATCTAACATACACACTGAATCTAACATACACACTGAATCTAAAATACACACTGAATCTAAAATACACACCGAATCTAAAATACACACTGCATCTAACATACACACTGAATCTAACATACACACTGAATCTAACATACACACTGAATCTAAAATACACACTGAATCTAAAATACACACTGAATCTAAAATACACACCGAATCTAACATACACACCGAATCTAACATACACACCGAATCTAACATACACACCGAATCTAACATACACACTGAATCTAACATACACACCGAATCTAACATACACACCGAATCTAACATACACACTGAATCTAACACACACACCGAATCTAACATACACACCGAATCTAACATACACACTGAATCTAACATACACACCGAATCTAACATACACACCGAATCTAACATACACACTGAATCTAACACACACACCGAATCTAACATACACACTGAATCTAACATACACACCGAATCTAACATACACACTGAATCTAACACACACACCGAATCTAACATACACACTGAATCTAACATACACACTGAATCTAACACACACACCGAATCTAACATACACACCGAATCTAACATACACACTGAATCTAACACACACACTGAATCTAACATACACACTGAATCTAACATACACACCGAATCTAACATACACACCGAATCTAACACACACACTGAATCTAACACACACACTGAATCTAACATACACACTGAATCTAACACACACACCGAATCTAACATACACACTGAATCTAACATACACACCGAATCTAACATACACACTGAATCTAACATACACACCGAATCTAACATACACACTGAATCTAACACACACACTGAATCTAACATACACACCGAATCTAACACACACACTGAATCTAACACACACACCGAATCTAACATACACACCGAATCTAACATACACACCGAATCTAACATACACACCGAATCTAACATACACACTGAATCTAAAATACACACTGAATCTAAAATACACACCGAATCTAACATACACACCGAATCTAACATACACACTGAATCTAAAATACACACCGAATCTAAAATACACACTGAATCTAACACACACACTGAATCTAACATACACACCGAATCTAACATACACACTGAATCTAACATACACACTGAATCTAACATACACACCGAATCTAACATACACACTGAATCTAACACATACACACTGAATCTAACACACACACACCGAATCTAACATACACACTGAATCTAACATACACACTGAATCTAACATACACACTGAATCTAAAATACACACTGAATCTAAAATACACACTGAATCTAAAATACACACCGAATCTAACATACACACCGAATCTAACATACACACTGAATCTAACATACACACCGAATCTAACACACACACCGAATCTAACACACACACCGAATCTAACATACACACCGAATCTAACATACACACCGAATCTAACATACACACTGAATCTAAAATACACACCGAATCTAACATACACACCGAATCTAAAATACACACTGAATCTAAAATACACACTGAATCTAAAATACACACTGAATCTAAAATACACACCGAATCTAACATACACACCGAATCTAACATACACACCGAATCTAACATACACACTGAATCTAAAATACACACTGAATCTAAAATACACACTGAATCTAACACACACACTGAATCTAACATACACACCGAATCTAACATACACACTGAATCTAACATACACACTGAATCTAAAATACACACTGAATCTAAAATACACACTGAATCTAAAATACACACCGAATCTAACATACACACTGAATCTAAAATACACACCGAATCTAACACACACACTGAATCTAAAATACACACCGAATCTAACATACACACTGAATCTAAAATACACACCGAATCTAACACACACACTGAATCTAAAATACACACCGAATCTAACATACACACCGAATCTAACATACACACTGAATCTAAAATACACACTGAATCTAAAATACACACTGAATCTAAAATACACACTGAATCTAAAATACACACCGAATCTAAAATACACACCGAATCTAACATACACACCGAATCTAACATACACACTGAATCTAAAATACACACTGAATCTAAAATACACACCGAATCTAACATACACACCGAATCTAACATACACACTGAATCTAACATACACACTGAATCTAACATACACACTGAATCTAAAATACACACTGAATCTAACATACACACCGAATCTAACATACACACCGAATCTAACATACACACTGAATCTAGCATACACACTGAATCTAACATACACACTGAATCTAACACACACACCGAATCTAACACACACACTGAATCTAACATACACACTGAATCTAACACACACACCGAATCTAACACACACACTGAATCTAACATACACACTGAATCTAACATACACACTGAATCTAACATACACACTGAATCTAACACACACACTGAATCTAAAATACACACTGAATCTAAAATACACACCGAATCTAAAATACACACCGAATCTAACATACACACCGAATCTAACATACACACTGAATCTAACATACACACTGAATCTAAAATACACACCGAATCTAACATACACACCGAATCTAACATACACACTGAATCTAACATACACACTGAATCTAACATACACACTGAATCTAAAATACACACTGAATCTAACATACACACCGAATCTAACATACACACCGAATCTAACATACACACTGAATCTAGCATACACACTGAATCTAACATACACACAGAATCTAACACACACACCGAATCTAACAAACACACTGAATCTAACATACACACTGAATCTAACACACACACCGAATCTAACACACACACTGAATCTAACATACACACTGAATCTAACATACACACTGAATCTAACATACACACTGAATCTAACACACACACTGAATCTAACATACACACCGAATCTAACATACACACCGAATCTAACATACACACTGAATCTAAAATACACACTGAATCTAACATACACACTGAATCTAACATACACACTGAATCTAACATACACACCGAATCTAACATACACACCGAATCTAACATACACACTGAATCTAAAATACACACTGAATCTAACATACACACTGAATCTAAAATACACACTGAATCTAACATACACACTGAATCTAACACACACACCGAATCTAACATACACACCGAATCTAACATACACACCGAATCTAACATACACACTGAATCTAAAACACACACCGAATCTAACATACACACCGAATCTAACACACACACCGAATCTAACATACACACCAAATCTAACATACACACCGAATCTAACATACACACTGAATCTAAAATACACACCGAATCTAACATACACACCGAATCTAACATACACACCGAATCTAACATACACACTGAATCTAACATACACACTGAATCTAACATACACACCGAATCTAACATACACACCGAATCTAACATACACACTGAATCTAACATACACACTGAATCTAACACACACACTGAATCTAACATACACACCGAATCTAACACACACACCGAATCTAACATACACACCGAATCTAACATACACACTGAATCTAACACACACACCGAATCTAACATACACACTGAATCTAACATACACACTGAATCTAAAATACACACTGCATCTAGCATACACACCGAATCTAAAATACACACTGCATCTAAAATACACACTGAATCTAAAATACACACTGAATCTAAAATACACACTGCATCTAACATACACACTGAATCTAACATACACACTGAATCTAACATACACACTGAATCTAAAATACACACTGAATCTAAAATACACACTGCATCTAACATACACACTGAATCTAACATACACACTGAATCTAACATACACACTGAATCTAAACTACACACTGAATCTAAAATACACACTGAATCTAACATACACACTGAATCTAAAATACACACTGAATCTAACATACACACTGAATCTAACATACACACTGAATCTAACATACACACCAAATCTAACATACACACCGAATCTAAAATACACACTGCATCTAGCATACACACCGAATCTAAAATACACACCGAATCTAACATACACACCGAATCTAACATACACACTGAATCTAACATACACACTGAATCTAACATACACACCGAATCTAGCATACACACCGAATCTAACATACACACCGAATCTAACATACACACTGAATAGCAGTGGTTGAAATTGTCAATTGTGATGGCTTTTAGAAGAATAGCAGGCAACACACAGAGAATTTTCATCATAATAAAGTCACAAACAGGTGACTTTTTTTTTTTTTACCTTGGGGGCAGATAAAAATAAATAAATAAATAAAAGTATTCGGGCAGGTGGGCTTTACCGAGATGTCATTTCATAATTACATGACTTTTTATAAAATATAAACTATTTATAAACATTTTGGAGAAAAAAAAAAGTTTTTTTTCAAAGCCCTATAGGTGAGATTTGAGATGCTTTCATATTCGTGTTTATTATAACACCTCGCTTCCGGGTTTCCCGGGAAATCCCATCTAAAAAACCAGGGGCGTTCTAGTAGGCTATTATCAAATGTGCGACCCTACCTATTGGTTTACAGGCTACCAGCATCCATATGCCATATAAAACTATCTTTCAGCACCATGGCATTGTCCACTAGAGTACTATTGGCTGAAATTCTTTAATATCAATAACAACAAACCTTGACGTTTTATTAATAAAAGCTATATATTTTTTGTACAAAATGATGGCTGCTTTGGAACTTCGGACATCTAAACAAAGGCTATAGGGCTATTAGGCCTACCTGAACCATGAGAAGTATTAACGCTGGCTATAACTGTTCACGACAAAAAGGCTTTAGATCTACAGGCAAACGGCCAGTGTTTAAGGAAAAGGACTAGGCTCTACCCCCGGCCCCCTACCCCCCTCAAAACAAAATAATGCCTACACATTTTTACCCTCTTCTTTGAAATGTCAAGGGTTTCGCAGTGAATGCCCAAAACTGAAAAATTTGGAAATAAAGTAACGTGTTATGCAGAAATTTCTCATGTTTATAACAAGCCAATAAAAAAATTAAACCTAAATAAAAAATCTAGGTTTTTGCTGCAAGAACTGAGAATGTGAGTAATAGGCCTACATTATATAGCCTAAGTAAATGTTATGGCATAAATACAATAACTTAATATGATGGCATAAATACAATGTCTCCAAGACATCAGTAGCCTATACGCTAGCCTACCGCTGTGAAATGAGGGACGTTTAGCCGTAGGCTACGAATTAGTAAGAAAAGCGAAGGCATCTAATATACTTGCAACTTGCTCTAAGAATTCCAGCTCGTTTTGTAATTATAGCTGGGCTATATTTCTGCAGAATCCGATGTCCTGGAAAAACAAAACTATGGGTTTGCATTCATTATTAGGCTACCCCTTGTCCCTATCCACAGTTGCCCCCTAGTGGTAGCCTAGTCATTGACGTTGCAATTATAGTAGCCTATTCTTTTCTCTGAAATTAATTTACAACTTTAAAAAAAACCTGACATTTTGCCTGGTTAGTATTAAGTTTCTCAAAATTCTTCCACACGTTGCTTGACATAATTTTGCTCTCCATGTTTGGAGCAGGAATATTGAACTTCTATTTCCTATGCGTGCGCTTAGCAATGTTCACCTGCTCTAAAGTGCAGTTACAGAGTTTTCGGTGGTTAATAAGCAGTCATGAGTAGGCGTCAGTTTTTCCAAATTGTGGATACTGCATTTTGGAAACAAACTTAATATATTGATTATTTTATTGTACTCAATTAGGCCAAATATAATGCAAGAGTTATTTATCGGCATTAGTTAGTACTACAAGCATTTTACACCTGCTTGAAAGCAAAAAGTGCCCGAAATAGCTTCGTCCCTACAGCTGTTAGACTGCTTAATGACATTGGACATCTCAAGACAGTAAAGGCAGATGAGGAACTGTTATTGCTTTTGATGCTCAATTTTTCATCATAATTAATATTTAATAAATTTGATATATCATTTTGATCATAATACGAACAATAATAGTAATTTTAATCATAAATCATTAATCACACTATAATGTGAAACATCTGATTCAATTGAATGTCTTTATTTACCATGTTTGTTTGTGGACACTGTCTATGTCTTTTTTACTGCTGGAAACTACAACTGAAGTTACCTAATGGGAAAATAAAAGTTATTCTATTCTATTGCCCATGTTAAATTTCCCATGTACAATTACCTATTACGTTTGTGCTTTTAATTTTTTTAAAAAAGCCCAATAGAATGATTCCAAGCAATTCTATTCAAGGGGAGAATAGGCTCTTTTCAGATAGCCTATTGCATCCACTCATGTTTCGTGCCAGACGCCCAGAGTTAGCAGAACGGAGGGGTCCGGCAGTTATGTAGGGTCTGATGACCTTTTTATGATGTACCAGAGCTTTCCATTTAGCTGCCCGCTAGGCTAGCACCAAGGTTTTGAATTTGATGTGAGCTGATATAGGTTGCCAGTGGAGAGAGATGGGAAAGGGGAGTGGCCTGGCTGGGTCTGGAGACAGAAGGCCAGTGCCCTCACCTTCCTGTGCCGGTCTGTGTCACGTGACTTCTCCCGAAGCCAATCAATGGTGTGGAAGTCCTCGTAGGTGCTCACATCCGGCATGGGCTCGTCCAGGAAGTCCATAAGATTCCCGGAGCCATTCATCTCCTCTGAGGGAGTCATACTGGTCCCTAATCGAGAAGAGTTTTTAAAAGCACAGTCCAAAAAAAACAACACAGAATGTTTGTAATAGCTAAGAAATATGGACATTTTCTGGCTTTTAAAAAGTTGTGCATGAAGCAAGATGCACTTCTGCAAGGGAAACAGCAATTAGACCTTCACAAGTCAGGAAGAGTTACGTACAAATAGAGATAGAAAGGACGCACATCAACAAATCCTATTTGGCACCATCTGGATGCTAATCGAATGTCAGTTAGCCTAGAGATAAGATCTGACTATGGCTATTTCGCATCATCTACCAATAACGTTACACAGAATTTAAAAATGTATTTCCGCTTATGTGACTGCCTAACAAGACCAGTCAGTCAGTGGCCTTATGTTTGCAGCCGCCTCTTCTAGTATTCCCGTGTTTTCTTACTGCAATTAATGATATGACTCCAGCGCAGATACTGCAACAGTGTACAGGTTAATGAACGTATATCTGTATAACTGTACACTGCACGTCATGCAGGATGATATTTCACCAACCTTTTGCATCAGTTCCAGTTAAATGTACAACCTCAATAACACTGTACACACCTGGCATTATAACACCCGTGTTCTTATCAAACGCCGCAGTATCATTCCGATCTATGCGTAATTTAAAAAAGGATATTAACTGCATGTATCCAGCTAAGTTATTAAAACGTCAAAGACGTAGTAGGCTATGCTTGACAGTTTTCTAGCTAACGCTAGCAACATTGAGTAGGATTCAGCAAAAAGCTCGTAACGTTACCCTACTCTGTTATGATTGTTTTATGCAAAACGTAGCAGGTGAATGTTTTATTTACGTTAGTGTAGCAGCTAACTAGCTAACGTTAGCTAACGCGAGTGAACCAATTCATTATACCAGCTTGCTTAGCTAGGTAACATAACGTTAGCTAACTTGTAGCAAGATGCAAATTCTTACCTTCGGCAGCAATGATTCTAGATATACTTATAATATCTTAAGAGAAATGTATTCCTTGATGTGTTTTAACCGCCCAACATATGCTCATTTTAAATTTATTTTGCAAAATGCATCTGAATGCTTCAGGTCTACTAAACGGCAGTAGAGGAGGAGACGTCCGTGATTTCAGTTCTGGTTGAGCGATCCCACAATGCACAGCTCTTCGCTGTCATGGCGTCTTGAAATTCTTCCTTCTCAAAATCACTTGACATCAGTTCCTCATTATATATTTGCCCTGTAAAGTAAGCATACAATATACTAAGAACGTTTGTTGTATGTGTTTATTGAAGTTCTAAATAAACTAAAATATAGGCTACAACAGCCAATTAGGTTATACTCATGTAGTTACACATTATGTGCACAGCTCACTTACAAAATGCGGTGAAGAGAAGCTTCAGACGAGAGAGTGTGCTAGCCAGCAGCCATACTACCATGCACTCTGCTCCTGCTGAATTGCTGAAGCTAAGCAGGTATGGGCTTGGTTAGTACTTGGATGGGAAAACAAAGTTGTTGCTGGTGGACCAGTAGGGGGTAATCTTCCCTCTGGTCAAATCGATTCCAATGCCGCAGTGCAAAGATGGGGACACTGTGCTGTCAGGGATGCCGTCTTTCGGATGAGACGTTAAACCAAGGTCCTAACTCACTGCGGTCATTAAAGATCCCATGACACTTATCGTAAAGAGTAGGGGTTTCCCCGGTGTCCTGGCTAAATTCCCAACCTGGCTCTTTCAATCTGCCACCTAATCATCCTCCAGTTTAATTGGCTAAAATCATTCTCTCCCTCTCCACCTCAGCTGATGTGTGGTGAGCATTCTGGAGCATCTGAACACAGCTGGCGAACAAAGGGAACCTCATTCTTGTAATGCTATGCAGGGCTTTGATGTTTACCACATGGTGAAATCAGTCTCCTCTCAGTGCTGTTCTGTAGTGTCAGATAACTGGAGGAGTCTATAAAGCCTTAATAGAATAGAATAACTTTTATTTCCTGCTAGGGAACTTCAGTTGTAGTTCCAGCAACAACAAAAAAGACATAGACAGTGGGGCAGACCCACAACACACAAACAAACATATCAAACAAAGACATCCAACAGAATCATTACATCAATCAAGTGAATTAAAGTGCAATACATCCATGATTAAAAATAGCCCCCGCTGTCCCGAGATGTCCAGTGTCACCAAGCAGTCCAACACACAAACTCCGCCTCCACGACTCTCCTCCATACACGCAACGCCGCGGTCTCTCTCCACCGCCGAAACGGAGCACCAAACACCAAGTCCGACATCTTCAACTCCGGTGAAGAGCCATGGTAAACTTTGTTGCTGGAGTCTGCAGATCCAACAGGACATTCCCGAGCATATGTTGCGAATGCGTCTCCATGGCGACGACCACAAACAAAATTATATCGACTAGACAATTTGTCAATATTATCAAAACGAGCAGCAGGAGTGCCCTGAAAAATCTCCAGCCCGCTTCCCCGTCCCACTACAGACACACAGAGCGAGAGAGTGAGAGAGAGAGAGAGAGATCATGTCTCAAAACCTTCTCGATGACCACTGCTCCAGGCCCACATCCATGCAGCTGGTGCTGATATTTTATGTAAGTAAATATTTCAGACACTGGATATTCAGAGAGAGATTAGACTGCCCTCAGCGAATTCCAGAAACCAGGCTTGTGGCTGCCAATTATCATAACTGTACATGTAGAGACTGAGTGGAAAGGTATTATTAAAGAAAAGGCCAGTAGCAGGTGCCGTTGGTGTTGAATCAGCAGTAGACTTCTTTTTTTTACACTGTCACCACTGCTGGGAAAAAATTATTATGAGATACAAAATAGGTTACGAGCCCAGCAGTTTCTTTGCTAGTCTAGTTGACCTCGTACATGATTAGCAGGTATTCAGAAAGCCAGCAGCAAGAAGTGCTTTTAAGACGTTTCTTGAATGCATCTTTGGCAGCTGAGAAGTAGAGACTTGATATAAGACTCCCGGGGCATCTACGCCCCTTCTTCGCACCCTGAATTCACAGATTTTGTGGTTTTACACCTGCATTTTGTCTTGTGGAACAACATTGATCAAACCGAGCAGGTGGGTTGTTCCACAGCCTAGGGCCCCTAACCAAGAATGCATGATCGCCTTTGGTTCTTAGTCGAGACTTTGGAACAGCCAGCAGTGCCTCAGCAGATGAGCTAAGAGGTCTCAGCAGCTGGGAGGGAACTAACAGTTCAGTAATGTATGCAGGTGCCAGGCCATGCAAGGCTTTATAAGTAATCAGTAGATTTAAAAATCAACTCTACTAGGCAATGGAAGCCAGTGCAGTGAAACCAAAACTGGGGTAATGTGTGACGTCCATCTTGTCCTACTCAGCAGTCTTGCTGCAGAATTTTGTACAACCTGAAGACTCGCTAGAGATTGGCGACTAAAACTTGTATACAAAGCAATACAGTAATCTAATCTAGAAGAAATAAAAGCATGTAAAAACTTTTTCAGTTTCTTCAAAAGACAGAGCAGATCTTATTTTGGAGATGTAATACAGGAAGGTGGTCGACTGGAATACATCTGACACAGAATTGTCCATTATTAACAGAAATTAATCCATCAACTGTGGGGTCCAATACTTACTTTGAAATAAAATTGCTTTCCACGCGTGATGCTACTGTTCAAATTTACTCTCTGACTGATTTCTGATTTCCATGTTGCCTTTTTAAAATGAAAGGTCTTCAGCATTTTGCAGTTGTGTAGAACATTACATTGAAATACAGTCCTGGACCATAGGGCCTATCCATGCACTGAAGAAGTGCCTCAACAGGATGAACCACCCAGCAACCACATGGCTTGGCTTTAACCTCTCCTCTAGTCTAATGCAGACTACGAATGTTGCAACAGCAGCTATTGAGGGAAAGAGTATGAACAGACCTACAAAAGTGACATTTATAATAGATGGATACTGTGATGTTTCTAAACATTTCATTACGTGCAACAAAATGTAAATTTAGTTATGAAAATAAGACATTGGCGATAACTTTGTAATGAGGAAATTGTCATTTTCTTCTTAAACAGTTACCAAGACGATACTGACATATCCTG